>PRKT01000418.1:133632-163462 GCA_003671525.1 Saccostrea glomerata
TATATTCCTATGTAAAACTAGGGTCGGCCATTTTGGCCCCACCCTTGCCCAGGGGGTCATTATTTGAACAAACTTGAATCTACACTACCTGGGGATGATTCCACATGAGTTTCATTTTTCCTGGCCCAGTGGTTCTTGAGAAGAAGATTTTTAAAGATTTTTCCTATATATTCCTATGTAAAACTTGGGTCCGCAATTTTGGCCCCACCCTTGCCCCGGGGGTCATGATTTGAACAAATTTGAATCTACACTACCTGAGGATGCTTCCACATGAGTTTGATCTTTCCTGGCCCAGCGGTTCTGGAGAAGAAGATTTTTTAAAAATGCCATTAATTTTTCATAAATTCATGATTATCTCCCCTTGGAAAAGGGCATGGCCCTTCATTTAAACAAACTTGAATCCCCTTCACCCAAGGATAATTTGTGTCAAGTTTGGTTGAAATTGGCCCAGTGGTTCTTGAGAAGAAGATGAAAATGTGAAAAGTTTACGACGACGACAACGACAACAACGACAACAACACCAACGACAACGACAGACAAATTTTGATCAGAAAAGCTCACTTGAGCCTTCGGCTCACGTGAGCTAATAAATCATTGAGAAAGTAGAAGTATTTACTTGAGGGTATCTGCTATTTCTTACTGGACCCTATGTATCACGCAAACCAGTACATATAATTAGAATATGAAGATAAGGAAGAGTAACCAAACTCAAAAGTCCAATAAAACAATACAAACTAGGAGTAGAGAAAACATAAACTTCTAAAATCATCAAAGGTGAGATCAGGTGCCATGGAGGAGAAAGCATCCTCTGTGGACTGACCACACCCGCAGTGTGCTCCTTGTCATGAATGGAAAATCTGCAGAAAACTCAATGTGTAAATATAATGGCCTAACAATTACAGGTAACTCTCGATACCTCGAAGTCCGCGGGACCGAGAAAAAACTTCGAGAGATCAAGAGTTCGAGATTTCAAGAGTCCAGAATTTTCCGGGTTTGTTGACTGGTTTTGAAATTAGTCCTACCGGATGAAATAATTTTCATGCAGTGCTAACCTTTTACATGTGGTGTTTATAAAACAACGGTATATTTTCATATTGTAGATAATTATTCATTTAATTGAGTAAATAAAAAATGTACATCGTCACTTCATGTTTATATATGTATTCTTTTTGATACAGACGTCAAACTACGCATTTGTTAAATAAAAAGACATATTTTACCTCGCCATACATAGCATTGACTACGCGTACATGTACTTCAAACATGATCATTGAAACGTTGGACGGAATTCTGTAAGTATTTGTGCAACAATAGTCGTAATATTTACTTTGAGGATGTTTCTGCATTTTCATATTTCGTTAATTTAAAACTTTGACACCGACTCGAAATAAAAGTTAAACTGCACTGTATTTAGTTTTCGTCTTGTATTTAATTTCCTATCTTTCATTCACGTCGCTTCTCTGAATTATTGGAAGACAGTCGATGATAATTTTTTTAATAGCATGTAGGCAACATATGATTAATTACAAATCAATTATCACAGTTTTTACGAGATTTATCGATCGTTATTCGCTATTTTACTTGAAAAACACGTTAATGGCAATCTAACAACGAAACTCTATGATGAACATGATGACTTTAACTTTTCTATCGTCATCACCTGCATACGGAGTCTATATATCTCAGTTGATTCGATACGCAAGAGCATGCTCTACGTACAAACAATTTCTAAAACGAGGTAAATTATTGACAAAAAAAGTTGGTGAAACAAGAATTTCAGCAGGCTCGTTTAAAGTCATCATTTCGTAAGTTCTATGGTCGATACAATGACCTTGTCAGCAAATACAATTTTTCACTGAGTCAAATGCTGACTGACATTTTTCATACTACTTGTTAGTCCATTATTTATACACTGAATTGACGACGGATTTTCCCGTTATTTCTCGATCATGACAGGGAGCACACGGTGGGTGTGACCGGTCGGCAGGGGATGCTTACTCCTCCATAGCACCTGATCCCACCTCTGATGATTTGGAGGTCCGTGTTTGCTCTGCTCCTATTTTGAATAGTTTAACGGACTTCTGATCTGAAATACTGTTTGTTATCCCCTTATGTTTGACTTTCAATTCTGGCATATTTGGGCTCAATCAATCTTCACGCTTTCATTGCTCTAATAATTTGTTAATTAACTTCATAAGATTTAAATTCTTCATAATATCATTTTAGTCTTAAATTTTTCTAACTTTTTTTTCAACGAAAATAAGTTATATTCCTTGTACCTTTACGTGCTGAATGTCACAAATTTTGTCATAAAATTGCTCATGAAAATACATTCATTCAATGGTCCAGCAAATATTCTCTACTAAGCCTTCATCTCAACTGCTTTCACAGTATTACCAGTATTACCTTAAGTCGTAACTTGCTACAGTATATATATTCCCTAGCTAATGAGCTTTTGTGCTTCCTTTGTATAATTTGCGCTTTTGAGCTTCCGTACACCAAAATAAAGGGTTATTTTAAAAATCATATTGTGGAGAAAGAAAGAAAAGTCTCTGATAACGGTTTGTTATAACAGAATAGACCTGTAGATGATACTTCACAAAAATACTTTCCCTTATTCTTTACCGCTTAATGTGAAAAAATATCATATTTGATGAATCTGTATCGCTCTTTAACACTTTATGGCAAACTAAAGTCATGAAAGGGCCAGTTTTTATTCATATTTCTGTTTTGAGGAGCTAACTTCGCTACTGGAGATATCTAAATAGTTAGGGTAGGTGTTATAACTGGAGAGGCAATGCAATACCGTTTTAACTAGTCATGCTAAATGTTGAAAAGTGAGACGGAAATCAAAAGGGAGTTCATATAAGTTTTTGACTTTTATTCATTTATGAAGAGAGGGAATGGTTGAAACTTCTTACACCACCATTTTTATAACCTCACATGAATGAAGCGTTTGTTTACGCAAAATTTCAACAGACCATCAGAAGACAACTCAAGTTAAAGTGTCCCTGAAAGCCATGTATACAAGTCGATGTATAAGCGTCCCTTGAAGCCGTAAATACATAAGTCGAAGTGCAGTGTCCCTGTAAGTGATAAATACAAGTCAAGCAATGAGTTCTTCCTGTAAGCTGATGCGTAAGCGTCTCTGTAAGCTGTAAGTACAAGACAATGAGTTAGTTTTCCAAACAGCGGTAAATCTTTTTTGATGTTTCCTTAGAATCAACAGAGTTTTTTGACACATGATTTCATGAAACTTCAGAATTTTTTTAAGGTAAAATGAAAACAAGATTATGCATTAAAATAAGCAGGTTTTATTACTATATTAAAAGATTCTTTGCACAGTTAAGAAAAGGAAAAAACATGAGTATTTATCCAACAAGTCTTAAGAAAATTAGAGACATTCCTATTTCAATTGCTGCATGTACGTGTCTGCTGCAAAATGACCATTTTAATTTGAACAACTTTGCATGCTAATCTATTCAATAAAAATTTAAGTTTGGGGTTTCAAAGGAGGGGACCGAACAGAAAGAATTCTAAAAAAAAAAAAAGTCATCAGACGTTCTATCTAAATGGACTTTTTCCTATTATCAAGTGTACTTTATATGATGTCATATATTGAGGGGAACCGGGGGGTCTGGTGAAGAGCAGCTTAGCTAAGTGACTTAGGTGAGTGATGTGGCCCATGGGACTCTATTTTGATTTGTATGACCTTGGCTTTTTGATGGCTGTGAGTTTATCAGGCCTGACTTCAGAAGCCTATGGGAGCCAGCAGAGGTGTGGATTGACTCATGCCTGCTGATTCAGTGATTATTAACCTACTCATCAATTGTTTGTTTACACTGTGATCCTGTAGGTATCAATTTATCTGGACATCTGTAGAGCTCTGTAACAACCATGTACTACCATGACTGTAATGTGTAACTGTTACAGCAGGTTTTATCACCAGACAGACCTGCCATTACTGACACTGTGGGGTGTGGATGATGGCTATCATTAATAATTTGTCAATATTTATCAAATTCTCATTGATCTTTGTATATAGCAAAAACACGATAAAAATGAGGTGAAAAATTTACTTTAATTGATTACTTAATAAATAGCTGTAATACAGTAAATTTAAGATGTATGTTTGTAACACTGCCGTAGGTAGCATTAGGGGAGATTTGATACGAGGTTTTTAAATTTAATTTGATATATTAATTAATTAATAGAAAAATGTGGTACAGATTCATGTATAACTTTTATATTACTTCAGTTCAACTTCTTCGAGAAAACTTTCATTTCATATCATTTAAATGAGGTTGATGTCACAGAGAAAATGGTGAAATTCAAAGTTAATACATGTTTTAGTTAAAATCTTAACATTATTACTGTAGGATAACTTCAAGTTCAGGGTTGATGAAATTTGAAAATTTTAAGTATGAATTTATTGTATAATCTTAAACTCCTCTACCAAACTGATCAAAGAATTATTATGGCATCATATATTTTGAAAAAATTGGAATATTACAACTTATGACCTTATCATCAAATCTTCAGAAGTTAATAACAGAGTAAGAGGATTGCTGGTTTGAGTATTGGACATTAGACCCCAACCTCCACCTAATCCTTTTTTATCACCACACGATATTGGCACACTCCCTTCTTTCATCATCAAACAGACTCCAATCATTATTTTGACATTTCCCTCATTTTTTACCCCTCTTTGCTATCTGGCTGTACAGCTGAGTTTTGAATTACTGTTTCCTTTCCAATGTCCATATGAAATTATATTAAATGTAAAAATTAAATTGAAATTGAAATCTTGTATTTTGATAAATATACTAAAACATAGCAGTTGCATTTTTGTGCAGATTGAATATATTATGCATTTTGTATGATCATGGTTTGATTTTATTTTTGCATTGCATGGCCTACAGAGGGATCAAATGGTAAGATTTTATAGTATCTCTTATTTCTGCTTCTTACTGCACTACGATATCCGATAATTAGCTATTGTATTCATAATGGTGATGTAAGTCTTGCATTTGACATACATGTAGATATTAATGGGATAATGAAGAAATTTATAGTGTTTAACAGGACTTGATTTAATCTGTGCAGGTAATTAAGCTTTTGCATAACAAAAGATTTTAATTAAAACAGCATCTTAAAAAACATAACTATCCATATCAAAATTAGCTTTTTGTTAACATATTACAAATATTTCTAGATAGACATCCAAATTTATTTCATCAACAAAAGGGAAATTGAAATAGACCTGGCCTTGTGATCTTGGCCATTTCAGGATCACTGCAATAATTGTGACATAGCAGTCATGTGGGGTTCCTTCTTTGGTGAAGGCCAGATCTTTAGAACCTGAGGTCAAAGATATGTAAATAGGAAATGAATGGAAATTGCTAGCAATCAAAAAGAGTAGATATTTGCTGCTCAAAAATAATTCCAGCACCATTGACCTGTGACATCTTTTGTCCTCCGAGTTGAGTACACCTTTACATCAAAGAATGAAACCCACCAGGTCGTAATGTCACAAGTATTGCTGCAATACGGGAATCAAGAAAGTATTCCATGCACCATGTTATCGCATTGCAAATGAAAAGCTATTTACCATTCTGTATAAAGTCAAAAAGTCTCGACCTACTTATCTTGTTATAGTTTATACCTTGATGTAACAGTACTCTATAGAGAGATCTTTCGGAGGGGCCAATTGTGAAGTTAATTTTCAGTAAAGATTTGCTCTGACACCAATTTATAAGATTCTTAAAACATAAATTCCTGTATAAATATAAATTGGGTGTAAATGCTTCTGACATATTGCTTTTCTATCAGCCTTTGAAGTAGACAAATTTAAGGCATCATGTTTATGAATGTGAAGATGTGTGTACAGTTAAATGCTTCAAGCACAGGACTTGCATTATTAGCCCTAAAAGAACATAAAAAGCAAGAGCAAAGTATATGACAAGGCTTAATTTTGTAAAAAATCTCTGTAAACATACACATGCTTTGTACCTGATATAATATATTACATCAAGAAACTTGCACTGTCTTTGTAGCTTTCTGGAGCAGCCATGGCTATGAGAATTGCCCATTTTGAATGCTAGATTAGAAGTATTTTACATTATCATTAAATCAAATAGGGGATATAGGATAGAATTACTTTTAAATACACACATATAAAGTTCAAGACTCTCACTGAAACACATTCAATCAGATACTGGTGTGCGTTTCAGTGCCTCTCTTTTAGGAAATACAATTCCAGAAATCATTCAGCTCTTAGCAAGTTCCCCTTCTCCCATTATGAAAAAAAGTGAAACTATGTAAATTAGTTTGACCTGAGTATGGACGTTTAACCCAAAATTTCCAGAAATATGATAAAGATTTCATAGAGTGATAACATTAATGACAATCTAAATAGATTGTGGACATTTTGATTCCTTTTATTGATGTTAATTACAAGAAGAGATATATTTATTATTGAATACTTCGTAATATTACTTGCTTTATATATTCTTTTCATTCATAATTCTGTTTTTTTTTTGTTCTACTTAAGGCATGATTGGTGAAGGCTGTCATTTAAATTCATGTGGTATCTGTATGTCCTAAACTCTTACTATATAGTCTGTCCCATGGTGCCAGAAAAGTGAAAGTTGAAAAAAAAAAATTGACGTCACTGATTTGTCTTAATTTTATATTTATCCAGTCTGATTAAAATGGGTTAGAAATCTTAAAACAATAAGTTCTTTGAGACAAGTTTGAATTCAGCTATCATCAAAATTGAGTTGGAAGTGCACATATGAGATAGACTGCAATAATGCTCTCTCTCTCTCTCGAAAAAAAAACAAAACAGAACTTATTTAGATCAATAACAATGTGCTAGAGGGTATTTAGAGCAGGGTTTTGCTTGTAATTGGGTCTATAATGTAAACCCCAACACATGACACTAGTCAGTCTGTAAATTACTTTGTATCAAAGTGGAGAATATCATGTGAATGCATTTAAACATCCAGTGTGAACATTAGAAATAAAAACAGGTCTTCACTGCAAAGTTTATATGCTAACAACTGTAATATATGTACTCCATTTAACATAAAAATTTGTTAGAATCATTTCTTTCATCATCCCAAAACACATGCGTATGATTTCGTGGAACATGACTAAAACAAGTTAGTATTCAAGTAACAGTACCAAATACATAAAAATTTAAACCAGCATACTCAAAGTTGATCAAGTGAAAAAAAAGAGAGAAGATGGAAAGTCTGAGAGTTAGTCACAAAATGTCTGCTTCTCAAATCCATATATTCAGCTCAAATTGTTAGTCTGCTATTTTTCAAGTTGATAACATAACCTTGGCAACAAAAAAAAGGCTATCTTACCACAGAGCTCACCTGAGTCAGAGAAAAGTTCATCGTTTTTTTTTTTCAGGTAAATCTATTTCAACATTATGTAAAGTACTCTTTAATTCACCATAATTATATGCTTCATAATGGAAGAAAGAGCAGAATTAATGACTGAATTAAAATTTCTCAAACAAAATACATTTTTGATATTTCAATTATACTGAACAAGATGCCCATGGGCCCCAATGCTCACCTGAGTAATTTGGGCATTCCTGTTCTGTATTAGCAGTGTTTGAAACTCACTGTAAAATTAGCTAGACATGCAGGGCTGACTGCTGGTTAAAGTTGTCAGCCCTGCCAAAAATCAACTAGCCCAAGAAAATAATTGTATTCTATAAATTTGTTTAGCCATGATGTGAATGGGGCCAGATCACCGTTTCTTGGATCCCGAACCTATAGGCAGATGAATTCTACCCGTTTGCTTGCTAAACTTTGCTACAGGTGCTATTCGTTGATTTGAGAGAGATTAATCAAATATCTGAATTTTAATTTATGGAAAAATTTTACACGTCCAGCCGTTTTTTCTTGTTGTCCAGCTTATAAAAGTGGTCATGATTAGAACAAAAACGAATCTTTACTACCAGAAGATGCTTTCACATTAAAATCGTTCATCATGGCTTCATTCTTAAAAAGAGTTTAAAATTTCTCCCTATTGTGGCCTTACTCTACGCACAGGAAACATGATCTGAAAAATTTACAATCCATACTACATCAGTAAGCTTTCATCTTAGTTTCATCTTTTCTGATCCACTGGTTCTTGAGAAGATTTTTCCAGAAAACATTGATTCCCTATTGTAGCTCTCCTCCCCCACCCCCTGCCCAAGGACCTTGAAATGAAAAAAAATACAACCTACACTACCTTAGAAAGATTTCCTATTGTAGCCCCACCCTTCTTTCAAGAGCTATGTATGAAAAATTTAGAATCTACATAATGTACCTCAAAAAGCTTCAATAAAATTTCATCTTTTCTGGTCCAGTGGTTCTAAGAAGATTTTTTTTATTTGCCTTTCTTGATTTTTTTTAGTTTTGGAATGGGGCTTGACCTTTAATTTTAATTTAAATTTAAAATCCTGTTTACCTAGGAATGATTTGAACCAACTTGGTCAAAAACTGACACAGTGGTTCTTTTAAATAAGAAGTTAAAAATAACAAGCTTCAAAATGGAGATCGAGACGGATGGTTGCAAGACAACAGGTGATCAGAAAAGCTCACTTGAACTTTCAACTCAGGTGAGCTAAACAGTCGAAAAGATTCAAACAGACAGGTACAAATTTTGACCAAAAAAGCTTGACTTGAGCTTAGACTCTTGTGAAATGAAGACTTGTTCTGCAGTGTATAAAAACATTTGATAAAGACAACAAGGATATAAAACTTTTCTGTTTATTGTTTCTTTTATAAGATAATAATGCGGTTATATGTAATTCTACAAGCAGCCACAGAAGCCTCCATGCTTGTTACATTTATAGGCCAGACCAGAGTGAAGAAGTCAGCTGCTTCAGGTGTTAAAATATTGACCGCAGAACAGCAAAGTCAGCCAAACAATGTCTTAATTCACACAGCCAACAGTGTTCAAAAACTTCCCTCAGCGACTCACTATCATGCCAAAACTTATTTTTGAAAGAAAATCCTTTAAAAGCCACTCTGTAGATACCAAATAGCAACTTAATTAACACAGTTTGTTAATTACAAACAACACTTAGTTTATGTCATGTCCATACTACAATTGTTACTGCATATTGGCCATATTGATTCTCTCCTAGATTTAACCTGATTGTGGCTTAAAGAAACTGAGTATGGATGCAATGTGAGTCAACTAACTTTCAATACCTGAACTTAGCATATAAACTTTGCAGTGAAGACCTGTTTTTATTTCTAATGTTCACACTGGATGTTTAAATGCATTCACATGATATTCTCCACTTTGATACAAAGTAATTTACAGACTGACTAGTGTCATGTGTTGGGGTTTACATTATAGACCCAATTACAAGCAAAACCCTGCTCTAAATACCCTCTAGCACATTGTTATTGATCTAAATAAGTTCTGTTTTGTTTTTTTTTCGAGAGAGAGAGAGAGCATTATTGCAGCACAATATGTTCTAATATTTAGTAGATCCTAATTCAGGCCATTGTTACGCCTTATGAGTTACAGAAAATTACAAATTTATTTACAAGTTGAAGTATATATATTTTTTCAGAAACATCAAGTGATATACTGTATTAGCTATAATTGTGAAATCTTTCCTATTAATTTTTTGTTTTGCAGAAAATGACCTCTATTCTAAGAAACATCAAGTCGATATGCTTTTCAGATTCCATAGATAGTAACTCAAGTCAATATGCTGTTATATACTAAATCATGTGACCAAGTTTAAGTCAATCAGAAAGCTTGAATATATGATTAAAATAATATGAAAAATTATCTTGCTGAAAAATCATTTAATATGAGACTTTGCCAGTTGAATTGCCACATTCATCAATGTTAACATTATAATCTTTGATTACTGATATACATAACCACATTATGGCATCGTTTTTCAGATCTTGCAGAACGTGGATGAACTTTTTGACCGAGAGGAACTGTCGGCCGCTCCAGACGCTGGCTGGCCTGACTGCTTTAATTCCGGAGTTTTTGTCTTTCGTCCATCAGAAGAAACTTACAATTCACTCATTAAGTTTGCCATGTCCCAAGGAAGTTTTGATGGTATGGCTTGAAATAATAGAATTGTGGTAACATTTCATAGAGAGGAAATAAGGATATGTGAATGTGAAGATTTTGAAAATTAGTATCTCCTCATATTCACACTTCAAGAATGTATAGCTAATGCAAGTTTTACAATCTTGAGTTTAAAAAGTAATTATTTTGTGTCAAGATAGAATTTAATTTCATTGCTAATGAAAGTTTTACAAGCTTATGTTTTTTTGTGTCAAGATAAAATTTTATTTAATAAATATTATAAAACCATTTATCTGAGTACATTTCAGTGTTACCTGTACTTTGACTTGTGTGTTGTAGGTGGAGATCAAGGACTGCTGAACATGTACTTCAGAGATTGGGCAACAAAAGATATAGCTAGACATCTTCCATTTATCTACAATGTTGTATCTCAGGCATTTTACAGCTATCTTCCAGCTTTCACACAGTGAGTTGTTTGATGTACTCTTTGCTTTCCTCCTGTGTATTTTATTAGCTCACGTGAACCAAACCCTTGTTTAAGCTTTGTTGTCGACATCATTGAATTGTAAAAAATTCACATTATTTATCATGTTCTCCAAAACCATGGGGCAATTTTCAACCAAACTACCACAATTTGGCACAAAACATATTTTGGTTAAAAGGACTTGTTTATTCAAATGAATGACCATGCTTTCTTCCAAGGGGAGATAATAAAGAATTAGTTAAACTTAAATGGCATCTTTTAAAAATTTCAAGAAGCAGGAAAGTTAAAACTTTAATATGTGAATATTTTATGAACTGTAGTGTAGATTTCGAGTTTGTTAAAAAAAATGATCCATGTAGATAGGGTGGGACCACAATGAACTAGGTATCAAATTTTTTATTAGAATGTGTGAAGAACAATTATTAAAAATATTCTTTTCAAGAACAGCAAAAGCCTGTTCAGTCAAAGTATCCTCAGTTGCTTCAAGTTTGTTCAAACTCCCAGGTATAGAAGGGAGCCACAATATGCCAAGATTTACAATGGAAAATATAGAGAATAAGTGCTGATGAAGAATAGCAATGCAATAATGATTCATGTGAGCATTGTGGCCCTTGGGCCTCATCTTGAATCACAGATTTGTAGAGTGTTTGTTAAGCCTCTATGTAGAGGATGGCTGTCTGATTATATCTGAAGAATAGAAATAGCTTTACTATGAGACATCACAGAAGAATCTTGTTATACTGTATGACAAACAGGATTTATCTATATGGAGACAGTATGTCAGGAGGAATTCATATTTTCTTATTATAAAATCTACTACTCATGATATTGCATAAGCCATAATTCATTTTTGTTTACATCTAAAAATATATTGTAAAGAACTATACAGAGAAAATGCTTTTAAATATCTCAAAATTATTCTTTTATTATAAATAAGAATTTTGTAAAACCTATTGTTTGAAGTGACATTGATCAATTATAGGTTCAAGGACTCAGTAAAAATAGTTCATTTTATTGGTGCCACCAAGCCATGGCACCACCCCTACAATACTGCCACAAAAGAAGTCACACCCCTCCCAGAAACTGGACACAACAAAGACTATCTACAAATATGGTGGGACATCTTCATGACCTTTGTTCAGCCCACTTTAGACCCATCACTTGTAAGTACATCTGCACCCTTTGAGTTTTGTATTACATGACAAGGTTAACAGCCAATCATTTTTGAGAATGATTTTTTTTTTGCTGTGTTTTAAGTCATTTGAGCATTATGTTTAAGTTCGCCTCAGTGTGCATGATTGTGAAGTATCATCTATTTCAAATAACAACAGAATTTTTGTGATAGATATATTTAGCTATCTTATTTATCGCTGCATTTTTGTGCAAAATGTGCTTTTTAGAATAATGTGTGCAGTTTAAAAAATGGCAGTGTAAGGACTTGTTCACAAAAAAATTGAAAATTAACATCTTTCTTTTGATATTCTTAAGTTTGTTTTGATGTTTGCTTTTCCTTTTCAAAATTTAGTCACTTTAAAAAATGAATTCATTCTAACATCATGAGTGATTAATTGATTGATGTGTTTATTCTAACCAGTTAAAAGGTTTCTGTATTGATTCATTTCCAATAAATCTTTCAACATGTATTCCAGGCATGCCTGTTAACTAACAATTATTTCTTTCTATTCCATGCCTACTTTTTCTAAGGATGATAAAAATTCTGTGAGCTCATATACGGAAAACAATTGTGTTTACATATCAACATATACTTTTAAATCTTTCAAAAGACGACATCGCTTGCTCAAATATTGGCCATTTGCTTGTTTTCCATGGCTCTTGAATTTTTTTCTGAAGGTATACAACTAAACATGCTGTCATGGTTTATAATAAATCCACAACACAAAGTTAACTATGATATTTAGATTATAAAGTTATAAATTGAAGATATTTTCACATCATGCACACTTATCTATGGTCATTTTAAAAAAAAAGATTACTGTAGACGTTCTTTTTTCCACGGGGTATCTCAAATTCTGTTTAATCCACTGGTAGAAAATTGCGCAGATTTTCTAGATTGTCACTAAATGCCTTACATTTATATTAAGTACGCGGAACATTTTGGAACACGTACATAGCATGAATTGATACCATGCGGAAAAAAGTACTTCTACAGTATTTTTACTTTCCAATGTCCATATGAAATTATATTAAATGTAAAAATTAAATTGAAATTGAAATCTTGTATTTTGATAAATATACTAAAACATAGCAGTTGCATTTTTGTGCAGATTGAATATATTATGCATTTTGTATGATCATGGTTTGATTTTATTTTTGCATTGCATGGCCTACAGAGGGATCAAATGGTAAGATTTTATAGTATCTCTTATTTCTGCTTCTTACTGCACTACGATATCCGATAATTAGCTATTGTATTCATAATGGTGATGTAAGTCTTGCATTTGACATACATGTAGATATTAATGGGATAATGAAGAAATTTATAGTGTTTAACAGGACTTGATTTAATCTGTGCAGGTAATTAAGCTTTTGCATAACAAAAGATTTTAATTAAAACAGCATCTTAAAAAACATAACTATCCATATCAAAATTAGCTTTTTGTTAACATATTACAAATATTTCTAGATAGACATCCAAATTTATTTCATCAACAAAAGGGAAATTGAAATAGACCTGGCCTTGTGATCTTGGCCATTTCAGGATCACTGCAATAATTGTGACATAGCAGTCATGTGGGGTTCCTTCTTTGGTGAAGGCCAGATCTTTAGAACCTGAGGTCAAAGATATGTAAATAGGAAATGAATGGAAATTGCTAGCAATCAAAAAGAGTAGATATTTGCTGCTCAAAAATAATTCCAGCACCATTGACCTGTGACATCTTTTGTCCTCCGAGTTGAGTACACCTTTACATCAAAGAATGAAACCCACCAGGTCGTAATGTCACAAGTATTGCTGCAATACGGGAATCAAGAAAGTATTCCATGCACCATGTTATCGCATTGCAAATGAAAAGCTATTTACCATTCTGTATAAAGTCAAAAAGTCTCGACCTACTTATCTTGTTATAGTTTATACCTTGATGTAACAGTCTTCTATAGAGAGATCTTTCGGAGGGGCCAATTGTGAAGTTAATTTTCAGTAAAGATTTGCTCTGACACCAATTTATAAGATTCTTAAAACATAAATTCCTGTATAAATATAAATTGGGTGTAAATGCTTCTGACATATTGCTTTTCTATCAGCCTTTGAAGTAGACAAATTTAAGGCATCATGTTTATGAATGTGAAGATGTGTGTACAGTTAAATGCTTCAAGCACAGGACTTGCATTATTAGCCCTAAAAGAACATAAAAAGCAAGAGCAAAGTATATGACAAGGCTTAATTTTGTAAAAAATCTCTGTAAACATACACATGCTTTGTACCTGATATAATATATTACATCAAGAAACTTGCACTGTCTTTGTAGCTTTCTGAAGCAGCCATGGCTATGAGAATTGCTCATTTTGAATGCCAGATTAGAAGTATTTTACATTATCATTAAATCAAATAGGGATATAGGATAGAATTACTTTTAAATACACACAAAGACTCTCACTGAAACACATTCAATCAGATACTGGTGTGCGTTTCAGTGCCTCTCTTTTAGGAAATACAATTCCAGAAATCATTCAGCTCTTAGCAAGTTCCCCTTCTCCCATTAAGAAAAAAAGTGAAACTATGTAAATTAGTTTGACCTGAGTATGGACGTTTAACCCAAAATTTCCAGAAATATGATAAAGATTTCATAGAGTGATAACATTAATGACAATCTAAATAGATTGTGGACATTTTGATTCCTTTTATTGATGTTAATTACAAGAAGAGATATATTTATTATTGAATACTTCGTAATATTACTTGCTTTATATATTCTTTTCATTCATAATTCTGTTTTTTTTTTGTTCTACTTAAGGCATGATTGGTGAAGGCTGTCATTTAAATTCATGTGGTATCTGTATGTCCTAAACTCTTACTATATAGTCTGTCCCATGGTGCCAGAAAAGTGAAAGTTGAAAAAAAAAAATTGACGTCACTGATTTGTCTTAATTTTATATTTATCCAGTCTGATTAAAATGGGTTAGAAATCTTAAAACAATAAGTTCTTTGAGACAAGTTTGAATTCAGCTATCATCAAAATTGAGTTGGAAGTGCACATATGAGATAGACTGCAATAATGCTCTCTCTCTCTCTCGAAAAAAAACAAAACAGAACTTATTTAGATCAATAACAATGTGCTAGAGGGTATTTAGAGCAGGGTTTTGCTTGTAATTGGGTCTATAATGTAAACCCCAACACATGACACTAGTCAGTCTGTAAATTTCTTTGTATCAAAGTGGAGAATAGGGATGGGCGATTTTATCGGTATACCGGTATATCGCGATTTTTTGTTGCGTGATACGTATCGTGATACGGAGACCTAAATACCGGTTTTTAGGGTTTATATTATAAAGTCCAGAAATTATTCATTTATTTGTTCAATCTTTCAAATTACAATTACAGAAAGTACCGTCCAAACATAATTGATTTTATATACCGGTACATAAAAATTTCAAGAAAGTAAAATTCTGTTTTTCTAGCATATTTTTTAGAAAAATAATGACTTTTCATATAAAATCATTGTAAAAACTGCTTTTAAAAATATCACGATATTATCGTGATATTGTGGGAAAAAATCGTTATATATCGCGATACGAAATTTTCGGCGATACCCATCCCTAGTGGAGAATATCATGTGAATGCATTTAAACATCCAGTGTGAACATTAGAAATAAAAACAGGTCTTCACTGCAAAGTTTATATGCTAAGTTCAGGTATTGAAAGTTAGTTGACATTGCATCCATACTCAGTTTCTTTAAGCCACAATCAGGTTAAATCTAGGAGAGAATCAATATGGCCAATATGCAGTAACAATTGTAGTATGGACATGACATAAACTAAGTGTTGTTTGTAATTAACAAACTGTGTTAATTAAGTTGCTATTTGGTATCTACAGAGTGGCTTTTAAAGGATTTTCTTTCAAAAATAAGTTTTGGCATGATAGTGAGTCACTGAGGGAAGTTTTTGAACACTGTTGGCTGTGTGAATTAAGACATTGTTTGGCTGACTTTGCTGTTCTGCGGTCAATATTTTAACACCTGAAGCAGCTGACTTCTTCACTCTGGTCTGGCCTATAAATGTAACAAGCATGGAGGCTTCTGTGGCTGCTTGTAGAATTACATATAACCGCATTATTATCTTATAAAAGAAACAATAAACAGAAAAGTTTTATATCCTTGTTGTCTTTATCAAATGTTTTTATACACTGCAGAACAAGTCTTCATTTCACAAGAGTCTAAGCTCAAGTCAAGCTTTTTTGGTCAAAATTTGTACCTGTCTGTTTGAATCTTTTCGACTGTTTAGCTCACCTGAGTTGAAAGTTCAAGTGAGCTTTTCTGATCACCTGTTGTCTTGCAACCATCCGTCTCGATCTCCATTTTGAAGCTTGTTATTTTTAACTTCTTATTTAAAAGAACCACTGTGTCAGTTTTTGACCAAGTTGGTTCAAATCATTCCTAGGTAAATAGGATTTTAAATTAAAATTAAAATTAAATGTCAAGCCCCATTCCAAAACTAAAAAAATCAAGAAAGGCAAATAAAAAAATCTTCTTAGAACCACTGGACCAGAAAAGATGAAATTTTATTGAAGCTTTTTGAGGTACATTATGTAGATTCTAAATTTTTCATACATAGCTCTTGAAAGAAGGGTGGGGCTACAATAGGAAATCTTTCTAAGGTAGTGTAGGTTGTATTTTTTTTCATTTCAAGGTCCTTGGGCAGGGGGTGGGGGAGGAGAGCTACAATAGGGAATCAATGTTTTCTGGAAAAATCTTCTCAAGAACCAGTGGATCAGAAAAGATGAAACTAAGATGAAAGCTTACTGATGTAGTATGGATTGTAAATTTTTCAGATCATGTTTCCTGTGCGTAGAGTAAGGCCACAATAGGGAGAAATTTTAAACTCTTTTTAAGAATGAAGCCATGATGAACGATTTTAATGTGAAAGCATCTTCTGGTAGTAAAGATTCGTTTTTGTTCTAATCATGACCACTTTTATAAGCTGGACAACAAGAAAAAACGGCTGGACGTGTAAAATTTTTCCATAAATTAAAATTCAGATATTTGATTAATCTCTCTCAAATCAACGAATAGCACCTGTAGCAAAGTTTAGCAAGCAAACGGGTAGAATTCATCTGCCTATAGGTTCGGGATCCAAGAAACGGTGATCTGGCCCCATTCACATCATGGCTAAACAAATTTATAGAATACAATTATTTTCTTGGGCTAGTTGATTTTTGGCAGGGCTGACAGCCTTAACCAGCAGTCAGCCCTGCATGTCTAGCTAATTTTACAGTGAGTTTCAAACACTGCTAATACAGAACAGGAATGCCCAAATTACTCAGGTGAGCATTGGGGCCCATGGGCATCTTGTTCAGTATAATTGAAATATCAAAAATGTATTTTGTTTGAGAAATTTTAATTCAGTCATTAATTCTGCTCTTTCTTCCATTATGAAGCATATAATTATGGCGAATTAAAGAGTACTTTACATAATGTTGAAATAGATTTACCTGAAAAAAAAACGATGAACTTTTCTCTGACTCAGGTGAGCTCTGTGGTAAGATAGCCTTTTTTTTGTTGCCAAGGTTATGTTATCAACTTGAAAAATAGCAGACTAACAATTTGAGCTGAATATATGGATTTGAGAAGCAGACATTTTGTGACTAACTCTCAGACTTTCCATCTTCTCTCTTTTTTTTCACTTGATCAACTTTGAGTATGCTGGTTTAAATTTTTATGTATTTGGTACTGTTACTTGAATACTAACTTGTTTTAGTCATGTTCCACGAAATCATACGCATGTGTTTTGGGATGATGAAAGAAATGATTCTAACAAATTTTTATGTTAAATGGAGTACATATATTACAGTTAGGGCTGTCACGGGTACCCGAAATGACCCGGAACCGCGGAACAATTAATTCGGGTCAAGTACGGTTTCGATTTGTATAATAGAATAGATTTTACTATAAAAATGGCGTCAAAAACGAGAGATTTGTTAGTACATTGTCATTATAAGGTGATTTAAATAATTTGGTACAATTGTTGTCTAGTCAGGAGGCTACTTTACACTAGTCATTAAATTATATACTATTTCTAATATTAAATGAAAATATTCTTTTTATTGTTGAAAATAATACAAATCATGAGCTTATATTCCATTACCTACCCAACCCGAGAAATCCGAAACCGAACCTAAAAAAATCAGAACCGACCCGACCTGAAAAATTTTGGAACCGTGACAGCCCTAATTACAGCAAATGTAACACAAGTCAACAGGACTACACCAGGGGGTATCAGCAATGTAGTTTAAGTTGACAGAATGTGAAGTTTTTCCTTCAATATGAACCAGAAATTATATTCCATACTGGAAAGTTAGGCTGTCATCTTTTTCAATATTAAGTAGAACTACCTAGTACGTGAATTATATATAAGATAGATTTTTTTTCAGTGAAAAACAGATTATGATTGGTTAAGACTTGATGTGATTGTCTGAAAAATTCCTTTAGATATGTATGATTCCTAAATATTGGATATCTCTATAACTGCATTTTAATTTTCATGTTAATTCCATGTTACAAATAATATCTTATTACCTATGTCTATTATAATTACTCATTCAATTCAGTTTCATTATATAAATAAACTAACCAGTAAGTATTTATGTAAATTAAACAATAGTAACTATTGATAACTATTTATACCCTTATCAACTGTTTAAAGGAGTTTATGTCTCCGATTAGATTCAATATGGAAGAGTGTGCTCTACGTATGAACCATTCCTTCAACAAGCAGGCTATTGACAAACAAGTTGATGAAACAAACATACCAACAGTGTGATTTAAAGTAAAAATTTCGCAAATTTTATGGTCATAACAATGAACTTGACAGGAGATACAACCTAACCCAAAGTTAAGGAATCACTGTCTAGTTAGTATAGTATGCCAGGGCATCAATGATAGTGGGAAACGTGGGATAATTTGCCAAGCCCGTCATGCAAAAATTATCCTATGTTTCCCACTATCGTTGATGTCCCTGGCATACTATACTAATTAGACAGTGATTCCTGATATTTCCATTTCATTGTGAAATGAAATTTTAGATTTAGATTTTAAAAATTGAGACTGATAGATTTTGAAATACTTCCATGTCAATTTTAATAGTCCCTGCCCACTGACGTCAAACACAAAGACAGCCTCACGAGATTTACATGTATATTAGGCCTCCTTAGCATCAGACACAAAGACAGACGCGCTCGAAATTTACATGCGTATTAGGCTTCCTTAGCTGCTGACCTATCGCTTTGCCTAATTTACATTCTGATAAACTTGTCAAGAAATCAACTCCGCTAACTTTCAAAGCATTATCATAGAGAAAACAAATAGAAATGGAAATATAAGCTGATACATTTTTCTAAGTACAGTTAACTCTTGATGGCTCGAACTTCGATCTCTCGAAACCTTTTTGTGCGCAATAAATATACAGTTTTTTTAATGGGTGGCACTGTAGCTCTCCGGTCTATCAATATATTTTTTTCGGAGAGCTACAGATCTGCAGCTAAGTCCCGCTATGCATATTCTATTGAAATTTACCCTTGAAACCTCTAAGTGGCTATGTGTATAAAATGTTCAAAATTTAGCGACTTTACCTGGACATTGAAATGGCCCTAGGCAGAGGACGCTGGTCTAGAGAAACGGCATGTTTATTCAGGTGACACATGTACTGCTAGTTGATAATTGATTTGTAATTAATCATATGTTGCCTACATGCTATTAAAAAAATTATCATCGACTGTCTTCCAATAATTCAGAGAAGCGACGTGAATGAAAAATAGGAAATTAAATACAAGACGAAAACTAAATACAGTGCAGTTTAACTTTTATTTCGAGTCGGTGTCAAAGTTTTAAATTAACGAAATATGAAAATGCAGAACTTTAAAAATGGTTCTATTTGTGGTAAGAATAAAAATATTAATAAGGCTTCCAGTCTGTAAATACTATTTAAAAGTAAAAAAGTCAACCTCTCATAGGAAATTTAAATCAATCAACTTAAGTATTTCTTTTCATTCTTCATTGGATATTTATTGATAAATTATTTTAAAACTTAATTTACTATGCAAAAACAAAAACTTTATTTATTATTAAAAATTAGATAGCAAGTTTTTTTTATCCCCTTAATTATCATTATAATAATTAGTTTAAATGTGATTTAATAAAACAAATTTAGAGTTTAAGCAATAAAATCTAATGAATTATATTCACAGTCCAAACCAATTTTTTTAAGCTAAAAATAAAATTGAATTGTCACATTGACAATTTTAGTTAGGGATTGAGAAAAATAAAAATAAATAGATATATAAACTATCCTTTATGTACCTATATACCCATATGCTTAAGAAACTGAGGAGACTAATTTTTTAAAATCTTGTTTTATATGTTTAAATAGTAATTGAAGTAAACAAATAAAATTTCATTTTATATTAAAATTCATAATTTTTTTATCATTAGTTTTTGTACAATATTTCATAATGGGTAAAATATCCTAGTGTACATGGTGTATAAAATTTAATTACACATATTATAAATGTAAACCATATTTCATAGTACTTAAACAATACATATTTCGTCTAAACATTTTTCACTGCAATATGATGTTGACAGGGCGAAGTAACTTTTGCAAACCCATTTTGACAACTGTACCAAATACAGGGTTATGACAGCTAAGTTACAGTAAAAAAAAAAAAAAAAAAAAACTTTAGCTGACCTTGCAGCCTAAACACAAAGTTCTGACTGAAAATAATATATATACATAATTTATAATATTTTCAATATACTCAATGTTACAGCTGGGTATTGGCTAGAGATTTTATATTGCTGTATTTTCTAACTGTAATGCAATATTTATTGCAATATTTTCCCAAAAAAATTAAATAAGTATTTTTTCTTATTTCATTTTATTAACTTTCATTTACCAGCAGAATGTACATTACTATAAATAACCAAGAAAATATCTTGTTGGTTTAATTACAGTACAGTTTTGCATCGAAATCCACATGCTGTAACATTTTGACAATTTATTTCTTAAACTTAATTTAAAAAATCAGAGTCCAAGAATTTTGCCAGAATATTGGTAAACAGGCACTTGACATGACATATTTTTCTTTCAAAAAAATATAAACCCATATCTAATTATTAAGTATGGGATTTTAATTTTATTTTTAATAAGAAAACTATGTAACTTCAAGTGCCTTTGTATTGGTACTACAAAAAAAATTGCAATGCAAATATTGCAATACTGGAATATCGGTATTATTGTCTAGCCTTATTCAATATATATAAAAATTTTAAAACCCAAATATTCAAATTTACATACTTTTGGTATATCAACGCTTTTGAGAAACCTTTTATCTCAATTGTTCAATCTTCATTGCAAATACAATTGTTATTTTATAATAAACTGCATCGTTTCAAGCCACGGTGCGGAGTCCGCATATAGGTCAATCTCCGACTATGCTTTACTCGCATTGGTCAATACTTTAATGAGCTACGAGAAAATCTCGTCTCATGCAACCACGGCCAGAGTGGGAGAGGATCGTACATTTTGGCCGTGGTTTGCGACGATGAATAAACTGCAGCAGTTAAATTGTTCTTGTGTATACTTTGGCTACCCACGAACATTGACCCCCACGAATAAAAATGATTCCACAGTAGTTTATTTCGCATTAGCTGTCGTGTTTACGCAATCTAATTTGCATTAATTTGAATCGCATTAGTTTACCTCACGTTTATTTACTGCGAATTAAACTCTTCATGTGAAGAGGGCATCATTGTGTTATCTTCTCATCCCGTCAATATTTTCCATATAGTGAAGTGGTTAGAGCACTTATTCTAGAGTCAAAAAGTAAGGAGCTGATCCTTACACATGTTACATGGAGGGTTAGAATCCCAGGTGGAAACTGGTCTATGGGGCCAAAGAAAACACTCATCTACAATTATTTTAATTTCATTCCCACTTTCAATTTCAATTTTTTTTGGAATTAATTAATTTTTTTTTGGTAAATTAAGCATTGATGTTGATTGTTGAGAAAAATTTTGAGAGGAAAACATTTTCCCACCAACTTTCTACCCAAATTTTTTATCATGAGTTTGAGAACCTAGGCAAACATACCCTGGTATTTATACACTGTAGATGGCCCAAATGTCGATATCATGTATATCTTGACCTCACCCATTGTCTCAAGCCACGGTCCGGAGTCCGCATGTATAGCTCTCTCCTACCCGTGGCTGCTTGATCACAAAAAGTGCCGTAATCTTGAATATTTACGCCTCTCTATTGTGATGTCATACCGTATAAGTGGAAAGAATCTGGAGGGATAAGGCGAGTAAAATGCCCACACGGATTTTGTCGCTCTGTAAGCATTTCGGAAATTTCATAGTTGTACGATTTACCTAAACATTTAAACTTTGTACAGCACTGTCCAAATGACAATATCTATATGTTTACAGTATTTTTAACGTGATGCTTTTCATATTGCGTGTTAATTGTTCTATCAAATAATTATGTCTTCAGGGTTTGGGAAATGGTACGCTTTACCTTTCCTTTTAACTGTTTTTGCATACAGAACAGTCATATCGCGCTGGCTACCCATGATTGAATTTGTTTACATTTTAATCGTGTAATGTAGTCTTGAACTAAATGCATTTAAAATGTTATATACAAATGTAGCTTGAAACGTGTTTATTATAGGAAAAACATTAATTGGCCGTAAATAAATTCATCATCTTATTTATTCATTTTGTTTTTTGTAAAAAAAAAATTTGTTTATCTAATTTTAACCTGAACTTTAAAAAATCATGATTCGAACACTCGCGACAGGTAACTGGGTGCTTCAACTCCGCCGCTATGACTACTGAGCCACGAAGTCGCACAGAAATTTTCCTTTAAATAGCAAACAGTTCTATATATAGCAAACGCACAACTGGACTTAGAGTTTTTAAGAATATGTTGCGAAATTTAAGTAGGTAAACTAACTTTTTTATATAGAGTGGGTCTTCGTACCATTTTTTTGAAAATGGTGAGAGATACATTCTTCCATACATACCCTTTGAATATTTGTTTACAAAAAAATGGTACGAAGACCCACTCTATATAAAAAACACAGTTTTAACATTCGATTTCTATCATTTTTACGGTTACTAAAGGGTATAACCACTTTGGCGGGTTAATTACAATCAATTAGTAAGTAATTTGATTCAAGTTTCATCTTTACTGTATGCATATGGTTATAAATAACTCCCAAATTTAACAAAAAGTGGAATTTGCAAGATTTTATTTGACCGATATTTTGCTTGCCCTTGCGTAGGCATATGACTCGCCTAATCCACCCAGATTCTTTTAGTGAGACGCAAATTTAGCGATTTCTCCTTAAAAACTGGTATTTTATTTTAGTGAGAATTTATTTTAGCAATATTAAAATACTCACTAAAGAAGCTAGTACAAATAACACACAATTTATTTTTAGCGATATTCAATTTTAGCGATCTCAACAGCCTTGCTAATAATGCCAAAATTAAATCCTCGCTAAAATTTCTACATTTACGGTATTCAGTCATTGGCAAGTTTTGTTTCCATGGCAATCGAAATCAACAACTGACGTCAACAGTATGCAAGAAATATTTCCTATACTGCGATTGGATATTGAAAGGTTGCGACGGTGATACAAGACATATCGCCAAACACCAAGCTCGGCCGCGTTGCACGTTACACAAGCACCTACTACAACACGGGATCTTGGTTTATAGGTCTCACCTGAAGGATCGGTCTCCACGTCCAAAGCAGGGGATTTGAACCCGCGACGTAATGATCCTTTTTCTGCGACTCTACAGCTTTTTAATCGTCTCTGGTCAATAAACCATCCAAAACTGAAGCAAATATGACAGTTCTGTTAACAATTTGCTAGTTCCCAATACTTTAGGCACAATTTGCTCCGTATAGTTGTACATTAAAATATCATTTTTTTCTCAAAATATATATTACGATTCCCACATACTCTTCTCATAAAGTTTGCCCCCTTCACATGCTTTCTATTTGTTCTTAAAACTACATGTAGCTACTTTGTTTTCTATCTACTTGTTACTTGTGGTTACTTATAACACTATATGCTCGATCCCTATGCATTTTAAACTGTTTGCCTCCTATGACTATTACACAGTCACTATTGCTTACTGTTCTTGATATAGTGATTTCTCTCTCAGACGTTTGTAGATCAGTCAAAAGAGCTCTCGTTCCGTGACCATAAGGTCGTATGTTTGTATCACAGCTCGACTGAGCTAAGTCGATTAAAGAAAGCTAGGTAGCAACTGTTCCCTCGACAAGCACTCTGCAATTTGCAGTGCTCTTTGAGTTGAGAGTCGCAGGTCTTCGGGATGAGACCTTGAAACCAAAGCTCCAAGTCACGTCATACAAATCCCTCATAGCTCAATGGACCTTAGTGCCAAGTATATTTATGGCGTCTTCTCTGTACGAGTAATTATTAATCAGTGATTACACTTTTTCGTCCCTATAATTATTTCCCTGCATATATATCTCCTTTTACTCATTACACTATTTCCTCAGTATACTTAATACACCATCTATACTCCATATACTTTTTATACTATTTCTTCCCTCTACTTAAATTGCTGGACCTATACTTATTACACTACCCCCCTCCCTACTTATTACACAATATGCCAATTGTCTGCAATACTTAATTCACTGTTTCCTTCCTTAACTTATTACACTTTGTTCCTACCTATACATTTTACACAATTTGCAATTTGCTCCCAATACGAAGTTACACTTTCCTTTTACCTGTTACATTGTTTGATCCCCATCTCTGTTTAATATGATTTCTTATACCGTTACTATATCTCTTTTACTTGTTACACTGTTTTGCTTCCTATACTTTATCAACTTATATAATTTTTACTCATGTGTTCCTTGTAGACAATCTGCGTCAATTTAGGAGCTAATGTACTGGAACTCCAAAGTTCTCTCGAAGAGAAATGGGTTGATTTGCAATGTCGAATCAGAGGTATGTATTTGAAATTGCTTCAATGTTTTATAGAGTGAAAAATTGATCTTTTAGTATAATAATAAAATTTAGATAACTTATTTCGGTAAGTTTTTCCCCCAATGTCATTTAAGTTTGTCCCTCTTTAAAGTGTTCACATTTTACCCTAAAGGAATTATAAAACTTGATACAGAGTATCATATAGGTTCAAATGATAGCCATTTTATGTAATATATATAAAGGAAGTTCAACCAATATTTTATTCTAAATAGGGCCTATGAGAATGGTGTTCCGTTGGCGCTACACGCACCTTCGCCTTTAGGGCAAAGATGCGAGAGTGCGAAGTTGGGAATGTAAAAGTTCGAGGGTGCCAAGGCAAAGGAGCGATACTTGTATCACACTTTCACCACCGCTTCTTAGCAACTTCGTACTTTTGCCTTTGCTTCAGTATTTTATCTCTCTCGGACCGACTGACTCCGATGTAAAATTGGTACGCATTGGCTAGATAGTGTGATTGCGTTAAAATGGATGGAAAGCAATGATATAAATTAATTGTATAATGACACATTTACTAAAAAATATACAGTTGCTACAAAAAAATGTAATTGGTCACTGGCACCTCTAATTTTCTTCCTCTGCAGATACCCCCTTGATTACTAATATTGTCTTCAAACGAGAGCACCACAATAACAAAAAAAAAGCCGAAGGTTAAAGGGTAAAGGCAAGAATGCGAAGTTGCGAAGGCACTTCGCACTTTCAGCTTTAACTTCGCACTCGCTTTTCAACTTGGCACTCTCGCATCTTCCCGCTCAAGTTGTGAGTGGCCCTACGGGACACCATATATAAGCAAAATATATGGGTATTGGGAAAAAACTGAGTGGCATCCCCACCTTATCGCATTTTACAGCCATAGCTGTAATAGTATAAAAATAAAACCACTTAAAGAATTCGGACTCAATTTTTTTTTTACCACAGTAAAGAACAAGAAAAACCTTTTCAAAGGCCAAAGGGGGTGGGATGCTAGTTTTCCGAGTCATTGTGAGTCTCCTTGCCATAAGAGGGTGGTGTTGCATAAAAGAAAGGTTTCTAAGAACATCTTAATTTTAAAGCTATTAAAGCATTTACTGTATTTGAAGAAAAAAAGGAAACGTCGATCAAAAAATCATAACAAAAGTTCTTTTGACTTCAGCCTTCTGGTATGTCCAAATACTAATTGTCAATTTAGAACATACAGAATTAACAAACATCCAACGAATACAGTGAAATATGTCTACTAAGACATGCAATGGCAAACAGATGTTCTGTCAAAATAAACTTTTCGTATGTATTACATAGTGTGAACCTCAGGAAATGGGAAATAAAAGACATACTTAAACACATTAAACAAATGCTTTTTTTCTGGATAAGCCTACTTGTGTAAATAACAATAATGTTGTTTTATTCATGACTAACTTTCCTGTCTACCACCACTTTCAGATTGTCTGGATGGAGTCTGGCTGGGGGTCAGTGACCTTTCCGAGGAGGGGAAGTTCCTGTCAGTGTCACAGGCAAGACCCCCACAATACATGAACTGGGGGTGGGGAGAACCCTCCAACAAAAACAGTGGAGAAAACTGTGTGGCTCTCTCCAAACGCAAGCGAGCGTGGGACACAACTTCTTGTCTTGGCAAATATAACATTGTTTGCAAGAAACCCATGTCTTTTATTTGAGAATAAAATAATTAAAAATTGATCACAAATGTTTTGAAATAATTCTATGTGCCCATTTAAAAAATTTGGGGGGTATATAGACTAATAATTTTGATTGGTTGGAGCTTTGGCTCTCAAATTTCACATATTTATTCCTTGTGAAAAGGCATTTCTTGGACTACCATCATATTTGACCTCTCGATCTTGGGTTAAACCCAATTTTGCAATAAACCTTGGCAATAACTTTTTAACAGTTGGTTCTAGGGCTTTCAGACTTACATGTCTACATCCAGCTGAGTACAAGTTTTATTTTACTTGAAGTCACAGGCCTATATAAAATGCTTTAATCCTAAAATACAAAATTAAAGGGTTTAAAAAAAAAAATAAGGGTGAGTAACTCCTCTAATAGAGTGCCCACTTTTGTTAAAAAAATACTAATAAATGGAATGATTTTTAATTATAAATTCTATCCATACTTCTAGTAAAACAGTCTACATGAATATCAATTTTTACGTTTATTTCGAAATTCAGCATACATGTACTTCCTGAGATATGCTGAAATTAATTCCAGATTTGACCTATTTTATACCCCATTTTTGTCAGTCATATGAATTAGATAAAGTGATCTAAGGCCTGTGGTAACAGTAAATTCTACTTGTACATGTAGCTTGCATAATACTTAACTATGAAAATGAAAGTTAAGGAAGTTAGTTTATGCATGTAAATTGTAAAATTTTTGACAGATTTTTGGATTCCAATGAGCTCTCACCAGATCCCTGCTTTGTGTATCTGTTCTCTGTACTTAATGACTTGGAGAATGGGAAGATATCAGACATTCTTAAACATCTACAACATGCTGTTAAGAACATAACACCTTGTGGAATAGCCCTACAGAACACCTGTATCAGGAAGGTGACGGCCATTATGCATGAACCGACAGGCTCCTCCGATAACCCAGTCCGGTTCACAGCCGGTTTAACCGTCACCATTCCGGTTCACGCTACGTTAGAAAATGTCCAAAATCCAGGAAGTATCAGATTAAAGGTTAGTTTGTCAAAGTTTTTCTTGTTTTTAATTATTTTCAATCTGATGTAGAACTCATGCTTTTGGTTTGATGAAGTTCTATTTGTACTTATTGTAGTTCTAGATTTCAAACTTTGTTATATAAAGTACTTTTGTATTGAAAAAGTAATACAGTATTAATATGTAAAAATTAAAAAGTGACAAGTTGGATATAAAGTCTGAAGGATTAGATTGCTATCCCAAGGGGCAGTATTTTTCATAGAATTTATTCTATAAAGGTATAATTATTTTCAATAACAGATTCACTACCCTGACCAGAAGAGCTATCTCGTCACTCCACAAAAGAGCCATTTCACAAAGCTGAGTCCGCTCCATCATAAGTTAGTCTCTCAGGTCATCATATCACACTCTCTGTGGTCAGGTAAGGATGTCAGAGTTATCTCTCTTTGGGCGAACTTTTGGTTTATCACTAAACCAGATTCACAAAATAATGACATGGCCATTGTCTTTAAAAAAATAAAATTTCAAAACTAAAAAAAACAAAAACGCAGCGGTACTTCACTGAGGAATATCTTTTTCAAATAGCAAAGTTTGCAACTATAAAAAATCTTTTTTTTTGTAGCAGAAAATTAACAATATGACGAAATATGCCCTTGTCATGAAGATACATTTGTAAGAATGAATAAATTATTGTTAAAATTTGTTTTTCAGATCAGTCCCATGTAGAAATCAGTATTGTCATGGAAAATAAAGATGGGGAGTCTGTGAGTTCTCAAGAACTCTGTCCAACTGTCCGGGTACCAGTCGCCCCCAAAGCAGCCAAACACTGATATTTTGTTTGAATGGTGTAAATTAAATATATACATTAATTGTAAAATACAATTTCTATTTATTATTTTTTTACTTTTGCTAGTATGGGTACCAACAGAATAGAGGAATAATGAAAACTTGCATTTGTTTTCCAACAGAATAGAGAATAGAGGAATTATTATGAAAACTTGATTATATCAAAAATTGCAAAAATGGTCAATGAAAGGGTGAAAATAAGACAGCCTAGGGGCGAAATAACCCTGTGTACAATGTTCTCACAGACACATTAATGAATTATTAGAGACATGTTTCCATTTTTCTTTTTATACAATTCAGGAATTGTAACCAAAAAAATCAGAGATATTTCAGAAACAAGATGTGTGAGATAGGTAATGTGAACCTTGTAAGAGATGGATGCAAATATTCTGAGCAAAATTCTAAGTTCAAGGTCCTAACTTATCATATATCCATGTGTTTGCTAAGAGCATGTGATTCTGTGATATAAAGTTGTGGACTGATAAGAATTTTGCATAAAGTAATCTTGACCGTGAACTTGTTACAGAGTCACTAAATTATAAGATACCAAATATTGTTAATTAAAAGTCTCCATTTTTCCCTTTAAGGTTAGGGAATAAATGTTCTATTTTTGTTGTAGAAAAAAATTGCTACAACAACAATTCCCTTACGAACATACATTACAATGACATTTTTAATTGCTCCTCCATGAATATGACCAGGGCATATAGTGTTTGTTTGTTATGTCCTCCATCTTCCAGTCTTCTGTCCTTCCATCACACTATGCATTTAGCTAAGTTTCAAATAAGCTATTCAAGATATTTTTATACAAGTATATTTTTATACAAGTATATACATGTTGATGAGAGCTATGCAAGTGCATCAAATTTTTGTACCTTTACCTTTTCATTGACTTTGATCCCTCTTTCTAAAAGTTGTGATTATCTCAATTTCAAAGAAATCAAAATTATTTTAATCAAACCTAATTTGCTTATACATATTGGTTAGAGGTATTTGACTTTGACCTTTCAAGTTTGACATTTGACTTCAAATTTACATTTAGCTCAATTCCAAAGAAGCTATTTAAGATATGTGTAATAAACTCCAGTTACCGGTGCTTATATACCGGTATATTGATAAGAGCTATTCAGCAGCACTGATGCCCATTTGTGGCAGATATTGTCGAAGGTTAACATTTTTCAAATGCAAATCAAACTTGCAAGGTCAAGAGATGAAAATGCTGTGACCCAACGAAAGGACTTTTTATGAAAGAATATCCCTAAGAAATAGTAACCCCAAGCTCTAACCATTCAAAATGTATGACCTAGGTTAAAGTTATTTTTAATATGGATTAAATTCCAAAATCTTAGTGTCAAATGAAAGGTACCCAGGGGAAGTCCTTTGTAGAAGGAATACACATGGGAATTATTAAAGCCATAGCACCAACTGTTTAAAAGTTGTGACTTCCATAAAAAGTTTTTTAAAACTAGTGGTAACTCCAAGGACAAAATTGTTGGTATCCAAAG
>PRKT01000418.1:163521-258521 GCA_003671525.1 Saccostrea glomerata
GGGGGGGGGGGGGGGGGGGGGGTTTCCTCTCACCACTTTTGAAACTATTACTTTGGGCCTGCAACATGTTTTTGAATGAACAATTTGTAAAAAGGCAAACCTAAAGGTATTTAGTCTGAAGAGGCACCTACATTCTCATTACCTTGGAAAACAATTCCCATGTCTTTCTTAGAAATAATTTTCACAGAACTATTCAATGAAAAGACATCAAAAAGCCCATGATGAAGCAAATAAAAAGAAACTTATTTTTGAAGTGTGTGTAGCTTCATACACAAGTTTTTGCACCATCTGCAAAGTAAAGAAATTTTGAACGAAACAATTTGTATCCTATTTTGCAAGATCACTTGGTTTCTGGCCTACAACACATTTTGCTTGAAATTTCACAGTTTACAAAAACTGTACTGTGTCAAAAAAAAAACCCCAGCAAAAATGCATTGTTTTTTGTTGTTTTTTTTAAATCTTTTGGATATTTTTCATTTGAAACAAGATGCAAAAATATTAAAACTTTACCAGAAGAGTTTTTCTAAAGAACTCATTTTTTGGGAGTTTTTTTTTCAATTGGGAAAGGTGACCCTCTTTTCAGGTTGCATTGAAATAAGTACAATAAAACTTGCTTATAACGAAGTCACTGGGACCTATGAAATTACTTAGCTATATCCTTAATTCATTATATCCTTAATTCATTATATCCTTATCAGGAATAATCAATTCCTTAAATTTGTACAGCGGGGAATCCAAGATAACTTCACAAAGATCGACTCCCTCCTCTGTTACCTTTGCAGAGAAATTAGAATTTGTCTCTGTGCATTCCTTAAATGAGTATTTTCCAAATTCTAATTGTCAAACAATAAAGATAATCAAATAATAAAACACTTAGGTCACCTGTATTCTAGTAATACTGCATAAATATTCATTAATGCATATTTTTTGCCATCGACGTTATGAAATTTGTGAATACTGAAAATAGATCTGAAGTGTTTGAGCATACTAGATGGTTAAGTCTGGCAAACTTCCGATGTACATGTACCTTAGTCATCATATTGTTCTGTGTAATATAGCATTTGTGCAAATATTAGTTATAAAAGCAACAAAAGGTAGTGACCATATCTTTCCGCAGATTGCCAATCGAAGAATTTTGACTCCCCCTGGTGTTAAAAACATCTCCCGGTTTTTTTCCACAACTCCCTCAAAGTAACAGTTTGACACGGTGATAATTTAACATGTAAAAATATTTATATCACATATATATATATATACTTTCATTGTATTTTTAGTTAATAGCAGTTAGTACCAAGAATGAAACCACAAAATATTAGTAACTGTGAAAGGTGTTAAACAAGTTAAGATTACTGTATGTAACATTTCATATCCGCCTGTGACTTCAAGTAAAATAAAACTTGTACTCAGCTGGATGTAATAATTATAACCACAGCATTACATTTGTTACAGAAATATTCCTGTACTTTTGATTTTTAAACAATAAGTGAGCAGCTTTCACCGTCATAAGCTTAAGATCAAGTTATCAACCATATCCTGTAATCACCATCAGATTTGTACTTAATAAGCTGTTATTGTGTAATTAAAAGTACAATGTACTCTTAAACAAGCGTTTGTCTGGCAGACTGGCACACTAACTTATTGTACTGAATGTACTGAGGTTTGAGAGTCGGAATGCGTAGATGCCATCTTCAGTACAGAAATGAATGATAAAGATACAGTTTAGATTTTTTGAGAACCAGTAGCTGCTGTAGATCATTTGTGGATCATTTGTAAACTTGAAGCTGATACATATGAAGATTTGAATACTCACTTTTTGAGAGCATATGTAACCAATTAATTTTTCATATACTCACTCTTGCACAATCAATTTTTGAAAGAGCTTGTTGTTCTTATTGGTTGTTGAAAACTCACATTTTGAGAGCATGTCGGCCATATTGATTTTAACATACCCTAGCTGGTAGGTACTTTTTGAGAGCTTGTAGGCCATAATGATTTTGACACAACCTGGTACGTACTTTTTGAGAGCTTGTTGGCCATTTTGATTTTGACACACCCTGGTACATATATACTTTTTAAGAGCTTGTTGGCCATATTGGTTTTGATATACCCTGATACGTACTTTTTGAGTGCTTGTTGGCCATATTGATTTTGACATACCCTGGTACGTACTTTTTGAGAGCTTGTAGCTGCTCCAGATAGATTTCCTTTGCTTTACTACACCTGGTGGGGTCGGCCTTCATCTTTGTTAAGATCTGTAGTGTACAGGCTTTGAGACTTGTCTGCTGAATCAGAGAGTATTCTGTGCTGCTTACTCCAAGGTAAAGATGCTGCAATTTCTTTGTCAATCCCAAAATCTGGTAAAGGAAGAAAGTCAAAATAGAAACAATGCCATTGTAATTGTAGTTGTCATTTACAAATACTTTGAAATGCAAATCTGGCACAGAAGTCCTTTGTATCTAGAAACAAGTTCACAAGGCTGATAATAATTAATACTTAAGCTCACAGAGGGGATTTTCTATCCTCCTGTTTGTGTTTTTAAAACAGTTGAATCTAATTTATTCTTATGAAGTTAATTGGATTTGTGTTATCTAATATTGTAAACTTCATAACAGATCTAACCAATATGATTCTATCTTCCTAATTTTTACAGATCTTCATGAAATCTTATCTCTAACTAGAAGTACTGAGAACAAGCTCAAAAATAATCATAATAATGACCTTGAACTTGCCAAAATGACCTTGATTAAAAACTGACACAAGTTATCTTCAAGTGAAATATGAACATCCAATGTCTTCTTAAAACATAATAAACCTGACCTAATTATTAACTTTTTCTCCCCATGAAATTGAACTTGCAACAATGACTTACTCTTAGCCCACAGGTAATTTTTGTTTTGAGTTTCGACTTCTGATAAATTTAAAACTTTTTCTGACAGAGACCTTGACCTTGCCAGAGACAATGGGACAAGGTCAAAATATAAGTAATATTGGTGGTAAGTCACAAGCAATATTTGTGCAAAGTATGAACTTCTGGTGTTTATTCATAAGAAAATAATAGACTAGACACTAAATAACAAGGTTCACTTGAAGTTGTGTCCATTTTTGGCCCTGTGAATTTCTGAGAAACTGAAACTGCTTAACTATACCCCCCACTTGAAAAGCGGAAGGGTATATAGTACATCTTTACGTCCATCCATCTGTCTGTCCGTCCATCTTTATGATTTGGGGTACCCATTTCTTATCCGCAACTACTCTCATACCACTGAAGGAATTTTAATGAATCTTTCACAGAATCTTTGTTACATATTGCCATTATGCACCTCCTATTTTACCTTTTTGATCTGACATATATTTTGGATTTTCCAGAGCAAAACATGGACACTGGGTCAAAATAAATCTTTGGTCAAAAACAATCTTCCAATGATTTATGAACTTTCCATGTTTCTCCATCAAGAAATTGTAGACCACAGAAGGACTTACACTTTCTAGTGACTGACACTGAACTTGCCAAAATGACTATGACTCAAGGTTGTTAAAGCCTTAAGAAATTTTGTACAAAGAATGAGCTCTTAAGGACTTTCTATTACACAATTATTACACAGACAAAATATCGGTATTTCTTTTTGGTCAGAACGACCTTAGACATACTGTAGACGTATTTTTTTCCACGGGGTCATAATCCCTCGGAATCTCAATTTCTGTTTAATCAGCAGGTAGAAAATTACGCGGATTTTCTAGATTGTCACTATTTTCTTACATCAATATTGAGTACGCTTGGACAAATTTACGTGGAAAATTTGTGACAGCATACATAGCGTAAATTAATATCACACGGAAAAAAGTACTTCTACAGTACACGAATGACATTGGGTCAAGGTCACACAAGTAAAAAAAAATCTCTTTAAAGGCCGAGATTTTTAACCGTACGGTTTTCTCAGGTAAGGGGATGGACTAAATTTTACATGCGTGGCACCCCGAGGCACTGACGGTCGTGCAGACCGTGGGAAGCGCTAATCCCCATACACAAACAGTATACACAGGAAGTCCATGAGTATTACCTGTACAGCTTGTTGGCCCTATGTTCATCATTAATTAAATTAATAAATCTCGACACCGTAAATAAAAAATATCATAAGTAATAATTGACGATAATAATTTATAAATTTCATAATTTCAGACTTATATCTAATATCATACAAGCAGAAATCTCACCGGTCGACTTTTGTTAAAAAATCTACGGTATTTACCTTAGTACATTGTATGTCACAGTAGCAATGGCTTGAGTTCGTTGTTAAGAAAATATAATGAAACACAGGTAAAAATTCAAAAGTAAAATTACTCATCCTTGCCTGTCCCTTTCAAAATCTTAAAAACTTTTCATATTTAGCTATTAGAGCTTCGATCACGTCAAATAGTAACAGTTACTTCCCGTTTGTATAAAAAGTCGCGTGGTCCTATTTTTAGCAGATGTACATTCTGTATCTTATTGTGAAAAATTCGCGATAATGATGGTTTCGTAAAGTTAGAATTACATACAAATATGTATGTATCTTTAGTAAATTCAGATAATATTTAAACAACTGAAAACATCACAATAATTTATTGCTAACTTGCGTATTTCTTTCGAAAACTATTTTTAACACCCGTGACCTTGAACGGAGGTAACAACCCACGTAGCAAGAAATGCTCGGTTATAAAAAAGGAAGAGAAAAGAAAGAAATTCTTAATATATTTAATACTTGTACAGGCGAAGTTGTTACTAATCAGACATTTTGTTTTCAACATTACTATCAAATACATGCAAAAAATGTTACCAGCTTATTTTCTCCTTTATGCTCCGTAATGTTTTCGCCGCATCTCAAAACAATAGATCTAATCTTTTTACGACTGAAAACAGTCGCCTATACACTTTTCATTAGAAAAAATATACACAGTCTTGATTTGCTCTATTGAAACACTTTTCTGAGATCATTTTCATTTTATAATGAAATGTTTGTAATAAAGATAATCACACTCAATTATAATCAAGTTAAAATTGTTTGTATCGAAATGGCTTCCTCATTACGATAGTGATTTAGCGGTAAACATCAGACGACCGAAAGTTAATTTGATGGTGGCCACGCGTGTCAAACAAGGTGAAGAGAGATACACAGGGACTAGTAGCTAAATGTCAATCAATTTCAAGTACCCAATGATGGCCCTTAATTTATTTGATTGACAGGGGGATACAGACCAGGTAAATCTGAGGGTGGTGCTTATTATCTCGGGCTTTAACAAGTATGAGCTTCCAAAGGTTCTCCATAATAAAGTTATAATGTAGACAATTTGTACAGACAGTCTGCCAGACAATAAACTTCCCAAACTTTGTTTGCAAGGGGTATAAAAAAGTCAGATAATATTAGATATTAAAATCCATATCATATGTTGATCATATCAGCCAGATTGGCTTCATATCAGTCTGAGTGCAGTCAGCAATCAGGGACATCACTGTTATAACATTACCTGGTCAATATTAAGGACACTACACTACCTGGAATAACTTACCTGGTCAATTAAGGACAGCACCTGGTTATCTGCTATGCTGCTACTGCATTGCACTCCTTGCTGACTCATCAACTAAAAAATTACAGGCCATTTTATCAATTTTAATTTGGATTGTGCATTAATTATAAACACATTCTTATAAGTAGAAGTTTAGTGTTCAATAAGTACAAAGACACAGAAGGCAATTAAGGCCATACATGTACCAAAAACTAACATTCAATCCCTTTCAATGAGATAAAAAAATGTTGTTTGCTGTGATCTGAGTTGTTCTTTTGAAGTGAGTTGGTTGGAGAGTTATTTTTTTTAGTTCATAACAAAATCAGGATTTCATATTGTTATTGTTCTAACTCCCCCCCCCCCCCCCCTCCTCCATGAATTCTAAAAGCTGACCTGGGATAGATCTCAAAGTCAGAATAATTGCCAAGTGCTGTTTTGTATAGACTGTTCAATATAGCCACCACTGCAATGGAAGAGGAGGTAAGATAGCTCAAAGTGACATGCAGATTTGCTCGTAATCAGGAATTGGATCTGGAAATTAAGGTTAGGGTCATGAATATTTTTTTTCTGCAGTAGGGGTTATGAGGCAAGGCCACCTTAAAGTTCTTGAATTTCAGTGAATTTAAGAGTAAAATTTAATCATATGTGTATGAATTCATAGCTATAGTCATACTACTTGTACAAACACATTTTAGAACAAATAATCAAATCATGCAGCATTTTCTTTTTAGTAAACCATTTTGCACATGACTTTTTATTAAGGGTAGGTGCATTCCCAATGTCCCCATCTAAATCTGCCAAAATCATAAGCTTAGTTCCTAATTTTTATTACTGACGGTCCTCTATAATCTGCATTAAGTTACACTTACACCTGACTTTACTTGTAAATAAACTATTGTTATCATGGGAGAGAGGAGCAATAACTTCTATGCTTGTGCACATGATTAATCATGTATTGATATGGGTTTTACAAATTTAACTACCTAGTTTTAAAAATATCATTTTATAGTTAAAACTAATCTATAAAAAAGATATAATTGATAGCAATGATTACGGCAGGTCACCCACAGTTCAATACATAAACCCTAGCCTTCTCTCTCTCAACTTTATGCACTAAAATACTGTTACAAGGACATTTGAAATGATGACACCGTTACCTTTGTGAGCAGAAGTTGACTTTTGAGGAAAACACACACAAACTCTGCTGATGGACTACAACTCTCATTTAGTTCTGAAATCTGCTGTAGATCCCTGAGGAAAAAATAGATTTAAAATCTTGGATATATTTTTTCTTCATAGTGTAACAGGAGAGGAGACTGACCGCCACTACCACAAATGTACTTCCACGTTTTTTTTTAACAATGAATATAAATCAACAAAACAAAGGCAAAAGATATAAAAGAGCCAGATCAATCTCTCCAGGACTAATTTTTTTTATTATTTTTTAAAGTTAGCACAGTAAATGTACAATAAAATGAAGGTCATAAAATCTTCCCATCACTGCCTGCATACCTAACCATGCTCTCTAACAATGGCTGGGCAGTGGTCAAATCCATATTGGGCAGGCTATCCAATCCACTGAGCAAGTTTCTCAGGAAAGATCTCACATCTGTATGGGATGGCTTATCAACTTCGTTCCCTTTCTGAGCACACAAGTTCTTCTGAAAAATCATAATACAAAAATAAAACTTGACTCAACATATTCGATAATTTCTATTTTAGCAATACCCTGGTAAATTTTTGCAGTAATTTAGTTTATATCAAAGCTTATGCAGTCAATAAATCTAGGCACTACAGCTAGTGACCTTGAGTTTTGGGACAATGTCAGGCAGGCTGTCTTGTAGATAATGATAATGTCTCCATGTGTGATCCTGAAACATAGTCATCACTGTGGGACATTCTACTGCAGAGTTAAAGACCAGCATCAGGACACTGATGTCTTAGGCACAGTTAAGGACCCATATTAATTAATGTATTATCAACATCAAAAGAAAGTACTTTGAAGTCTATAGACTTGCATTCATTCATTCTAATACCATCTGATTCTATTGAACTAGTGTACTGAATGGTTTTATCTTCTCTCATTGAAAATTAACCTGAAATGCTTAGCTAGCAAACATAAAAGTCATACTATGGTAAATTATTCTCTCTTAGTCTGCATTATTTTTCTATCTTTCACAATGTATTCAGTTATCAAAAGAAAATTGATATATTCTTTGTATATAAATTTATCAATAAAAATTAATTTGCATGTGCTCATAATGACCTAGATGGAATCCTATCATGATCAAAAAGAACTTATAATTGTATTTATTCTGATTAAGTATATTGGAATGTTTGTTTCTAATTCAAAAAGTTTTTTTTCCATCTAGCTGTCTATTGTAAAACTAACCGTTGTTACAACAGTGTCACACAAAATAGATACTGGATAAGAACATGTTTACAGCTTGTTCCTCAATAACTCCAGCATGCTAGAGGTTCATGCCCAGATACTTTTGACTTGGTGCCGCGCAACCTTTGAGGTAAATGAGGAGGGTAAGGACTTTAACCGTTACTTGTAGGAGTAGTTCCTCAACCTAATCTAAAATACTTCTGGAAAGTGAAAAGGATATTGTTTATTACATCATATTATACTTACGTTCTTGTACATGCAGTGCATATATGTATAATCTCCTTGCATTAAATTGAATGAAATTTTAAATAAAACAAGAACATAATATATGTTCTAGCTAAATCTTGTTTTGTTTTAAAACCAATAATTAAGGATACAGGCAGCATCATCCATGTCAGGTTCCGGTGTATCAAAGTATGGATGAAGACAGAGGAGTTCTGGTACCAGAGGAAGAGCCAGATGTGGATGATGACTCCCGAGGTTTTTCATACACCTACAAAAGAGGAGAGAGGTTTAAGCAAACATTTTATCAAAGACATGTGCATAAAGCTTGGAATTATAATATTTCAGGTATAAGAAAATTAAAAAAATGTTATTAAAAATCCCCCTCCCCCTTTTGTAGCATATCTTTTATCTGAGTATTAGTATAATTTACATGTATCTGCAAAAAAAATCAAACATCAAAGATCCGCTATTTGAAAATTATATCATTTAGAATTTTTTTTTTTACAAGAGACACATGAGCCACAACACTTACCTGATTCACATTGGCAAAGCTGTTTTTGAGAAGATTTTCAATTTCAACTCCACTCAAGTCTATAATATTTTTGACCCCATAAAATGACCAAAATGTATTACATTTTGCACATGATTGGATCAAACTTGAATCTGGACTATCTGAGGATGCTTTCATATGTAACATCAATATTAATTTTCCATAATCCTTTATTGGCTAAATGCAGTGTTTCCTTTACTTGATGCTTAAAAGAATTACTCTTACTCCCCCCTCCTTCCCCTTCAAACATTTTGTCAAGGAAGAGTATGTTTGTTTGATCTATTGGTATCATTAGGAGAGGGTACATGTATATACTAACTTCCAGATGGACAGACTGCTTGGGGCATAGTCAAGGGAGGGTGTGTTTCAGATAGTTTGATCTTTTGGTATTGTCAAGAGAGGGTGTATACTTACTTCCAGATGGACAGTTTGTCCTGAGGATAACGTCTTAGGTTATCTAGGAGGCTGTAGATGCATTTGCTCAAACATTCACGAGTCGCCAGTTTCATTTCGCCAAGCATATCTCGCAAGCTATCTCGAGTTGTGGTAGAGAAATCCTGCAAGTATACATATTCCTGTTTGAATATTTGATTCATCTACAATTATCCATTTTTTAAAGAAATCCAAGACAAATCATTCTCCTTTGTGTATCAGTTTAAAATCTGTGAAAGTGAAAAGAAAAAGTACAGTAAAACTCGTTTAATACGAACATGGATATTGCGTATTCATGGATATAGCGAAGTCATTTTGAATCCCCAGCTATATAAATTTAATGAATTTCTTATACGGTTATAACAAATTACGGATATAGCGAAGTAATTTCAAAGGTCCCAGCGACTTCGTTATAACCAAGTTTTGCTGTAAATCTTTATATGATGAAAAGAAGTCAAGTAAATTACAAACATGCTGACAATAACTCAGGACAAAATTTGAGTTGCCTATGTCACAATTACTCAAAAATGTTTCAATCACCTGGCCATTACATTTAACATTTAAACAACTTGAAGGCATTTTGGTTACATTTTTTTTTTACATATAAGGATAAAAAATTATAGAGGATTAAATTTAATAGCTACCCAAGTTGTATAACAAGGGAAAGAATAGTTTTTTGGCCCCATAAATGAAATTTTGGTACCATCAATTCTGACCTATTCTGACAGATATATTATCTGTACAATAATATAGAGTTCCATATTTAGTCTATAATACTGTCAATTCATTCAAATTCAATTTACAGCCTATATACCAGGAGCAACCATTGATTTCTATTTTGTCAAGGTAAGACTTTTAGTTACTTGGGAATGGACCTGCTTTAAAAAAAATTTTCCCTGGTCAACCATCTGAAAAATGATATAGGTCAGATCCAGCATCCAAAGCAAGTCAGGTTGTGTCTATCCCTTGATGCATCAATTTGGGTCTAGGTAGTTGGGCTTATAGTTACTTGGGAATGAACTTGCTTCTAAATCTTTATCTGGGAAACAAACTCTAATGCAGGGGATATATAGCAAATGCTCATCTCAACTTAGTGGAGGTGAGTTAAATAGTCTTAGTGAAATTACTTACTGGCCATGGCTTAAATTAGCATATTCAAAACTACTGAAAGATGTGGATTCTATTCTACATGTATATGAGAAGATAGCTTGGCTATATCTTTATAACAATAGAGAAAAAATTTTGTGCATTAATGCTACAGTTGTCATCAAGGGACACCACTCTGATTCACATTGTAACCTAATGTCGCAATTTATTAATAATTTATTTTTATTATTTCCTAATTGAAAAGGAAATATAATGTGCAAGTTAAAAACAGATTTTTTAGTCCGAAAACTTCCACAATAAAAAAAAAACTCTTGCATTCAATCCAGCATGGGGGTATCAATTCAAAATACAATATATTATTATATATATGTGTGTATAACTTGTTTGACTTACAAAGAATCTGGCAACATTTTAAAAATTCTTTAAACCTACTTAGCATGAAATAATTATATGTTTTGGGCAAGCTTTAAGAAAATTCTAGAAGGATGATGTGATTGGCCGCTTTAAATGACCTTGAATATTTGCATATTAGAAGCTTTTCTAGAATCTTCGTTTCGAGAATGTTCAGCTAGCCAGGAAGCCCATACTGCCAATCATATTCTTTTTTTAACACGCCCAGATTTTTACTGCGTTTGTTATATGCAAATGACATGACTTTTCATCAGTAGCCCAAGCATAATAATGGTTAAAATATTGTCATAATTCTTTTACTTCTTTAGCAATGGCATGTGTATGTAGCAAATGACACTCTTCAGATGGTGTTAAAAAAAAAGAAGAAAAGATTCAAATAGCATTTTGATTTTAAGAATAAATGGCTGTTTTAATAAAACACTTAATCATAATGTACTAAAGAACTTTGGCCTTTATTTTATTCTTAGCCTTGACACTTTTATTTATATAAGCATTACAAAACAAGTCTTAAATTAATAGAACAATACCATGTTACCTTGGGTCAAATTAGGTTAATGCATCTCTTTAAATTGATAAATATTTCTGGTAACCTACATCTCATTAAATCATATTTTGAAGACATATTTTCTATTTTACTCTTCTATTTTTGGATGTGAATGGATCTTTCTACCTTGGAATCTACTGTACTGAGCCAACTGGGTCACATGTACAGATTTCAACTTCCTCTCAAAAGTAGGGCTTTTCACGTTTAAGTCAGTCTCATTTGTCACCTTTAGAAAATCAGTGAAGCGCCATAGAGGACCGTCACTAGAGAACAGAATTACACGATCACATCCCTGATTCACGTACAAGATAAGAAAAGTTTATAGCTGACAATATTTGTACGCCAAAGGAAATATTTTTCAGAGACATAATTTTAAATGAAAAAGAATATTGTACACTGATTAAACAAAAGGAATTGTGCAAAAATAATATTATCCCTTTAAATCATTACCAAAATAACTAGACACATATATCCCAATGAAAATTTCTTTAAATTGCACAAATGTATATCTATTTAGCCATAGCTAATAGGCAATGTCACAATGGAAAAAAAATATTGCTTTGAAGTGTGCATGAATTGATCCCCTTGGCCTTAATTATTATCTGAACATAAAATTTAAATTTCACCATCAAAGTTAAATTAATTTTGGGGGCAGATATTGGCCATTAACAAATAAAGACCTTTTGTCACACACACATATATAGAAAACATTAAATAATTTTTAGTTGAATTTGGAATTCATTAGAGACAGGATTTTAAAAATATTTTCATGAGTGTAAATATAAAAAATCAAGAGGCCCATGGGCCACAATGTTCATGTGAGTAACTTTGGCCATGCTTTTCTTCACTAGATTTTCCCCTTTGTAATACCTATTGCAGCACAACCCTGTGGCCAGGAGACATGATTTTAACAATTTAGAATCTGCACTATCCCACATTAGTTTCAACTTCCTGCACCAGAAATTGTTGAGAAGCAATTTTTTTAATGACCCCACCGTACTTTCTTTTCTTGCTTATCTCCCCTTTGAAGGGGACTTGGCCCTTCATTTTAACAATTTTTACTCCCCTTCACCCAAAAATGCTTTGTACAAAATTTGCTTAAAATTGGCCCAATGGTTCTTGAGAGGAAGTAGATAAGTTTACAGAAGGACAAACAGACAGACAGGTGATCAAAAAAAGCTCACTTGAGCTTTTATAAGCTCAGGTGAGCTAAAAACTGGTGTCAAGAGTGAAAGTAATTTCAAATTCGACTTTTAATTACATTTTTTTTTTTACTTCTGACCTTTTATAAAACAGTGTCATAGGCTGTGAATTCATTGTTGAGCAGCTAAGATGTCACAGGATATCAATTATTGTTAAATACGGATTTTAACATATTTATAGAGAAACTTTCAAATCGGTAGTTTTAGTCTCTCTCAGGTTGGTTTATTCACTCTATTTTATAATAGATCCTCTTTGGTATTTTTACAAGACTCCTTGTGAAGGGAAGGAAAATATCAAGTCTAAATTGCAAACTGCTGTCATTCTCCAATTCTTAATTAATATCATTTCAATATCCTTTCACACTGTGACAAGATATCATCTTTATTCAAAAAGAAATAACAGTCCTTCACTGCAGAAAATGTAAAAAAAATTAATACGTAATACAGACTGAAATCATACACTTATTTGAATCATTAGATTTCATGGAGGCTCAATTTTGCTAGGAATTCATGTGTTCCTCCTATCACCGAATTAACACCCTCTTCAAATTAAATAACTACGGTTACAAAGTCGGTCACTTACTGAAATATAATACACGAAATTACATACTCACGAACCTGTACAATTATACCAAATTAAAGCATGAAAATTGACCACACATATTTTAATGATTTCACAGTATTGATACTATATATAGGAAAAATATTGCCCCGATATACAGTGGACCCTCATTTATCCGGACGCTTTGGTTCCCAGTGAATTTGGCCGGATATTTGGAGCGTCCTGAATCACCAGTTAAACAAGACAAAATAACATTTAAAAATTCCGTTCCGGTGAAAAATTGTCCGGATACTGAAGCATCTGGATATCTGGCGTCTGGATATCTGAAGGTCCACTGTATTTTCACCCCTTTAGCCTTACTCTTAGTTGGATAGATTTAAAACAAGGCAAATTAAAAGATTCTGATTGTATTTTTTCAATGATTATACCAGGCTTACTTCCAGAGGATTGACATGGATTCTATGGCCAAGCAGTTCAATATTTGAAGGAGGTGCTTATTTCCTTCCTCTTTATGAATTTCTCGTGCCCTAGATGCTACCTACAACTGTACCAAATTGACTTTCTCTGTACCTGTAACACCCCGAGTATGATCTCGAGTTGATCCTCTCTGAGTGTGATGTATCTGTTGAGTTTTCTCAGACTGTTAATGGCATTGAGTCGCACACTCTCGATCTCGTCATTAAACATATCGATGATGCTGTCTTGAGATAGGTTAGCAAAGGATGCAGACTGACTGGCCAGTTCACATAGCGAGTCCAAAGCAGCATTTCTCACCTCTGCAACAGAAGACTTTGTCAAAACCAAACACAGAGTTCAATTACAGTACTATATATGTACCTGTGAAAATGTAACAATTTATAGGAGTGTTCCATAAGATATGAAGCAATTATGTAGTTAATACCCTTCAATGTTATTACTGTAAGAACCAAAGTCACTATCTTAATACATGTATGCTTTCTGATATTTTTTTTCATTTAGTTAAACTTCAACTTCAACAAGTCTTGAAATTATGTGAATATTCTGTTGTAAAATGTGTCCTCATCAAAAAGGTTGGATTCTGCTTACAAATGTTATAAGTAGTTTTTAAAAGTATATTTATAGTATATGTACACATAGCTTATTTAGAATCAATGTAAAAAATGGGCGGCAACACACTTCATTTGGCTCTGTGGTTCATTTAATTTGACCTTTTTGCACTTTAGAGCAATTGCGTCTTAGACATATATTTTTTCTCCCATATTCTTTATCTAAATAAGTTATGGGACCAAATATAGCTTTATTTTATTTTGAAGAAACACATTAAAAATCGTGACAAAGAAAAAGGTTTGAAATTACTTTGCATACCAGGTAATCAATAAGTTGACCTTTCTGCATCACAAAATGCCATTTTTATTAGCAGTAAAAAATTGAATATGCTAAAAGAATTTATAATAGCTAGTTAATTTAAAATAGCATTGTTGTTAATACTTCAATAATATAAAAAAAAGATAATTCTTATTCTTAAAAAAACTTTCTGCAACAAAATATACATTTAATGTTTATTGTATGGAATCTAATCATGAGTTTTAAAGTAAAAACGGTTTAATGTGCACTGTAGGTAAGAATTAAAATATATGATGCAGAATTTAAGAAGTAAAGTTCCAGACAAAAAAAAATACTCTAAAACTTTATCAAACTTCATTGGAATTCTACAAATATCTTTACTGTAGGCATACTTTTTACCACGGGGTCATAATTCCGTGGAATATCAATTTCTGTTTTAACCGCAGGTAGAAAATTAGACGGATTTCTTAGAATGTCACTATATGTCTTATATGCATATTAAGTATGCTTGAACAAATAAGAAAAGTCACCTTGGTACATTTTTGGCCCTGTGAATTTTTGAAAAATCAGAACAACTCAGTTTTAGTTGAAAATATGTTAAATTTCACTTGGACTCTTGGTGACTTCATATCAAATAAAAATGACGTAATTTTGTCTCTTGTCTATGTATTATGACGTACGTCATGAATTTCGTCATTTTCCTAAAATCTGGAAAAATTATCTAAAAATGACAAAAAAATTAAGCTGTTTTTTAATATTTTCATAGCCCCCAACCTCTGATTTAAATTATTTAATTATAAAATGAAAGAACAATTTCAGAAGATTCTAGTCCATGAAAATTTTTTTGGATCACGGGGTGGGCTCATATTTTTATCAAAAGTTAAAGATGCTCAGTTTCACCCATTTTCTAAAAAAATCAAGAACATTGCAGTTTCACAACGTCTGAGTTTCCATTTTTTGACAATCCAAATTATACATATGTGATTTTTTTTTTCAACTACAGTGTAGTAAAAAAGAGTATTGATGTGTGAGCTGTTTTTACCTGTCTGGATACAGGTGACTAAGAACCCAAATTAATTTCATGGCTGATAGCCTGACATTCTGGAAATCATCGGTCAAGGACTGACACGCCTGCTGGTAAATGGACAGTCGCAAGGGCAGGCCTCTCTGATGGAACTGTAGCTACAATAAAATATGCCATTCTTATTACCTGTGATAATTACTATATCTGAGTATTAACAGGTGCATGCATGAACTATAAATACACTATAAAGTGAACTTCTCATTAATATGATTCCAGAAAATGTTTATTATTACTTTTCTTACATTTTTATAAAGCAACAGAATTTAACAGATATTAAATTATGAAAATTTTATCCAAAAATATAAATAAAGTTTTTTGTTGGCATTTCATCAAAATTTGATTCAGAGGAGGTTTACAGCATTATCAAGCATCATTAAATTGTACAAAAATTATCCAATCATGTAAAACTTTACAATCATAAAGGGAATAATAATGAAAAAATTCCTAACTACAGCGCATTATGTCCTTAATAAAAGAAAATCTTTTATCAGCATATATTTCAGGTCACTGTCACGGGCACGTCAATTGCTCTGTCAAGCATGATGTGAGGTCTCCTATTTTCTGATTCCCATTCCACAATGTGAAATCAGAACAGAAAACTTTAGGTGAAACCCAAGTCAGCCTTAAAAATGGGATTTAAAGAGGCCCATAGGCTGTGACAATAAGCTGAATATTAGGAGTTTTTCACAGTCTTAGTCCACCTGCACTTGGGATTAAGAAATCTTCTAGAACCTTATATGGGAAATTTTTGTATAAAATTATCAAGATACATAATACATTTTAAATATCATAAAGTCACATCTGGGGGCTGCAGACATGACTTCAACAGTCAAAGTGGACAAAAATGTTGCAGTTTTTGTTTTCAAAGTTTATCTTTTATGCATAATTCAAATGGAAGCTACTATTAGTAATGTAGACACCTAGGGGGTTATACGGATATATTTTGGGTCCTTGAAAAAATGGCCCAACATGCATTTTTTGACGGACCCCATATATTTCCTTATTACCCCTCTAAGTAACTTTAAAACAAATTTACACTGTCAAAGATTTTTTTTATAAAGTTCATTTCTCTGAGCGAAGGAAACTGTTCAGTAAAAATTGTTTACATTGTGACATAGTTTGATGCTTTTGTGATGTCAGTTATGTGTAACAAGCTCCTTACATGTTCAAATGTAAACAACATATTGAATATGATCCAGACAGTATATGGCAGATAGAGGGAGGCATATTGATTTGATGTGTGGTGGGTAGGTCACGTGGAGGGGGCATATTGATTTGATGTGTGGCGGGTAGGTCACATGGAAGAGGCATATTGATTTGATGTGTGGTGGGTAGGTCATGTGGATGGGGCATATTAATTTGATGTGTGGCGGGTAGGTCACATGGAAGAGGCATATTGATTTGATGTGTGGCATACAGTACTTCCTGATTCTTTGGCTGGGGGGAAGAAACCTATTGACTCTCTAAAGTAAAAGGTCAATGTCCTGTCACATGGAGGTCTGACAGCGTTACAATGGTATTTAATGCCAAACTTTGCTGTTACTTTGTATTTCAAGGTCAGATTTAAAGCCCCTTTGTTCTATGCCAATCTGATTAAGCTGCAGTTTCTATTAAAAAAGTTCAATTGTTCAAATATAAGTCTAGCTAAAATATAGCATTGAAACCATTACATAATCTGATTAAGCTGCAGTTTCTATTAAAAAAGTTCAATTGTTCAAATATAAGTCTAGCTCAAATTTAGCATTGAAACCATTACATAAGTTAAAGATAAACTGTTATATGTTTCAACTGTTGTAAAAGACCATCTCATAACAGTTAAATTAAGATAAACTGTCAATGTAGAAGCACCAATTTTCATTGGGATAAAATTTAGTTAAATTGTCATCTAAAATAGTTTCGTGGGCATTAGAATTTGTTGTTTTGAAAGTAAACCTATTAAATATATAGTCATATAAAAGAATATTGTGTGGAATATAATTTCGTTGATGATTGCGAAATAAACAAAATTTAATTCCCCAAGAATATATCTCTGCTTTTATAGTATATGTGTCAACTGTTATAAAAGGCCATCTTTTGAAAGTTTTCTTTTTGCCCTCTCCTGACCAAATGACAAAGCATCCTGACCCAAACCTTTAAGCTCACCTGAGCCAAAGGCTCAGTGAGCTTTTCAAGTCTCATTTTGTCTAGTACTGTAAACCAACTTTTATTCGCGTGCAAGAAATTTTCGCGAAGTTCGCGAGAGCCTTGTCATCGCGAATATAGTTCGCCGCAAACCGGTCATTTCAGTGTATGTGTCTATTAAAACAAATCCAAAAAAGGGATGATAGATGATTAAATTAATTGTCGCGAACCAATTTATCCCTGGTAAATTGCGAAATAAGGTCATCGCGAATAATAGTTGGTTTACAGTATTTGTGATTTTGTCTGTCTAGCTGTCAGTCCGTCTGTAAACGTTTCACATTTTTGAGTACCGTATAAGTGGAAATTTTAGCGAAACACAAATTTAGCGATTTGTTCATAAAGAATGGTACTTTATTTTTAGCAAAATATGATTTTAGCGAGTTTAAAATATTCACTAAAGAGACTTAAACAAATAAAACGCAATTAATTTTAAGCGATATTAAATTTTACTGATCTCAGCACTTTCGCTAATAATGCCAGAATTAAATCCTTGCTAAAAAAATGCGCTTATACGGTATCACAAACCAATGAACTAGTTTCGACCTAACTTGCCACAAAGTATCTTTATGTAAAGGGGATTCAACTGTCTTCAAACGTAGGGCCAATGCTTTCTTCAAGGGGTGATAATTAAAAATTAGTGTAAAATTAATGGCATGGGACCACAGTAAAAGCTCAAACTTAAAGGGAAAAAAACCACAGTAAGTCAAAGAAATATTCAAGAATCCTTCAATGGAATGAATAGTGTAGACTCAAGTTTGTTTAAATCATACCTACCATCACCCCTCCTCCGTTTTTAGGGTTAAGTGAGGTTGGTATCACATGCATTTTATACTTTTCAATACTGAACTGATTTTTGCTTTTTTCAGTCACAGTGATCAGGTGATGGATGTGGCACATAGGCTTCTTGTTTGAAATTTCTGCAAACAATAATCTTTTTCATGCCCTGTTCACACAGAGTTTAATTCGAATTAAACGTAAAGTTGCTGCGAATAAGTTTCGCTTAGTGTTCACATGGAGAATTTAAGGCGAATTAATTTAATTCGAATTAATTTGCTGCGCATTAAATTACTTCGCATTAACTCTGTGTGAATGCTAAGAGAAGCTAATTCGAATTAAATTTTGACGCATGGCAAAATTAAGTAAAATGTCACATGTCGATGGTCAGCTACAGGTGTTTGTGCGTTTCTTGAATGAATATTGTGTTAATCACTAAAATGTGTATAGAGACACTTTGACATTATGCCAAATGGATCTGCTCCTGCATAAGGTGACGTGATATGAAAATGAGGTCATAATCACCTTACTAAAGCCTGACTGCAGAAGTAAAATTTTAATTCGCATTACTGTGAAATCATCATTGTTCGTGGGGGACCAATGTTCGTGGCTTTCGTGGGTAACTATGACCCACGAATTTACATCCCCACGAACTTATATACAAACATTTGTTTTCTTTTCATTAAAAGTTAGAAAAAGAAATATATTTTGTTATCATCGAAATTACGTCCCCACGAACCAGGAAATTTTTGGCTACCCACGAACATTGACCCCCACGAATAAAAATGATTCCACAGTAGTTTATTTCGCATTAGCTGTCGTGTTTACGCAATCTAATTTGCATTAATTTGAATCGCATTAGTTTACCTCCCTCGTTCAACTACGGCCAGATGGGAGAGTAGCATACATTTTGGCCATGGTTTGCGATGATGGACCTCACCATGCTATATGAAATGAAATAAAAATTATGCTGTGAACTGTTTTATTTGCTTTTATATCTTTCAAAATTAGCAAGCATCTAATTCAATGAACATCAGTTAAGTGACTCATTAAAACTTTTCTCCTCAGCATTTGAAGGACCCTAATCACAGAGTGCGATGTTCATGCCTGGAGCTAATCGGTGCCATTGGATCCCCCGAACAGGAGATCGCAGATGACTCCCAGGATCCTTTTATTCCCCTCCAGACATTACTAGCAGGGTTCTGTGGGGACCAAGACTCCAGAGTCAGGGCTAGCTCTTTTAATGCAATGGTAAGTTCAGATCACCTATAACAATAATAAAAAAGAAAAAAAAATTAGGCCCCCATCCATCTGTCTGAATTTTTTTTACTCTACCTTTTTGGGGTCATAACATTTTTTGACTTCATGACCTTGAGTTTGATCTAAATCAAATACCTGTTAAAAAAAAGGGAAAAAAAACAACAAACAAATAAACTTAAGCCTAACTTAAACTTGTGAATAGTTAGTGCTTACATACTTCATTATAAATTTATTGTAAAAGATTTTTCCTTTTGTTTCAAATAATTTTTACACCATGATCTTGACTTTTGAGTATGATTTACTTTGAAAAACTTGAAACGTTAGCCTTGACCTTTCAGTGTTTCACAAACACATCTTGTATTTTGTTTGATTCTTCATTGATAATTAACAATCTTGGAGAGCCACAATAGCAGGCCAAGAATGCAAGAATTCTTTTCGTAAACCAGCTTTTATTCCTTTGCGTGAAGTATCTACAAGAACTATGGTCTTCATGACTGTATATTCACAAAAATGGTTGCTACAAACCAATGATATCTTTGTGACGTTGTGTAGCTTATGATATGGTTCAAAAGACAAAACAGTGCTGAATGGTTTTCAAACTTGAAAATCGTGAATATAGGTCACAAAAAAATATAGTTTACAGTATGTGGTCCTTGTCTGGTGGTCCTGAGCCCCATACATACTGGGGAAAAAAACGTGTATTCCTTATTCTCATTGAGAATACTATTGAATATACCTTAGGTTAGCTATTTCAGTAGCAAACTTTTAAAAACATTGTACTATTATCTCCCCCACCTTGGCCTTTTATCTCTTTCTCCAACATAGATCTAGTTTAAATGTCCGTCATGCCTATATTTATGTGTTACAAGAACAAACATAAGACATGTTTGTGATCTTATGATAAAGGCACATGCACTAAGCTCACCTAATTATGATGACCTTCTAGCAACTTGTGCTCAATTCACTTTATCCCATATTTTCCCCTTTATCCCATGGATATCGCACATTGGATATTTTTTTTAATTATACCTCTACTGTATTTACGCTATATAAAATTAATACCATAAAACTGTTTATTATACCTCTGTGAATTTGTTCAATATAAAAAACATGACGAATAAACATGCTATCATTTCCAGACAGCCCCTACTGTGAAATAGTTTTTGTGCTATCTGCCCATGGTGAAATAGTCATCAAACTATTCACCGGCAGCATTCTGTTTCCCTCGCTTTTCATCTCGGAAAATTTCTGGTTTTATACGGATTGTGACGCGTATATATTATGACGCTTTAAACATTCCAAGCTAATAACCCAGTCAAAGAATACGAGACACATCAACTGGTCATACACCAAGAAAGATGAGAGCCAAACAGTCTACGTCCACTGCTGACGGGAACCATTTATCCTAAAATAAGCTTTCAATTGCCTTGTCCTTTCATTGGCTCGTTTCACAATAGTCAAAATGTATAGGTATTGAGAATCATTGTTACTAGGAGTTGGTGTATTTAGATGACGGAGATGTTTATATTGTTTAGAGCTACCAGATGTCTCCTACTTTCCTCGCTCCTGAATACCTGCTTTTAAGGTCGGAGAGCCGTTCGTTTGTCCTTTTGAATATGCCCCCTTTCATCCACTGTCATCTATAGTTTCAAATTGTTCACATGTTTTCAAAAGCTTTCAGCACTCGGATAAAATAGATACAATAAACCCAAGCGCTGTGTAGCGCTTCTAAATAGAATTTTCTTGATAAAAGCCTTTTCATACAAATTTGTAATAACTCTCTCCCTTTTTCTGAGCGATGGGTTCTATGCAACAAACTTATCTATAGTCGTCAGTGCGTTTTTATTTACTCCAGATCGCGATGAATTGTGAAGGGTTTTAAAAAAACTTTAAAGGATGGCGACTTGTCGACATATTAAGTCTTCCTTTAATTCTTAGGACAGGCACCCAACCAATTAGATTGGAAACGTTTGAATGGTTTTCACAAAAATTTCCTTACTTATCTCATATCGTTTGTTCAACTTCCACATATTGAAATTGATAATCTGTTGATATCGACACAACATCGCTATGGCGTGGTCCCCTCTGTCACTGAACACACCATCAGACACAGTTTCACGTTTCAGTCGAAAAACCCGAACTAACAACTGGAATAGGGCGAGTGCTAATATTCATATATTATGTTGTAAAATCGACCAAAGATTTGAATTGATATTAATGAAAAGAATACTCCATTCGATCTGTATGAGGGCTTTAGAAACTCAAACAAACGTGTGTATTTAATGTTACAATATCGCAAATGCCTGCCATTGAAATCCGCGACATAAAATCTGTCAAAGAACAAGAGCACGCCTTGCCAAATTAAGCGCACGTTATTCCGTAACAAACAAAACTCAAATCGCCCATTTATTTTTCACTGCTGATTTTCGAGTAAGGTTGTTGTCCAGCAGTAAATCAAATGTATCAAAGAAAAATAATGCCTTTTCTTTTTGCCTTAATTTAACCCTATTAAGACCCATAATGTTTAAGTTGTATAAAAGATGTCCATTGAAATCACCCTAAAGAATCATATAGCTTAACAAGTCAGTATCATCTAAGTTTAGCTAAATAATCATATTGCTAAACAAGTTAGTATCAGCTAATCAAAGCTAAAGAATCATATAGCTTAACAAGTCAGTATCAGCTAAGTGTTACTAAAGAAACATTTAGCTTAACAAGTCAGTTTCAGCATAGTATAGCTAAAGAATTATATGGCTAAACAAGTCAATATCAGCTAAGTATAGCTCAAGAATCATATGGCTTAACGTGTCAGTATCAGCTAAGTATAACTAAAGAATCATATGGCTTAACAAGTAAGTATCATCTTAGTATAGCTAAATAATTATATAGCTTAACAAGTCAGTATCAGCTAAGTATAGTTAAATAATCATATAGCTTAACAAGTCAGTATCAGCTATGTCTCATAATATCTCAGTCATAACTGTAGCTAGGAAGTCATTAATATCTCATATCTCTAGCTAGGCAAGTCAGTATTTATGTTCTCAGCCTCATTATATCTCAGCTATAACTCTAGCTAAATAAAGTTGAACCATGGTCTTATGAAATATCAACCAAAACTCTAGCTAAAAAGTCATATCTTAGTCTCATCATATCTCAGCTATAACGCTAGCTAAATATGTCAATATTATCTCACTCTTATCATATTTCAGCTATAACTCTAGCTAAATAAAGTATAATCACAGTCTTATGATATATCAACCAAAACTCTTGCTAAAAAGTCATATCTCACTCTCATCATACCTCAGCTATAAATCAAGCTTACAAGTCAGTTCAATCTTAGTCTCATCGTGTCTCAGTCATTATTTAAGCTTGAAAAGTGAGTATTATCTCATACTAATCATATATCAGTCATATCTCTAGCTTAATATTCTGTCTTCATATGATTTGTTAATACAAGGGTAAACACGAGCCTGACACACCCTTTTTAGTAAATATATTTAATCTCTGTGTTTATTCTACGTCTAAAGTACATAAAGTAATTTAAATAATAATAAATGGGGACGAAATCTTTAAAACACTTGAAAAAGTTGTCAGATCTACCTTCATACTTTAATGATTCAAAAGTCAGGGTTAAAAAACTGGGTCAGACATGTTTTGCTTTGTTATATAAAATTAAGATTTGTCTGAAATCTAGTACAGATATACAGAAGACAGGAAGTAAGTTCTTTTTTATCTCAATCTGAATTCCACATGTCAGTGTGGAGTTAATGTCCAGTATTGCCTGAATTATTACTGGGTAATGGTTGATCATTTGTTTCTATAGATACAGTACTTCCTGATTCTTTGGCTGGGGGGAAGAAACCTATTGACTCTCTAAAGTAAAAGGTCAATGTACTGTCACATGGAGGTCTGACAGCGTTACAATGGTATTTAATGCCAAACTTTGCTGTTACTTTGTATTTCAAGGTCAGATTTAAAGCCCCTTTGTTCTATCAAACTGCAGCAGTTAAATTGTTCTTGTGTATAGATTATTTTCAAATTTTGAAATACATGTACATAATTTCAACAATTTGCTGATTTCAAATTTTACATTTAAATGTCCAAGAGTGATTGTGGTGAATCGGTCAAATAATTAATTGTGAAAATTGAACATATAAAATACTTTCACTGAGCTCTTAATTTAGAGTCCTTTTACTCTCAAGCATGACACAGCAGCTTTTTCCTTCTTCATAAAAAATTAATCTGTTGTTTTTCAAACAGATATGTATATAAATATATAATTTCATGTCATTGTCTAAAGTTGAGTGCAAAATTTAAAGTTAAATTAAGTGATTTAAATATTCTCCAAGCCTAAAAAAAAGCAGTAGGGGGAACGGTAAGGGGTTATATTTTAGTGTTTTAAGAAACGCTGTGTTTCTCCTGATTTAAGCTAGCTTGAAAGCACAGGGGCTTGTCACAAAATATTTACCTTCTAATAAAGTTACCCCTACTATAAAAATACACATGTATTTTTATAGTAGGGGTAACTTTATCAAAAGAAGGTTTCGTGACAAGCCCCTGTGCTTGAAAGCAGAAAAATAGAGTGCAAAGAAACCTGCATTTATCAATTTATGTTGATCAATTCATGTTGTGAAATTGTAATTTTTGTGAACATTTCTTGTATATTTTTGCTGTCACATTCTCCAAGTCTATTAAGTATTTTTGACTATATATTTTCATCCTAATTATCCCTGTGCAATATGTCAATTATAGTATTGATAAATATCAGTGATTTTTCTACAATTTTTTAAAATTGTAAGATTTTTAAATTGGAAATAAAATTTGTCATATTGGGAAAATCAATAAGATTAACCATAGTCCTATCTGTATTGTACTGTATTGACAGGTATTAAAATAAAATATATAAGTAAATGTAACATCATTTATTCTATCTTATGATTTGTTACAAAATTTATGACAAATTATACACAGTTCTACATTTTTAACTTTGTTTTATTTTTGATCATTGAAAGTGGATCCTATATGTTCCATTTTTTTTTTTTTGCCATAATGGTAGACCTAATAAAGAGATAATCATTTTTGTTCTGGCTTGCATTGAAGATGGAATAATTTTGACATGATTTATGTATTGCACTGTTCTCTGCAATCTGTAGGATCATGGAATGTTTGATGTTCGTGGAATCAGGGATGTTTGTTATAGAACTACTGGTACTTGGATTTACAACTCTTGTTTCACTGATTCACATGCGTCTTACATTTTCTTACGATGTATTGACACACAAGTATGACTTGGTCCATGTGTTTTTAAAAGTCTTGTAAATGCACAAAATAACCTGCTGTTCTTCGCTTTTTTGAGTCTGATTGACCCATAACAATTTCATTTTAGATAAGTCATAAGTGAAAAATTCAATATAATAACCAAAACACAACATTTTTATTTTGGGAAAAAGCATTTGAAAATTGGGGAAAATTCGGTGATTTGTGAGAGGAGAAAGGGTTGATATAATTGGACCTAATATAAAACTGCAAATCTGAATGTTTTACCACTTACGGTGAAATATACCTCTGCTCCAAGTTTCACAAATTTTTTTATTAATATTCTCAACACTGATTTTCATCAACAACTATAGCATAAGATTCAAATGGAAAATAATTTGAAGTATGGAGCATTCATATGAAGAATTAAATTTAATAAAATGGTGAATAGAAAGATCAATTTATTTTTTATTATCTTATCATAAAAAATTTAATTTATTTAAAAATTATAAGTAATTTATATGAAAATATTTTCTACTATATCAAACTTACTTCCCATTGGAAAACATAGTGAAGCAATGCTGTTTAAATCAGAATATCTCATTGTTTTCTGTGCTTGTAATTAAAAATGCATCCATCCACACGGGACGGTAATAACTATATTTGATTTTACGCAATCCCTTTATATACAAAAAGGAAAAGGGAACCAAAGTCAGCCCGAATAGACCCTCTCCCTATGACATATTTTGCTTAGAAGTTAATCCCCTTACCATCCATCTTGTTGGGCAAAGTAGTGAATTTAACTCTTCGAGCAACCGATGTTAAACATGCATGCAAGAAATATATGGGGGAAAATATTTACAATCTAAAAATTATGAATTCATAGAGTCTTTAACAAAAGTATATTCAAAAGAAAAAAATGTGTTATCTTTATCTCGTTAACCAATACAACAAATTGAACTTGGTTGAATAATGAAGGGATCTGGGATTGTTGTCCAACAATATGGCAGCTACGGGGAATAACTCGTAGGCAAAATATGTTATAGGAAAAGAGTCTATTTAGACAGGATCGATCTCAGAAACACTCCAATCCACTTCAATAAAATACCTTGCAGTTAGTGGAATAAAAAATGGAATCATTCAACAATACAATGAAGTTTGTTCCCTTTATCTTTAAAAAAATTTAAAAACTTTGTATGTATATATAAAGTGACTATGTAAAATCAAATAAAGTATTTTCTGGGCCCTTGTGCAACCATCTACAGGAGTTATCATGTATTATTTCAAAAAAAAAAATTTTAGGGAAAAAAAATGTTTATACATGTAATAAGATTAATTGATTATAAAAATTCTACATTCTACATTCTACATTCTACATTTGAAATGTCTGTAACAATTTAAAAAGAATTTTATGTAAAAAGATAGAAATATCTAATTTTAACATTATATTAAGGAGCTGAGTACAAATGTTTTAGGTTATTTAAGTATTTATTTAAGTATATAATTAAAAAAATATATATATAATAAATTGTTTTCGTTTCAGGTAGATATAAAATAAATTTTAATAAAAGATATAAAATTATTAGTATTTGTATAATTATTCTTAATTCATAATTAAAAGCAAGTTTTTAGCTAAGAATTGTACATCTCAAATTGGTAAAAACAAAATTCTTTATCATATTGCAATTTGTTTTCTTTATTATATTGCATACATAAAGTTAAAAAAAAAAATAAAAATAAATGAAAATGATAAAACAAACTTAATTAATAATGTAAATTAATAATATGCATGTAGTCTTGCCTTGAAAAGAGAAATAACTCAACATTTTTTTTTAATTCAGGTTAAATTGATCTTATTAAAGACTTCATTAGTCACTTTAAAAAAAACTTTTCAGTTAAGCTTACAGAAATAATAATACAATGGTATTTTATGGATTGCAAACATATATGACATGCATGAATAACCTGGAGAACAAATTGAAATTGTGTAATTTATAAATAAAAAATATGTAAAGAACAAATATTTATTTTTTAAAAAAAAACATTCGAGAGGGTGAAAAATTTCTAAAATCCTTAGTTCAAAAAATTTGCAATTTATGGATGATTCCTTTGATAATACTGGCTAAGTCTCCGATGAGACTGATGCTCAACTGGTGTTGCTCCACTGGTTTGAAATGACAGATGTGAAATGTTCCATGTGGGAGCTAGACTTTAAAATTATGTTTAAGTTTCCCACATGGCGATTAGAAAATTTACAACGATCAATTGTTTTTCAATTTGTCTGAATGTTTCGGGTTTTTTTCTCTTGAAAAATTTTGTAATCAGTAAAGTGCTTTACAGTTACCAGTAGGTAGTACTTGCACATAAAGCATCTGTGAGCGTTTGAATGTGTCGATCACAACTAAATCGGGAACCATGGCTTCGACAGGTCAATGAGACAAGAAACCAAAAAGTATTGCAGTTATTTGTGAATGCATACGTGCCATGTGCTCTGTAAATGGTATTGAATAACCATATCATTCTTCATAGAGACCAAATTTAAGCAGAGACACCCATTCACCCATCACCCCACCCAAAATGCCCAACTTACAAATTTGACAAGTCTAAGGTAGCTGCATGGCTTTAAAGAGTGAGGCCTTAGTTTATTAATATCACATGTCAAAAAGCTACAATGACTGATACATAAATTTAGCACATCTTCCACCAAAGATACACCAACTGACCATAATTGATATTATAGTCATACATTGTAGAAGATAGGATCAGAACACAATTTGACAATGAATAACTAAAATATTCCCAATGGAGTTCTGTTGCACACCTCTTTCCCAAAGAGCATCACTTGACCAGATGATTGGTGGTTTTAGACCTGTGAATAAAATATAACTTTATATATCATCTTTTAATTCCAAATTAAGATCATGGTGACCTACATTTGGGTTAATTATGACACGCTTAATTCCCCTTTAAGCAAATTCTATAAACTGAAAAGGTTTGGTGATCACAGGCTTCATAGTGTGAAAGAAATGGCCTAAAAAATATAAGACAACAAATGGAAGGAAACACCAACACAACACAACCTGTCAAAATTGCTGATTTTCAAGTTTGGATTCCAATGAAAAATACAAATCATCCTGTCCTGAATTGAATTGAGTATTTTAAACAAGAGGCCCTGGGGCCACATAGCTTGCCTGAGCTAGGAAAAAGCACAAATCAGATTCGAATTGAAAAGTTTACGGGGGCCCCTACCCCCATTGTGGCCCCACCCTATCCCTGGAGGTTATGATTTGAACAAACTTAAGTATATACACTACCTGAGGATGCTTCCATATGAATATCACTAATCATGGCTTTGCAGTACATGTACTTGAGAAGAAAATTTCTAAAGATTTCCCTATATATTCCTATGTAAATCTTTGATCAGTCATTGTGGTCTCATCCTACCCCTGGGGGTCATTACCGGTATTTAAACAAACTTGAATGTACACTAACTAAGGATGATTCAACATGAGTTTCATCTTTCCTGTCCCTATAGATCTTGAGAAGAAGATTTTTAAAGATTTTTTCTATATATTCCTATGTAAAAGTTTGATAGACCATTGTGGCCCAATCCTACCCTCGGGGGTCATGATTTGAATAAACTTAAATGTACAATACCTGAGGATGATTCCACATGAGTTTCATCTTTCTTGGCCCTGTGGTTCTTGAGAAGAAGATTTTTTAATATGCCATTAATTTTTCACTAATTCATAATTATCTCCCCTTGGAAGAGGGTGTGGCCCTTTATTTGAACAAACTTAAATTCCCTTAACCTAAGGATACTTTGTGGCAAGTTTAGTTGAAATTGGCCCAGTGGTTCTTGAGGAGAAGATGAAAATGTGAAAAGTTTACGACAATGACAACAACGATGACAACAGACAACGGACAAATTTTGATCAAAAAAGCTCACTTGAGCCTTCGGTTTAGGTGAGCTAAAAAAGGATCTTTTAAGGGTCTTCAATCCCTTACTTGACTCCAACTACTTGAGCTTATAAAAATTTTAAATGGTTCTCTCATAATACTGGGTAACTCTTCTTGAAACATCATTTTGGATTAAAATGCACTACTGAAACACTTCATACTGTCTTATCTGCAAACAGTTGTTTTCCCCATTTTCATTGAAAGTACAATTGAATACTGCATGTCTCAACTGACAAACATAACAAGTGCTAAATATGTGAAAGTCAAAGGATGTAAAAATAACAAAAGGTCCATGGAAATGAATAAAAAAATCATATAATTAATAGTGTTTTCTTCTTTTTTTTTGAATCAGCGGGTGTTGATCAACTTTAGCTGTGTGAAAATCATCATCACCTCCAAGCACTGCAAGAGTCTGGAAACATATTGAATTAAATTTTTTCCAAGTCTAGAAGGGGCAATAACATTCCTGGAAATTGGTTAATTGATATGAAACTCTAACTTTGTTTTTAGTTAACTATATCTGTATATCATGTATAAGGAGAGATATACATGTACCAAATAAGAGTTCATTATCTCAAACATGTCAAAAAAGTCAGGAAAACAGTGGATAATTAGAAATTTTCAGTCTAAGAGAAAATCGGCCAATGATATATGACAGTCTAACTTAAATTGGTTTCTAAGTCAACTTTACTAAGAGATATACCAAATATGAGCTCTGACATTATCTTCAAACACAGCAAAACAAAAAGTCTGGAAACAGTGGATAATTATTTAGAAATTTTCAGTCTAAAAGCAATTCTTCTCTCCTGAAACGGATCACAAGAAATGATCTGCAAGTCATCAATAAAAAGAGATGGACCAAGCTCATCATCTACAAACACAGCAAAAACAAGAGGCCCATGGGCTTCAACACTCACATGGTTAACACTAACCAAATTTTTTTGGAGAGAAGAATTTAAAATGATTCTCTTATAAAAAATAAAAACATTGAATAATGCATCATCTTGACCCCTGGGGCCATGATTCCTGTACTGGCAGCCTTTTGATGCATGATAATTAATATGACCATGAATCATAATCCCACTGATTTTTGAAAAATTATAATTATTTTACTCTCATGAAAAATGTGTTATTTCATAACAGCTAGGCTAGGCTTCCAATATGTCCCGAGAGATCCATGATTTGAAAAAATTAAATTAGCTCTAACTGAGCATTGATACATATCAGTTTACACTGTCATGGTAGGTGAGTCAGTTAAGAGTGCTCACTTGGTGATCCGGAGGTCATGAGTTTAAATCTCGGCCACAACTAACTTATATCGATAAAAAATGGGTAGCAACTGTTCCCCACCATGTTAAATGTATTCCATATCCCCTTAGGAAGTTTTCAAAAGTTATATTTTATATTTATTCCTAGGTAAAATTTAGATTCTTTAATGTGATCCTTCCCTGTCCCCATGGACCTGTTTACTCAACTGGGGGAACGATTGAATCTGAACAATCTGATGCTTTTAATCATACATTTATACAATTGGTCAGGGCCTTACTTTTCATGAAAATAAGTATTATTTTTATTTTTTCCTATATACACCTGGTATTTCGAATGTTAAAAACTTTCATCGATTGATTATTGTAACCCCATCCTATCCAGGGAACAAATTGATTTCAACAAATTTAAATCTGCACTACCTGAGGATGCTTTCAGATAAAGTTTCACTTTTTTTATGATCCATTGAATCTTGAGATTTTTTTAAACTGACTGTCAATTATCATTATTACTTATTTATCTCCCCTTGAAAGAGGGCATGACTTTACATACAGGAAAAATATGAATCTCCGTCACCCAAGGATGCTTTATTGCAAATTTTGTTTAATTATATACTTAACCAGTGAGACTGATAATGGAATCAAGTCCTTTGCAATTTAGTTTCACCGATCACCCAGATTTAGGTTTTACATAATGAATAATCAAAGATAGTGCATTTCAATATATTTACATTTCCAATGTATTTGTCTGAGACAAAATTAGAAATAGTTAATGTACTTTATTTCTACATAAATCTACTGGTTCATCAATAGGCCCGGTTAAAAAAATCACATGCTGGCGGGACAAATAGAGACAAGAAGCGGGGCTTAGAGTTAGAGGACATGGATTTGCGGAATCAAGAGCATTCAAATAAAAGGAATAACTCAGATTTTTTGGTTTCATGATGATGATCAATCGATTGGCTTGCATGATAATTTTATGCATAAACTCCTTTGGTGTTTAATATGCAAATTATCATGCAAGCCACTCGATTGATTACATCATGAAACCAAAAAATTAGACAATTATTCCTTAAAAAACAACAACATTACCTTGAAATATCGGCTTTAATATCAATGCTTTACAGGATTTTGACTGCTACAGATAAGATTCTCTAATTCCCCTTAATTTACCACAGGTTGTTTCCCTAGTCCTGTTGTTCCTCGTTTTCTATTCTCTACTGGATGACCTGTATCTCCTCAAAATCAAACGACTACCCCCGGGGCCGCTCTCCCTGCCCTTTATAGGAGGGCTGCACTTGCTGGGTCGAGAGCCTTATAAGAGTGTGGAAAATATGGCTGCCAAGTATGGTGGCATCTTAAGCTTACGGCTTGGGATGCGAGAAAGAGTTGTTTATATTACGGATCCGGACCTTGCCAAACAGGTATGTATAAATGTTTCATTTAAAATATTGATGTTAATGGATGGATTAAGGGCAAAAAAATAAGTTACAAGGTTAGAAATTCCCTCTTCCTAAAGAGCCAAAGAAATAATATAAATGCAAATCATGAAATCTACATAAAATCTGAATATTTATAGAATCAGTTTTAAAAAGAGTAAGTAGCAGTATTGAGTATTTAGCAATAATGAGAATGTAGCAATAACGACAATTTTGAAAATGTAGCAGTAATGATACACACCCTCTGGTACATACGTCATTGTAAATTTAAACCCCTATGACAAAATCACTGAAAAATGATATGCACTTTACAATACATATAATAAAGGTAAGAAAAGCACTTAAAATATGATATTCAGAAAGATATATGAGCCAAAAAAATATAACAAAAGAATGAGTAAACTTCCATAGCCAATCAGAAACCAGAAGAACTATTGTCAGAGAAATGTGAAAAATGCCACCGACAGAAAAAATGTGAAACATTCGGGGATTAGGTACAAGTTCATGTGGGAGAAAACAAGGATAAAGTTTTAAAAAAAAATATGTACATGCAGTATTATCCAAGGTGAATGCACTTTTACATTTATTCAAGTTAGAGTTTCATAACATTCCTCAATTTTTATACACCATATACCAGAACGTAAACATAGCTTTGAACCCTATCAGTTGATGAAGCAAATAATTTTCACTAGACAAAAATTGAAAGAATGTATTGCAATTGCAGCAATACAAGGGGATATCAAAGAATTTGTGGACTAGCTGATGCAATAATTAATTCTATTTGTTTGATACCTTCATAATTTTCCAAATTATCATTAAATAAAAAAGGCATTATATGATCACCCCGTGCTGTCGTCATTGAGTTTTATGATTTCCAACATCATTTTTGCTCAATGTTCACTCCATCATCTCAAGCCACGGTCTGGAGTCCGCAAATCGCTCTCTCCTACCTCGTGGCTGTTTGATCACAAAAAGTGTCATAATCTTGAATATTGATGCCTCTCTATTGTGACATCATATTCAGTCAACAACAATTTTTGTTTCCATCCCAATTGAAATCAACATCAACAGTATATATGTACTGTATAGAAGAAATATTTCGTACACTGCAATTGGGTATTGAAAGGTCACATCAAAGTTCATTAACCGACTATGCTTTACTCGCATTGGTCAATATTTTAATAAGCTATGAAATATTCTCTTCTTATTCAACCACGGCCAGAATAGGAGAGGATCGTAAATTTTAGCCATGGTTTGCGACAATGTGCCGCTCCCTCTGCCTAAATACTTTATTTATCTTGATTATGAGATTCCCTGGATAGAGTAAAAACCTGTTTTATTTTTAAAATTTTACAATGTCATAAACAGCTTATTTCAATGCATATAATTTTGTAAAGGGGGATAGAAAGTGGCTTGCTTATACCAGCCTGAGCATAATTCATTTGTCTGTGTTCAATGTCTAAAACACAAGATCAACGTCACTTTTCCACATGACTGAGGACACCCTGTCTACAAATCAACATAAACAATGTGTCTCTTCTCTTGCTGTATCTATATTGGCACTAAATGAAGTATTCTCAATGCATTTTATTTGTCGATCTGCAGCAATTGTCTGAGCAATTACCAGACTTTCGCATGTTAGATGGTCATACCAAAAGAGTTTTCTCAGTAACACTCAGGTAGAAAATATATATATATTCAAGGTTGTGCAGCCTGGACATACCATATTGCTTATAAAAACATTAACAGTTCATCAAAAAATAAAACTTATGATTTATTGTGTACTTTGTATAGAAAAACTGATGCTTATTAAATATTTAAAAATTCATTGATGTACGTACCTCAAGCTGTTTTAATTTTATCGCACTAGTCTACAAACTTTTTGATGACCCCTTCGTATATGCAAGGTTTTTCATGTAATTTTATAATTCAGTTCAATATTTACTCTCTACAAGGTATATGTCAACCTTACTCAGTCTATTAGTATGTTAAATGATATAACAAGGATGAACTACATTGCTTACTTTCAGTTGCTTAGCTCGGAGTACTTAGCAGATAGACCCTCCTTACCATTCTTTGACATAATATCTAAGGAAGGTCACGGCATTGGTTCTCGCCCCTACGATTTCACATGGAAGCTCCATACCAGGATAATCTACAGCAGCATCAGTAAACTTATACAGACTCAGCTGGACGACATTTTACAAAATTCCGGGGAATACTTATTCAAAAAGTACCTTTAATATTCTTTATATCATCTGCATACTATGATACACACATCAAAAAGTTTATAATAGTGAATATAGTCAAAAATACAAGGTAATTCCTCTCATTAAATTTTGGAAAATCTGCTCAAAAACTCAGGATCGAACCTCCTTAAATGATCAAAATGTAATTCTTCTGTGCATAAATCAAACTTAACTGCCAATGGAATTTATTTATGGTAATACCTCAAGATATGCATATATCTTTGATATATCTTTAGCTATCCATTTTTCATAATAATTTCCAGACTTGAAGGTTCAAAGGGTGAGCCTTTTTCACCAGAGACAACAATTCACACTGCAGTTATGATGACCATGGGCAGGTTTATTTTTGGACATGAATATGCCTCAGCAGATGACCCTAAACTGCGGTTCCTTCTTTGGTTAAATGAGGAAACTATGAGGGGAGTCAGCCCTTTCAACCATGTCAATCTCATCCCTGGGTTACAGTATATCAGTCTGCCATTCTATCCAAATTACAGGAACTTAAACACGGTACAAACTACATGATATGTCGTATATTAGTGTCAGACTTATCTATAATGCACGTTTTATAAATTAGTTCCTTCATTACATTTTTATAAAAATATTCTTTGTCTTAATTATTACAAATATTCATTTTAAATAGGCTAAAGAAAAATTTCTAAATGATGAATTCGAAAGCCACAAAAAAAAATTTGATGCCCAAGCGGTTGACATCATGGATATGATTATAAAGGAATTGGAGGAAGATGAACAGGATAGCATGAAATTCCGACAAAAACAGAGAGAGGAATTCCTCCTACCGCAAAATTTTCTGATGTCCATATTTACATTGATTGTTGCAGGTAAAAAGTTTTCTCACTCAAACATACACATTTCTGATATAGCTTATAATATATTCTATGAAGTGCCAAGGCAAGATGGTGAATACTTATTTTGGAATGAAAGAGTGAATATTTTGCTATAAGCTTTACTTCATTATAAGCATGTTTTCTGTAAATAACACACGTTTAAGGGTCACAATGCTTCCTCAAGTCAAGTTATAACTTACGAGATGTGTTACCAGAAGATAATGAGGCATCATTGTACTGACTTGTATTGTAGGAGAACAAACTCAGTCAAGCAACTTACTATGGTTGCTGCTGTATGCAGCTAAGCATCAAGATTGCCAGGAGAAAATACTGAAAGAGCTTCAAAATAATGATGTGCTAGCCACCGACTTCATTCAATTTCACCAAAAACAAAAATTTCCATACACAAGTAAGTCATACACAAAGTATTTTCCTCACAAAGTTTGAAATTTGTATGTAATCTCTTGTTATTTAAGCAGCTGCATTTCAGATGATATCAAGCTATTTTATTCTTCAAAATTTTGGCAGTTTTTTTAAAATAAATACATGTACTGTGCATTAGATAATTTGAAATGACCAATATTCAGGACAAACATATTTGACAACTGTTTTACTCCTTATTTAGTCATTATATTCATATTTAAACAAGCCGGCACCTGTCGTATGGACGTGATTCTCTAAAACTTGAACGTTTTTTGTGTATTGTAGCTGGTTCCTTAATACCCTCCCTCCCTTTTCAAGACACACACAATACATTTAAAATGATACAATGGAGCAGAGATTGCTTGGCAATAAACCCAGCCTTTTAAATCACACTCTTCATAGCGCTTAATATCAGATCCGGAGCAGATTCCTAACGTCTGCCTGGAATAAAAGACGCTGACTTCTTATAAGAGCCCATTATAAGTCTCTTGTTTTCGCTTTGAATGCATTTCTTGATTTACATATCGCATTTCAAAAGCCGGTACAGTAACCTTTTTGAATTAATACATTTTAATACAAACTTTAAAGCGGGGCTATGTATTAATAGGAGAAAAGGTATTTATAAAGTATACAAAGAAAATAAAGACATTATAAATGGTCCATTTAAAACCTCTATTATTTTATTTGTTAGTTTGTATCTTTTGATGGCCATACGAATTGACACTCTAATAAAGAAATGATTGTGTAGTTATTAATACGGGGCTAGAAAAAAAATCTGTGAGTTTTTCAGCTCAGGAATAATTCACAGAATTTAATGCTAGTGGATTGAAGGAAGCCAGAATTTTGTCGAAATACCTTTGTTAGTATTGAATGAAAGCTTAAAGTTCAGTTTCTTTGAAGACAAGGGTCGAGAAAAGCTCTAAGTGATACGGGTACAACAAAACAGTTTTTGTGTGACTGGAAGGAAGTATTGTGTCGTTTTGGCAACTTTTATACATGAAAGGATGCCCAAATATGTCGCTAACGGAGGTTATCTAAATCGCTGATAATAACTTTTATGTTGCATTAGAACCTGTAATAATAGTGTTTTATGGCGCTTATAAAGCAGTTATTGGAAAGCGAAGATACGATTCTAAGACGGCAAAAGACCACGTATTCATGGATTTGTCGCCTATTGAACGAAATTCAATGGAATCTGGCGTATCAGTGATTCGAGAAAAGCGATTTATATTTCAAAATAAGTGAGAGTGCAGTTAATGTGCTTCTCCAGGGCAGACGTGTTTGTTTGTTAACCATGCTCAGTGAAGTCTGGAAATTTCTTCATTATTAAATCGATGTTGTGTGGATTAAGTCATTATTTTCGTATTGGAATATTCAGTGTTATTCTTCGTGTGATGCTGACAAGAACTTTACGATATGGATTTAATCCTACGAACAGGTGAGCAGTGTAAGAGAGGTAACTCTAGGTGTCTGCATCTCAGTTACAGTTCTTATAGTTCTGTACTAAGAAAGATAATCCATACAGAGCTCCCTCGTCTCTCTATATATACTCCTGTTATTGGCAACGCGATGCTAATTAGTTTGGAGGTATTTTGTTCATTAAAACGTGTCATTTTAAAAGTGATCCCTTAAAAAAGCCAAGCCCCATTTTTTTCTTATGGTATCCCCCAAAGAAACCCTTTTCCCGGGAATACGTCCTTTTGTGGAGCTTTTAATCTTGATATTTAGAAACGTCGTCTCTATATATACTCCTGTTATTAGCATCGCGGTGCGAATTAGTTTGATGGTATTTAAATTATTTTTTTTCCTCTAAATATTACTTCCAACAATTTAAAATCATTAAATTAATCATTAATTGTAAAATTAACTCATTTAACGCTTCTGACGTTACGTAAAATAACGTCAAAAATTATTAGCATCGCGATGCTAATAACAGGATAATGCCAAAATCTCTTCAGACTGGCTTATTTAGTCTTCTTGCAAGTCCAAATAACTGGCTATTGGAAAAGGTTTTCCACTTTGAGTTAGTGATGGAACGATTGTCGCCGACAATCGATTGTCGGTCGTTAGAAGCTCTTCGATGCTACTAATCGATTATAAAATAAATGTCGCCGACATCGCTAACAAGAAATGAAATTGTCATACTTTAATTTTATTACCAAATCCAAGTGCAAAGAGCATAAAAGTAGTGATGAATGTTGAAAACATGAAAGGATTCCGTGTCTTGTTGATACTTTTACCGCCATGATTAAATATGGGGTCAGACTAAAACCAGGAAACTGTGATATTGCAAGGTTTTACTATATACAAAGGAAATCATAATTAGTTTAGTCAATCTTTAAACATAATTATAATCAGAAATACAAGTCTTTCTTCTGGATAATTACTTTTAAAACTTGCAATTTTAACAAATTAAAACTAAATAAAAGAAATAGGTACATGTATTAAATTAAAGGTAGGACTAATATCAGTAAAATACCCTTTGCAAGAAAAAATAAATTCCCATTCTGTTTTTAATAGTCCTACATTGTTTAGAGTAAACAAAATATTATTTTCCACTTAAAAAAAGAAATTTCAATTAACATTTTTGAATATTTTATGTATGTAAATGAATTTTTTGTAAAAGTCTGACAGAAATCTGAATTAGTTTTAACTTTTCTATATTAATTTCATTATAGTTCAAAATTTCGATTATGATCGATTATTAATCGATTATGCCCATCCGATTATTACCGATGATCGATTCTGATTTTTTTACGATTCCCCATCACTACTTTGAGTAAATGCTTTCAAAAATAAACATTTTACCTTTTCTGATTACTTTGTAAAGTCTTTTAGTGAGTTTTCTAGGAGCAAGTGGTTTGGAAATGGGACTCAGATATTTTGTTTTTTCTATCCAAGCCTCTTTCCCGTCCTTTTCTTCTACTTCTTCGCCGCCCTCAGATTTTCTTTTCTCTTTCTTTTCTTTTCCCATTTTCCTTCACACGTGTTTACAATAATTCTACGTCAAAAGCAAGCTTTATTTTTCTTGGCTTAACTCCGTGATTAAAAACGTTTTTATCATGCAGACGCGGTATATATTTTGACAGGTTGTACTTATTTGTATGTGGTAAATAATTTTTTCCCTGTTGATCTCTGCTCGATGCTACTGAAATATTATGTGGAATTTTAAAATGTATTGAGGTTACCGTTATATTTTTCTAATACACACGGATACTCATAGCTCTATTGTTACTATTGCTTTATCCGAGTATTTTATATTTTACTTATCAAATCAAGATGGCCGCCAAAGTCTGTTGGAAAAAAAATCATTTTAGTTAAACTCATTAAAAACAGATTGTATGAAATTCAATCCATATAACATCGAATATATTCATTATTTTAGGTAAAATTATATCTTTTTAATTATTTCACACTGTTATTCCTAGTGAATTTGAACCGTTTGATGCCTGAAAACATTGAATGTATCTGATCAACATAATAATGCTTTCACTTCATAATTAATATGTTTTACGGTGTGACCGTTTGGGTGAGCGCAGTTGTATCATCAAAAACACTTGAGATCAGCCACTTCGAACGTCAAGCCGCACGAGACATCTCGACTAGCTGTGACGTCATACGACGTCACAACTCAGCAGCCATATAAAACAAGATATGTTTCTGGCAACTAAGTTTTAAAAAAGCTATTTTTAGCATACAGATCACAGTCAAAGTCACAAGGTCATTGACCTTGGTGTCATTTGAAAGATGGAGTATGCATACCAAATATGAAGTCTCTATCTCTTATGGTTCAAAATTTATGGCAATGGTACGAAAAAGCTATTTTAGCATACAGGTCACAGTCATTGATCTTGGTGCCATTAAAATATTCAATGCTTTTTACAAGATCAATCCAATTAAACAGTAACCCTTAATGATAAAAATTCCATATATTCCTAAATTTCAAAAATAGCATTTTGTTTTTGTGGTTTTCTCATTTTTATGAAATAAATTTATTTATTTGTTTGTACATGTACAATGTATTACAAAATGCAAAACTAAACGTTGCATTATTATATTTTTTTTAAACTAGGTACAACAGTTTTTCCAAACTTTTGGAGTATAAATCACAATGAAAAATACTGGTCCAAGCCACATGAATTTAAACCAGAAAGATTTCTTGAACTTGAAAATCTACATTCCTCAAATATTCCAGGCTATATCATCTTCGGATATGGTCGTCGGCCATGCATCGGAAGTCAAGTAGGCAGGGCTTGTCTGTTTTCATTTCTCTGCAATATCATAAATAAATTCCATGTTTCCCTCCCCCCTGACGAGGAACCTGACATGATAGGCCACATCGGACTGGTTATAGAGCCCCCCAGTTTTAATCTGATCTTCCAAAAACGCAGTTAACTTTAGATTTCTGTTGCTGTATTTCAATCTTTCAGAGACATCAACAAAAATAAATGAGAAACGATAACAATGAATGATCATGTATCCTGCTACAGTGTACAACATGCTTAGACTGAACTTGTTTTTTGGTCAATTTTATTACCCAAGACTTTAAAATATAATTTGACCTAACAAATGTAAAGAATTACGCTTATAATGAGAAAGAATCATCCGTCCTTAACAGTAAGTTAAAAGCCTGTTTCACTCTACATTGTTGGTGTATTAGTCTGCATTTAATCTTTTTCAAACAGAAATGTGGCATCATACAGCCTATAGAAATAAATGAATGAATCATAATTAGTTATTCAAAGGAGGTAATTATTTCTTGTGAATTTCTGATTAACTGCAGTAGCTGAATTACTGCATATGAGGTTTATAATGTATCTTTAACTAATAAATAGTTCATTCATTCATTCTTCTTTTTTGTATTAAATTTTTGGTAAATAACTCTGTACCTTTGTATCTAATAAAATGTTATATATAGAAAAAATATTCCTTGTTTTGATTTTTCCAGTCAAACTGCTTCAGACACTGTATCAAGTGACTTCCTGTCTAATGGGATCTTATTTAATCTTGAATCACGTGAATACTCAGTACTTTCTATTTTTTATTTAACTGTTAAACACAGTTAACTCTGACAAAATCTTGAGACCATAAACAGCTTTATTTCAATTTTTGAGATTGGAAAGGGAAATTACCACAGACATGCTTTGATCAAAAAAGCTTACTTGCCTCTACACTTCATGTGACCTTAAAACTTACTTTCACTCTTCAGTAACATTTTGACATCCTCCACCAGATTTTCAGCACTGAAGTGAGGCACCATTCCGACACTTCCCAGGAGCTGAGCTATTTTCCTTCTGACCAGGGCCTCCTTTTCTTGTTGGAAATGTTCTATAAGTTCCTGTGTAACATTAACAAGCACCTGATCTCCTTCTATGAGCCTCTCCTCAAACGTCAGTAACTGCTGCAGAGCTTGCTGGGAATTAGCTACGCCTTGAAGATTAAGATGAACTTCTTTTGCTTGAGGTCTCTGCACCAGTTTAAGCTTCTTGATGGGCTTTGGTTCTTCCTAGATGAAATTAGATATCATACATGCTTAGCTGTGTTCATGGAATACAGAATACAGAAATCCATTAGGGTATTTTTCTATTGTCCATTTTATGCAACTATGATAACACAGAAACAGTAAGATGAAGTCTCGCTATTAGACAATACACAGCAATATGCAGTCAAGCCTTATTATCTTGAACTTGATGGGACTGAGATAAAACTGAGATCAAACTGAGATATCTGAGGATTAGAGATATTGAGGGTATAAATTAAGAAATAAGTGATTAGGACTTCTCAATCACTTCGATATATCCATGGCATGCTTGATATTCATGTTGGTGATACCGAAGTTCAACTGTATTTGTGTATTCTTGATGTGTCTTACAGAGATTTAGAAGTCAAGCATAGGATATCACCTTTTCTTACCACTGAGAGAAATAAGATCTATGCAAATGAAAAGTTTGACATAAGAATATTTGTATTTTATCCCATTTTATTGGTAATAAATAGATGGTACATCAGTTAGTTTTTCCATGTTTACTTCTATAGAAAAGACCATTCATTCTTAATGGGAAAATAACTAATATGCAATACTGACAATTAAACACTGAATTACTTATGGTTGTACATGTATATATTACATATATTAATGCACTGTAAACTCCCACTTCTTTAAACATTCTCAATCTCGTGATGTCTTCACTAGATGATTTTTGATGTTTTGTATACTTGTTGTTTTTTTTTTTTGGAGTAGGATTCACAAATATTTTCTTCATCTATTCAGAGCTATTTACCATTTGCTACGATTACAATTATATCTATATATACACTGTTATTCGCTGATTTTTAACATCCTTTATTTTAGCACAAAAATTACCAAAAATAGAAACAAAATTTGGAAGACATTTATCTTTATTTTGATCATGTTGATTGGGGGTACCATGGTAACATTCAATTTCCATTCAATTTTGGCTCCTTCCCACTCTCTGAAGCCTTTAAAATACACAAGCACAAGTAGGTAAGCTTTTCTCCTTCAGCTATTTTATTGAAATCTACCTACATGTATATGCTAAAGGTAAAATTGTACCTAACTGCACTCAAATGTTGTGTTTAAAAAATTGTAATATCTAGCTGGCCTTCTCCATTATGAACAGATCGATGAAACTTAACATAAATAAATTCATATGCATATCCAGGCACCGGCTTGACTTTCTAACCAACCAATGAGCTAAATGAGTTACATTATGAGTGAGCACCACAAAAACATTGGGAAGTTGAATTAGCTAGGCAAATTTCTGAGTATTGGTGAATACACTTTTCATGTGCATTTCTTCACCCAAAAAGGTAAACACTAAGGTTTCATGTGTATTATCATGGATAAAGAGACTTGGATGGTCATTAAAAGTTTGAAATGTAGTAGAGACAATGTGTCTGTGATAAAATGTAAACATCTTGTATACCAACACATTTTGTCCCTCTGTCAGCAGATTGGACAATTGATTTTGGTAAGTTACTTTGTGCAAAATAATAATAATAGCCATGTAAAGTAGATTCCTCGGAATGCATATCTCTATATTGTACATGTACTAAGCCCTGCCTATTCTTTTTTTCAAAAAAAAAAAATTTTATTGTCACACACAATCAAGGCCATAAATTGCGTTCATTGCTTGGTCTAGTAAATTTTAGGAAAAGCTGTAATTCTCATAATTAAACTGTCAGAACTATTGAAACTATTCAAAAGGCATCATATCTATTCACTCTTGTTTGAAAAGTATACAAATGGTAGAATTAATATGATTCATTGTAGAAAAAGGGGTCGCAGAATGTTGTTTTGGTACATCAATCTTTTCCAAAAAACATTTCAAGAAACAACCATAATTTATTAAGAACCCTCTTGACACTGCACACTAAAGAGCTCTGATTCTATGGTATTTTTTTGCAGTTAGATTGATCTTCCGTTAGATCTTAATTCCAATAAATAGAAATTTACAGTATATAACTTGATTAAAGTATTCTTAACATTTTAGAAGGCCAAGATTAATAAATTTAACACATTATTTTTATGCATTTTCTCAATGACAGTAAAAAAACAGTTATTTCTGGTCACTGGTACTGTGTTGTGTTTGAGATATTTTTCCTATGGGTAAATGGCATGTACCATAGATTGGAAATTAATTAGATAAGCTCAATATTTGCACATTTATTCAATATAATTTTCTCAATGTCCCAAAAACATTTTGCACTAGTGTAGAGAGGGTTCTTAAGGTAAAAAAAAAAAAATAACACACATACACCCATCAGACTTATTTTTCCTGATATACCTGTACTACTTGGCTAAATTCTGCAACAGCTCTTTTCTTTAGAAGTGCTGCCATGTTAAAAATGCTTCTCTTTTTCCTTCATAGAGTCTGAAAAATATTAAAATATTCAGCAGCTCTTTTATCTTTAACATTGTTTAAGTTGTTTGCTCAAACCAATAATATGGTATATGTAGCTAGCACAGCAACTCTATAGAGAAGTGTGCTAAAAACAAAAGAAATTAAATTCCTATGTTGATCAAGCATATTTTGGTGTGCTTATTCCAAGAATTTCCTGGCTTTCATGTTTTGATCCTTTAAATTTCAACAGCTGAACATTATGACAATCAAGATTTAGTACTTGCAGAAAACTAAAAGAACAATTTTTTAAAATATTTTCTCACCAGTCCCATGGTCTCTGAGTACAATGAACAATGTTTTTTCAGTCTTTGATGGTTTGACCACATTGGGACCATCTCGAACTATAGTACAGTGGAGTTGCCAATTCCGGGACGTCTCCAATTCCGGGTCACTGGTGTGTATTTTATGCCATATTGTTAAAATTTAAGTGCAAAAAACTTAATGAATACGCTGGTCATGAAGAACTTATCTTTCTGTATGTAATTAATCACAAAATTTTGAATATCAACCGACTGTAAAATAGAGTGTTCAAGACATTTCAAGTCATTAATTCCATGAGATGTTTCATAGCTACATGTAGGACTGTATATTTTATAGATTGTTTTAAATTTGTTGTATGTATGTGTATATCTTGTTACAAATGAAACATGTTAGGCAGGATACATTTATATGTATGTTCATAATCTGCTTAATATTATATGTCTAAAAAATGTCTTGAAATCAATTGACAATTTTACAATTCTGTTTGTGAAAATAACTGTAATAAAATGACTTGCTATGTAAAAGATTACATGTGGATCATACATGTGTTAGAAACTGTTTTTATTGGAAATTAGCGCTGCATTGTGGGTTAATCTCTGCCCTGCCTTATACAGTGTGTTATATATCAAATTAATAAAAACAGAAAACTTGTATTTTCTTAATGCAATTCATTGGTAATCTCAAAATAGTGTTAATCAGTTGTACATGTACATGTATCACCAATATTAGAATTATTTTCCTGCTGCATTCAGTGTATATATATAAATGTGGTCAGTTTTGTATGGGCATTAAATGTCAAAAACACCCCCAGGTACATGTAGTTATCAGTTTTGTCAGATCTGTAGAAGTTTGTATGCAGTACATGATTAAGTACATGTGCTAGAAGTTTGGTGTAAAAGAAGGATTACATATATTTAGGCCATCTTTAAAAATTTGTTTGGTTGTCCTCCCCAGCCTTGAGGACTAAAAGAGGCTTACTCAAATCTATTTTTTTTTTACCTTAAGCTTTAGAAAATGATTTATTTTTTTCTTTCCTACATTTTCTCACCTTATCAACTCGTTTGTTGAAATTTTCTTGGAAAACAAATCCAACCTACCTACTGACCCAATTTTTTTCCCCTGAGTCTGGAGAGGGCAAGCAAACAGTTGACCTTCTCTAAATATTTTCAAAAATATGGATTCTCAATAATGCAACAAACTTAACAAATGCAAAGGCATAAAGAAGAATCAACAACAATGTTATTTGCAACAAAAAATTTTACTTCAGCAGATATGAACCTGTTTTATTAGACATTAAGAAAATGTTCACTATAATAAGTGATCCCTTGCTGCCACTGTTATCCTACACCAGGACAGGGCACACTCGCAACACAACACTGCGCTGGCGGTGAGTACCCCCGCTATCAGAATGAAGAAGGCGGTCTGTACATCGTCCGGCTTGATCGTGTGTTGACTCAGTAACTGACTGACATCACTACAGTTATTCTGAAGCTTATATTTCTGATGAATACTTCCCAGTATTCCACTGTCTTGTAGCTGAGCTAATCTATATAAAATGTTATTTTAATCATCCAGTATTAGGCCTAGTTACACCTAGCTGCAGATCTGTCATGCAAAAAGGTGCAATTTACGGCGCAACATTTTTTGCGCACTTTTGGGGAAAATTTCTCCACTTCCCAGCATCGGTTAATTAAATACCTTTCACTCCCTATTTCTAGACACATTCTGTAGCAAATATGTAAATTTTATCCACCTCCCAACCATTTATAGTTGTCTCTACAGGCAATAAACTCGCTTTCTTAACAGAATACCATTAGTTTTACACTCATTTAACTGTGATCTGAACAGACACATTGACATACAATAAGACCATCATTAAAAATATTTTTGTTTGATATACTCCGACCCACAGTTTTCAAGGTGGGTAGGTATAGGTAATTTTTTTTTCATTTTCATAGCACTATTGAACAAATTGAAAACTGTCATAGAAAATGAAGACTCAGAAGTTTATTGATGTTTTCGTAACACATTGAGTTGTAGCTATACAAACTTTATTTTTACTGCTATAAAAACCTTTCAATTGAAAGCATCCTAAAGAGATATATTATAAACCTTATCTTAAAAATGAAAATTTCTATTTCTATGGAAATTGATGAAAAAAAAATAAAAAGTCAAAGTGTTGAAAACAAGAGGCCCAAGGGCCTTGAAATTGTACAACCTATCACTTCTATTTGAAGCCTCTAACCCTAAGTATTCTAAGAGCCAAGTTGCATCAACTGACAAAGTTTGATGATTCTTAGCCAATTATAACTGAAAATATTCATGCCGTGAACAATTTTTAATCTTCAACATATCCTGATCCTTTTATGTAAGTTTGGTGAAAATCTGCCTGGTGGTTCTGGAGAAGAAGATTTTTTAGCAACCAGTACTTCTGGTTTTGTTTTCCTGATTATCTCCCCTTGTTTAAGGGTCCCAACCCTTATTTTAGTACAAATGGTAGCCCTTGGGCCAAGGATACCCTGTGACAAATTTGACACTGATTGGCCAAGGCGTTCTTGAGTTATGGCCCATTTTCTAAAAAGTTAACGCACACCGCACGACGCACACCGCACAAATGGCCATAGCATTAGCTCTTTGAGCCTTTGGCTCAGAAGAGCTAAAAATGATTGGGTAGGGGTAATTTTTTCGGAGTACATAAACAAATCATTTTTTATTGTTGGCCTAATCTGACATGATAATGATCAAGGTAAAAAGTACTTGATTTCTTTTTCATAAAATGTACATGTGTAAGATTTATATTTTGATTATTTTCAATATAAACTAAACGTATTATATGAATAATTCACATTTGCAAAAATGAAATAAAATCCAGCTGACACATAACTTTTCTATGAAGGAATTTATATCAGTTATATTGACATAGTAAAAGCAAACCCCCAAAAAAGATTTAGAAATATATACAAACCCATTATGATCTCCTTTTCGAATGCTTTTCTGTACAAATTTTATTCCAGACACAATGTTTTTCTTTGACTGGGCTGTAAATAATAACATCTTTAATGAAATCAGCACAAGCATAAAATACATATTATCATACAATTTATATCCTTACAAAAGGTTTATTGCCACAGCTAGACCACAAAGAGTAGAGGTTATTTTATGAATGAATTTACACTAGAGGAGTGAGTATTTTAAGCTGCATATTTGATGATGATTGAGTGAGGTAAAGCTTATAACAGAAAGAATTAAACACAGTTGGGGCAAGCAGTAAATTTAAGACTCCCGACTGTCCTAGATTTCTGTTTTCATTGATCATGTTGATATCTTTTTTATCGATACATGATACACACTACACAGTTTAAATTTCTTTTAAAACTTTTTTACACATTTTCTGGGTGCGTCGATTTACCCAAATGGACCCAAATGGACCCCAAATGGACCCAAATGGAAACTCAAATGGAATATAAAATATACATATTTTATCGTATTATTAAGTTTTTAAAATATAAAAAATAATGAAATTAAAACAAAAAGAGAATATTTTAATATCATTATTTTCTTCCAATGTATTTTTACAAATGCGATTTAATTCTATTTGTAATAACTATTTGGTCCCAAATTTTTACGCACTTTGAAAAAAATTTTCAAAGTGCGTAATTTTTCAAAGTGCGTTGTAACACTGGGATATATATTGAAGTACATGTATCTTCAAAGTCCCAACAATTATGACGTATTTGATAATTTCTATGGCAAAATACAATATTAGAGATTAATAATAAAAAAAAAATTCATTTGTAACTGTAAGTTCATTTATTTTCATCAATTTTAAATAAGTATTTAAATACGATAATTCATATTTTATATTCCATTTGGGTCCATTTGAGTTTCCATTTGGGTCCATTTGGGTTCCATTTGGGTCCATTTGGGTAAATCGACGCGCCGCATTTTCTAAATTGATATCAATTCCCTTATTCATAATTGTTTCAATAAAATTATGTTTACTATGCTGAATTAGCATACATGTATCCACCTGCCCAAACCCGAAAAGCGGTAAATTTAGTATTTTTATAAATGCAAGGCCGAAAACAGATGATGACTTTGGAAATGAGACTGAGTAAATGAAGTGAAAGATGTACATGTGTATAATGAAGTAAATAACTTTTTTATTTTTTTTTTTTGCTTATGATTTGCTAAAAATTTAGGACTGGATAAAATCTCGGCATTATCCTCAAAAAGAAAAGAGAGACTGAGAGAGAAAGTAAACTTCATATTGGCATATTCGAAGATCTTTTTCCCTGTGGAAAATAATTCTTGGCGGGAACTCTAGCCTGTACTAAATGAAATTTTTTGATGTCCCTACTGTGGGACATCATTTCAAACTACTCTCCAAAAAATAAGATCCCCCTCTCCCTTACAACCATTGGCAAATTTAGTAAATATGGGAGATGACTGCAATTACATGTAATTTATTCTATCAATGCGAGTTGTCTCCTTCAGAACTATTGCTTACTTAGAGAATAGTTATACTCCCTCGATATTGACAAAAATTTATGTTGTTTGAAATAAAAAAAAAAAACCGCCTAATTCTTCTTAAAAATATACTTTAGAGCGAAGTTAAATATTTTTTCCCAACTTACTTCAGAGAAAATATCTCTTTGAAAGGAGAGTCCTCGGGAACACCAAACGCGCTGTTATCCTCCACAAAGCGCTCTGTAGAGATCAGAGACCGACAGTCCGAGAAACTGAGGGTCTGGAGATGGGGGACGGGCGAGATAAAGACGTACTTCTCTGTCGTCAACTTCCGGAAATGAACCTTATCACTAATGGATAGCACGTCAGGGTCTTCCCTCGCAAAATCCTGTGCTCCATTGTAAATTTTCTGGTAAGTCCCGATTTTTGATTTCTGTGAAAATATGTCCAATGAAATTTGATTTGTGTATAAAAGAAGAAATGGAAGTGAGTGTACAAAATTGAACAGTATCTTTAATATTGAGCAGCTGTTGAGAGGGTGTGTAATTTTTGTAGTAGCATTGGAATTGTTTTTCAAGATGAGGATATACCCGAAGCACTGAATCCAAGTAAGTACCCGCAATATAGCCCCATTTGTACTCGGATTGTGCAAGCAGTTCATCTAGAGTTTGAAAGTGAATTTTCTCCCTGCGAGCCAATGCCATGCTAGCTACAAGACTACCGCAGTACACCGCGGCCAGGGATACACACGACACCCAGAAAATACACGTGAACACTCGTCCGCTCGTAGAAGACGGTAGCCTGTGACCCGCTACAAAAATACTTATATTATAGACAGTTAAGGTGTAAGGACATTTGTTTGTTAGTATTATTAAGTATAGTACGTGAATGTACAGTCGAGCCTCGTCCATCCATACAATGTATTCCAGAGTCAATCGTCAGGAGCGTATTGATCATTGAAATAAGAGTCCGGAATACCGAGGCTCGACTGTATTAGTTAAAATATATAAACCATTAACCAAAGACGAGAAAGTCATAGGGGCTGACAACATACTATATTTGATTTTACTAATCACTGTATATAATGATTAGGCCATCTTTAAAATAATTTTGCTTGCCCTCTCCCGACTCAGGGTAACATTATTGGGTCAGCAGTTGGTATAGGTGGGATATTGTTGACGGAATAAGACGGGGGGGGAATCATCGAGCCCTGCAATGTAATATTAAGAAGTTTTGAGTCGGGCCAGTTTTAGTCGGTAAAGGTCGGGAGAGGGCAACCAAACAATTTTTTAAAGATAGTCTAATGTGAAATCAAATACATGTAAAGTGTGTTAACCCCCCCCCCCCCCCCCCCCCCCCCCACAACAGACAACGGACAAATTTTGATCAGAAAAGCTCACTTGAGCCTTCGGCTCAGGTGAGCTAAAAAGGGTATTAAGAGGAATATATAAAAATGATTTCATATTTTAAGCATTGTTCTATTCCCTGTTATAGTTTTAATATTAAAGCAATATTATATTTATTCCATATTCATCGTACAGGCAACAGCCTTTGATACACAACCAGAGAACATCCGTAGGACTACACTGTATGCGATGTCGTACTGGATCGTGTTCTCAGTGGAGGAGGATTCTATAAATATAGAAAACAACACGGGCTATTGCTCAGATGTCTCCATGGACAATGTTATACTCATACAGGTAACTATGAAAACTCGTTGTAAGCTAAGGTACATTTTTCAGATAGAAAATTGAATGCAAAACCACCTGCTTATAAAAACTGTGTTGAATTTGTTTATCTTTTTGAGAAAACTGAGGAAGAAAGATATACTTTGTCGGCCCTGATGTGGCGGGAAAACAACACGAGAGAGTTTGAGAAACTAGATATTGATTGGGATTGTTTTGGGAAAATAAAACTAGATCTTTTTCCCAATGCCAAGTTTGGCTTCAACGGGAGACAACTCCTAACTACTGCTATCCAGGTATGTAAAGTAAATTTGAAAAAAATGTATTTGTCATTGGTCTGTCTAAATTTTTTAATTGATAAAATACCGTGCATATTCTGAATCGTTTTAAATTCTATAATATAGTACAAGGGTTATGTGGAACTTGCTAAGGAGGATGGAAATCTAGTAATAGCAGGAGGCGTGTGTGGAGATATCGTACGAATTCTCCGTAATAAACTCAATTTTACGTAAGAACATTTGTATATATTATATACCATAATGTACCATAAACACACTTCATTGTAATCATTTTTTTATTTTAATGAATGTATTGATCGGACATTAAAAAAATATATATATTTTTAAAATCGGACCTCCTCTGACTGAGAGCATTAAGGATGTAACTATTTCCTTTCTTTGAAGTTACCGAGTTATCCCCCCGGAAGACGGACAATGGGGTATTCTGAAGGAAGACGGGAACTGGACGGGGATGATCGGAATGCTTCACAGAAGAGTACATCCAAGTCATACAGACGCTTTTAATAATTAAAAAATATACTGTGAACATAGCGCATAGCAAATGTTTAGAAATATGTATCAACTTCGGTCAAACTTCTTCTCTATATTAATTTTATATAGATATATTCAGGAGAAATCGGTTATGCGTTTGTAGAGAGATCATATTTTAGATAATGTATTAATAGAAACAATTAATAGGAAGTACCTGAGTATGTATGTGCATTATGAATTGTTGAATACGCTTTATACTTTTCTTGGAACAATTTTAGGAGGTTGACATTGCTATGGTACCACTAACTGTACAAGAAGATCGTAAAAAAGTGGTGGATTTCACCATCCCTTTCTTCTATTCAAACTTCGCGTTCATGATGCGCATGCCCGACCCTAAAATGGTCAAATGGAGAATTTATTTGGACATGTTCTCCACACCTGTCTTGTACGCCATATCAACTGCTCTAATTTTGTCCAGTTTATTGCTGTATGCAATGGAACGATTTAATTGGAATTGGAATGGAAGAAAACCCGGAGAGAAAAGAGACCTGGTTGATATGTTCGAGTATATTTATGGAGCATTAGTGCTTCAAGGTACCCATTTGTCTTTCAGTAATACTTCTTAAATAGCAGGCATATACTGAACTTGGTATCGTGTATTCTAATAAAAAACTTTATCCACGCTTCAAAAGTTTAGAACAAGGTTAAAAGTTTTGTTATCGACAGACAGTCAGACTGAAAGTCGAATGAGATTTAATGCCCCCATCGCTTTCACGAAATTGGGGACAACAAACATACTTGGTATATCCGCGCTGTATTAAGAGCCCCAAAATGGTCCAAGGCAAATCCATACTGAAGCAAAATGCAACTGCTGCCTTAATTCAAGCCTTTCCAATGAAACATATGGAGATAACGAACAGTATTCAAGAATCAAAAGTCCATAAAACACTACAAAATAGGAACAGAAAAAACACGGACCTCCGAATCATCAGAGGTGGGTTTTAGAATAAAATGGATCTTAGAAGGGGCAACTACCTTTTCCAGGACAGCTCGAGTAAAGGAATGGTTTCCAATGACAACAGCGTGTACATTAGGATCTCTGTGTTGCCATAGTGATTCTATAAATTCTTCGGTCGGGTCAATTGTCCGATGTGACGTCTGCACATACAAGTCCCCCAACAAATCGGCAATTCTATAGGCTATGGAAGCTAAAAGTGCAGTAAAATTTTTTAACAGATTAATATGAATAAAAAGATGTCTGTGCATGATAAACAGCTCTAAAAATATTTATAGAGAATAGTAGATAATAGTGCTGCAATGTGCACTTTGAGACGTATACGACAAATCTGAGATTTCCTCCCTTTGGTATTGCATATGGTTTTTAGTTAGTATTAAATAAAACTGAAGTTTGGTCCGCCAGATTGATATACAGAAAAGTGTAGAGTATAAAAACTTTACTAATGTGATATAAAAAAAAAACAACTATTCGAGCAATCTATATGATTAAACTGTATAAATAGATACAGAAAATCATTATGAGATTGATCATGTCAATTCATGTGACCAATCCGTATTTACTGCCCAAATGAATGCTTTACGACGGTACCTTAAAATTCTTAAGATATTTCCGAAAATCATTGACTTCAGTCTAAAGAGAAATATATTTTTACAACAAAATTACCCCGGTATTTTAACCCAATTCGTCCTTAAAATGTCGGCAATACTAGTATATATCAATAATTAGTATTGATGTAATTCTATAAAAACTCACCCTTTTCGTCGGGGAACAGTAAAGTTGCGTGGTTCCATTTAACAGCTTCAATGGCTTTCCCGAGGAACTCTAATCCGTCCCTTACCGAACTGTTACCGGTATCATTAAATATAGCGGCACCATTAGTTTCCAAGAAGTGATTTTCTCGTAAACACGAATATAGTTCTTCTTTGGAGCAATAGTTCAGACAAGAGTTACCTGGAATAACGTAATTACCAAAATTACGTATTCAAAATTATCAAAAGTTTTTAAAGAGATATCTTAAAAAAGAATGATTGAAATATAACAAAATGTGTTTTCTTTTTCGCAGAACTTTTATAAAAGGAAAATATTAGAAAAAAGAGATTTTCACGCTGCACGTAAAATTCTGTTCGGATAATTTACAACTTACCAAAATTTCTGTCCAAAATGGAGTGTGAGTGAGAATCAAAAATGTGAATTTGAAGGTAAAAGAAGAAAAGAATCATTCCAAGGGAAAAGACTCAATCGGAGCACATTTATAATGGTTTCTAAGTATGCGGTGCGCAGCTGTATTATGTACTTTTATCCGTTTTATGCAATCAATGAAAGTCTCCGGGGAACATCGGATAATTAGAAGCTAGGTTAATTACACTATGTGAACTAAACGCTTTTTATTCTTTAAAAAAAAGTGATTTTGATAAAAACTTGAAATAAAAAAAAATTGTTTGTACATAACATTAATTAGTACTTAATCACTACTGGATATATTACAAAAGGAGCGAGAGAAAAAACAAAAATCTTGAGTATTTTTATTTTCAAAAACACCATGACTTAACAAAACAGAGAAAAGCTTCTGTGCTTGAGTAAATATTTGTTGAGAGTACTCTAGGTGTTTTTGCAAGAGCACAAATACTTGACAAATACGAAACAGAATTAAATAGTATTCACGCGGTAGCTGTCTCCCCAGAGAGTCATTGTCTCTGGCATACCGGTATGTACAGTCTAGCTTTGGTATTCCGAACACCAATAATCTGGTTGCCTCACCTTCCCGGGGATCCTTTTGAGGGTAACAGAATTTATTAATATTATAACTTACTCCTCTAGTATATATTTTTATACAGGAGTATGTTTCAAGTATCTTGACGCTTGCCCAATCCTGAAGAAACAAGGCTCTTGTAGTGTAGATACAACTAATATGCAACGTTCATTGTTTAGTTTTGGTATAAGGCACTTGTACCTGCACAAGTCAAATACTTTTGAACAGCTGATACTTATCAGTCAGACTCCATTACTATAAAGGGAACTCTTCGTAAGGTCAGAAACTAAAACGACTATGACCAATATTGTCTTTTACAAAGTCACATACCGCTATAAGGGATAAAAAAAGAAGAGGTCTAAAGCCCCTACTACCGGAACCCGCATTTATTATGATAATAAAAATGTAAGATTGTATACTTTCATAATTGATGCCTGATGCCATTAGCTCTATGAAATAGTTGAGGATAACGGAGGGATCGATATTAACGGTTGTCCGATTGCCCGGGACAAGTAAAACAACGAACAGTATTCGATCTCTAAAAACATTACAAGAAATAGGTTATAAAACATGAGCAACAAACAATTTCAGCAGATTGGGATTAGGTACCGAGGAGGAGTAAGCATTCCCTTTCACACCTGTCGTGAGCGCTTCTTGTATTGATCATGTATAGACGGAACTGATACTAAGATTAGTAAGAATTTAAAAAGATATTCATCACTATATGTTGATAGATTCAATGTACAGACAGGCATCACTGGTATAGTTGACATTTTGATAAAAATCCGAGGACATTAGCATAAAAGACTTTCACATTGTTAATTTTTTTAATTGCAATCCAACCTTTAAATACATATATTTTTCAAAAGAAAATTGGTTATGATTTACTTGTGAAGCACTTGCAGCACTTGATTGAAGAGCGGGGTTCTTGTAATATGTCTTTATTTTCTATATCAGAGACAAGAGGAGACATCTGTAAAATGTTTTATCCATCCCATCACGCATCGTAGTGTCCTCAGTGTTCAAAGCAGACTGGTACAATTATCCAGTGGGTGGTATGAAATCACTCGTTTATATTTTACTGAACTCCAGGGCAGTTAAAACTAATTAATGAATGTTTGTGACATTAGTACGAACATGAATGGTGATTTCCTCGATATATCATTTTTTTTTTATTTTAGATAAGTTAAAAACATTTAAAATAGCCCCTAAACACCAAATGAAAAATGTTTTGGTCTCCGGAATTTGCCACAGATTTGGAACTACATGTTATGAATGGCGCTTAAGGTCATAGCAATGAGGGGGGGTTTATTGCTCGATTAACGCCCTCTGTGACTTCCGTTTGTAGGGTCTCATCCGGAAGACATGTGACTTTCACTTCTAGTGCCAGGTTTTTGGCAGAGGAACGTTCACGTCTTAGTTTAAACGAGTCGCCGCAAACCAGAAGGAATCAGGACCGCCTGGTTAAAAAGCGAAAGCCCCTATCCCTAGGCTACTGCGACCGAAACTGACTTTAATGAATAGAAATCACTGTACAGTGTATTTACTAAAATGGGGAAATCACAGTTGAAAAGTACATGTACTCAAATACTTTATCTTGGTTTAGTAAATTGCTGGAAATACTTGTATCGATACAAAATGCAGTATAGAACCAATGCTAAACCAAATAAGCATATCTAAGACTACTATTGGCATGACAAATGAATTTTGTTGTTATTTATAGTAATCAGCTGTTCATCAGATTCTTAGAAATTTAATCTCTCGATAAATTTGATTTAAAATTTCTCGTGTTTTGTTTGAACATTCTAAGTTCCTTTAGTTAATCATTTAGATCGCCTCTAGCCGTCTCAGTACTGGATGATTGTCGTTTAACGCGTCAATTTTCACAATAATCAAAACAAATTGCAGAATTACATTGTTATGAGCTTAAAAGGTGGAATAAAAAAGGATACGTGCACAAATCTATTAATCCAGGTTAATTTATGTACTGTCAGTGTAGATTTCTATCTCCGGTGTTAAATGAAATTGTCATCTAATTTTTCAAATAGGGACCAAAGGTGAAACGCTAACAAGGCTGTCGAAAGAAACGGCAAATGGTCCCCAAATGGAGCTCCTTGTATTGTGGAGTGTCCTAAACCCCAACACAGGTACATTTGTACCAAGAGGGGAATCGTACCAGGGAGGACAAAAGTAAGGTACGCTGAAGTTTACTTGGGCATGAGAGCTGTGAAAAGAAATCCAACTTTGGGAAAGATTTGTCTTAGAGAGCCATTAGACATTTGGAAAGTAAAGAAGGTGAGTTTATTTAAATGTAATTTTGTGGATAACGTTTATAAAATGTAATTTTGTGTAATAACATTTATTCAAAAGTTATTTTGTGTAGTAATGTTAATATAAATGTAAATGAGGACTAATGTTAAAATACTTAAATGTAATTTTGAGGACTATTTTCGCGTTAATGTTACAATGACGTCCATGGGCTCAGTCAAATGCAGAGTTATGGTTTAACGAAAATGACATGTGGGCAAACGTAGGTGTAATTTATTAAATTGTAATTTTATGAGTTTATGTTATTTGGGAACATTTTAACTGCATTTAGAGAATAATTGAAACAAGAAGCCAATGGGACACATCGCTCACCTGAGCACTGTAGCTTGGAAAAAAAAAAAACAGAAATCAGTTTATTATTAAAGTTTAAATCCAAAACCAATCCTTAAAGGGGAGAGGGTATGGTTTGAACAAACCTGAATCTACACTAACTAAGGATGCTTGCAGATTTCTTTGACTACCTGTGACTTTATTGCCCTTTGCATTTGAACTTACACAGTGGATCTGCCCTACCCCCCGGGGTCATGATTTGAACAAACTTGAATCTACACTACCTGAGGATGCTTCCATTTAGATATGATCAAATTTGGCTTTGCTATTCTTGAGAAGAAGATTTTTAAAGAATTTTCCTATATATTTCTATGTAAAACTTTGGTTGGCCATTATGGCCCCGCCCAACCCCCGGTGTCATGATTTGAACAAATTTGAATCTACACTAAATAAGGATGCTTCCATATAAATATGATCAGTTATGGCTTTGCTATTCTTGAGAAAAAGATTTTTAAGGAATTTTCCTAAAGGATGCTTTGTGGCAAGTTTGGTTGAAATTGGCCCAGCGGTTCTTGAGAAGAAGTCGAAAATGTGAAAAGTTTACAACAACGACGACAGACAACGGACAAATTGTGATCAGAAAAGCTCACTTGAGCCTTTGGCTCAGATGAGCCCTAAAGGAGGCGAAGTAAAATATTGTGGGTTAATGATTATGTAATTATTATGGCCGCTTTATACCACTTTCGAACAAAAAATGTTGTTCACGATTGGAAATTACTGATCTTTTTTATGTAAGGTTCACTTGAGAACATTTATAATAAAATATAATTTATAATTAACTTAACCAGATTGTTTTTCGAATTCTTATGTTTTTAAAATTCTGTTGTCTTTTTTTCTGTAATTATACTTTTGAGAATGTCTGAAATAAGTTGTTTTCCCCTGAAACCTTACTTACCAATTGAAATTCATACGTGAGTTGGGACCAGTTTAGATTTTTTTAATAACTTTTTTCAAACAATTTGGGCTAGGCCCCTATTCTTTTTTAAACTGTGTGCAACGGACAGAAGTTATCAACAATGAAAAAATCCTCCAGACAGAATATCATAACATTTTAGATAATTAATAGATTTTATCAGAAAATTAGAAGATATTATCCCGACATCAAAGGCCTGTAATGATTCGATGTTTTGTGCGAAGAAAGGTGAGCCCGACTGTAAAATACATTCCTGTCAAATTACTTAAGGTGGATAACTATAACCGAACAAAGAATACTAAACGAATGGATCTAAAACCGTTACGTGAACAGAGGGATTAATCCCGGGTTAAGCAGCCGTGTGACAGCGGAGTCACTTATTTTTGTCAATAGTCTATTAATGGCGAGAAAGGGGGAACGATTTTATAAAAATCTAATTTTTTAGAAGTTTTTAAATAAGGTTTGTGCGGTTTTTCTGTCATTTTAGCAGATGTTTAATTTGGGAATTTAATATGCATATAATGTGTAAACTTATAGCGTGGATTCATAGTAAACATTTTACGTTCAATTACAATCCCACTGTGGGACGTGGAGACCGGTTCTACGGTTGATACAGTATAAACCGAGGTCCCGTGTCGCAGAAGGTGCTGGCGTGAAAACGGTCCCTCACTGTTCAATGGCCCTAAATGCCGAGTTTAGAACAAAATTTGCAGCTCTCCACCGGCAAATGGTGGCGTCTCCATTTGAGTGAAAAATCCTAGAACGAGACGTTAAACAACAAACAAACGGTCCATTACAATGAACAAACTTTAGTATAACTCATATTTGATGTTGTTTTCCCCAAAATAATTTACAAAATACTTACATTATGAGAAAGATTATTAGATTGTAGCATGCGCCAAATACACATACGATTTTTTTTCAAGTTTTCTGTATAATTCTACACAAACCTTTGCACACATTTTAAAGATAGATTTCTATAAAATATTACATATTTCAGATTTCTGAAAAAAATCATTTGTGATAGTTACCCTTTTGACTAGGTTCTTTTCCATTTTAATCTGACTGTATCTTTCACGGTGGCTGTCCCATCGTCTATAAATCGAAGTTTTTTGCTCCTTAGTTTTTTAATTTTCATTGTCCGTCATTGTCAGTGTGTCCGTCTGTCACAAAACATTAAACTTGGTCATAACTTTTGAATGAAAAGTGATAGGACTTCACATTTCAAATACAGTACACACTACCTGTGACACGACATACATACAGTATGATTTTTGATCCCGAGACGTTGACCTTGAAGTTTTACGTAATTTTCAAAAATTTTAACATTACTTTTAATTGGTCATAAATTTTGAATTTTGACCTTGAAGGTTGACCTACTTTTAAAACATTTTTTCTCTCTTATCAATTTTGATTTTGAAGAAATGGAGCTTTCATATTTGAAATATGCATTACCAGTGACAAGGTGCTTCCGAGCAGGTCATATTTTTCACCTTGACCTTCATCTCTGATTTAATTTGAAAAAAAAAATTTTGTTGATTACTTTTGAATGACTTATGATTGGGCCTTCATAATATATACCTGAACAGTTATAGATTCATTCAATGTCTTTTTTTGTACATTGCACAGAGAAGACAGGACACCCAATAAAACAATAAGCCATAAATAAAAGAATCCCATCCACTAAAACACCGAAAGCAGGGGACCATTATTTATTATATATATTTATTTTTATAATTTATTTACCGGTAAGCAATGTAGTATAATGACTATCTTAAATGGAAGCAAAATTTGGGGAGGGGTGTCTTTAAAAATTCATTTTATATGATATTTTTGCAAATTTTCATACATGATTATATGTTTTGTAGGAAATCTCTAAAAGAAAACCATTACGAAGATGATATGTCATGTCAATTAATCACCAATCATTTAAATCTAAAACATTTCCAAGATACAAAACTAATTGTACATGCTTTCATTCTATTCTATACGTATGTCTATACAGAGAGAAATTTAAAAAAAAAAATGAAGCACTTATGCACTGAATCGTGCAAATGCTCTAACGGGCCTCCTGGAAAAAAAAATTAAAAAGATACAATTACAAACTTGAAAATGTCATAAATTAAATGGTTGCCATGGAAACAATTTTGGATTCTTTAAAGAAACAAAGGCAATAAAAGAACTAGCTTTTGTATAAAACCATGTATTGGAATCGTAGACTGTAAATTACACACATTATTTGTGTAACAATACTGCCGTTCTGAATGGACCAACTTTCAGCATTGTGTCGTTATTCTATACATGCAGAAAGAAAACTGAAAGGGTGTTTTATGAAAAATCTCCAGAGTTTAACATCAATTCGACAGTCAATTCAGCGAGCACACACTAGCATTATCTTGTATTGTACTACAGTACTTTTATTTCATTATAATGTTAATTTTGCTAACAAAGACTTCTCGTGGTGTATTTCACAATTTCATATTTTTTTCCAGAAAACTTGATGGAATTCCAAATGCTGTAATATTGCTAATTGCAATGGAAATTTTCCAGTTTATTGTCGGACCTGCTAGACCACTGTAGATCAATTGAAAGGTTTCATTTCTCGCTCTTTTGGACCGAACACTGTGCTTTTACACCATCACTGAGTTTCATTGTGAGGCGCAAGAATACTGTCCCATTAAATTTTGTTCTCACTCGAGGTACACCAGTAAAGCATCTGAAACTCTTTTGTGCTGGTCATACCTCTGTTTTCTTGCTGTAAATTATGGACTCCACGGTCTCAAATGCAAGGCATGCTCTTTTCATAATTTGATTATTTAGAAATATTTAAGAAATTTTCTTGTTGTGATAAACTACAAATACAAACAGTGTGTTCTCTGGAGACTTCTAATTCAGGCTTAATGGGTGTAGAGCGCCATACCGGTATTCGTGACAAATCCATTGTATCCACACCATTTGCATCTTTTTCACTACGACGGAATTTTTGGTAAGATTTCACTGAAAGACTTTTTTGTTTAACGTGTTTAGAATTAAGTTACATCTAAATGGATTTTCGTGATTGAAGAAGAAAGTCTCTATTTGTACACGGTGTGTATGTACATTTTATATCATCTAAATTTTACTTTCTTGGTCATTTAGATTCACATTCTGGATCATTTATCTAGATAACCTTCTGGATCCTCTTGATTTACGTTCTAGATCATTTAGATTTACGTCCTGAATTATCCAGATTTACGTACTGGATCATCTAGATTCACGTTCTGGGTTATCCAGATTTACGTTCTGGGTCATCTAAATTCACGCTCTGGATCATCCAGATTTACGTACTGGATCATCCACATTTACCTAATGGATTATCTAGATTTTCGTTCTGGATCATCTAGATTTACGTACTGGATCATCCAGATTTACGTACTGGATTATTTAGATTTACGTTCTGGATCATCTAGATTCACGCTCTGGATTATCCAGATTTACGTATTGGATCATGCAGATTTACCTAATGGATTATCCAGATTTACCTAATGGATTATCTAGATTTACGTTCTGGATCATCTAGATTTACGTTCTGGATCATCTAGATTTACGTTCTGGGTCATCTAGATTTACGTTCTGGGTCATCTAGATTTACGTTCTGAATCATCTAGATTTACGTTCTGGATTATCTTGATTTACGTTCTTGGTCATCTTTATTAACGTTCTGGATCATCCAGATTTACGATCTAGATGATCTACAAGGTAAAAACTAAACACTGGAAATTAAAAAAAGTTCTATTTTTTTTTAAAATTTATTAATTGAAATGGATAAGTTGAAGAAACATGGACTTTTGCTTAAGAGTTATCGTTATATGATTCATTTTTTTAAATTTTAATTTATATAGTATTTGGTTAAAAAACAAATGGTTTCCAAATTAAACTGACGATAAAACTTAACGAATTTGAAGACCATTTACAAAGATGACACTTCCACACAAGAGTAACTTGAAGGATAAGAAAAAAAAATGCCACTGTTTGGAATCCCATTTAATGTACATATTCATTAACCGCGTGCGTACCTTTAAAACTAAGACTTACTGCACATTCAAATCTTTAACAGGGGAATTCATTAATCACCAAGTATCTAAGATTTTCAGGGTTTTGTGGCCGAAGTTCTTTCACAGATCTAAATAGGGGGAGTTCATTCCATTGAATTTAAAGCCATTGACGAGAAATGACAAGGCGGTTGCTGATGGCGGCTTTTTAACACAGGATTAGACATTCATAGAAGAAGCGTTCTTTCTCGTAGAGTAATTCGAATCTGCCTGCAATAATATTGCCTCCCGAACAGCTGAGCGCAGCATCTCTTTTTACAAATTAAACAATGTCCTTTCAAACTAAAATCTGGATAGTTCATTCCTCTATTTTTGGTGTCAAAATTTCATTTCCGTATAAGATCTGTCCCTTTTGAGTACGGAACAATACCTCTTTCTGCAGCAGCTTTGGTTTTCATCTTCCTCGTTTGTTGTTGGACTAAGAAAGCTAAATGAAACAAAACTTGAGTTATTGTCTGTTCGGACTATTTTGATATGCACAGGTTTCCCCTATTCATTGATAATTTAAGAAGTATTTAGCCGTACAAAGAATGAACTATTTCTTAGTTTGTTGAGGGAGATCGCCTATTTTCTCTTTCGTTTTGATCCTCCCGTGAACCCCTCAGGTATCTCAAAAATATAACAGTATACAAAGTCAACATACTGAAGTAAGAAGGTTTCTAAGGGTTTATACATCCTAATATGTAAAAATAAATGAAATCAATAGCTGTGGTATATATTCAATTATGTAATCCATAAAAGAACAAAGGGTCATCTAAATACATCCAAAACGTTTCCTGCGAACTTAAAAGCGTTTTTGTATATATATTGACAATCTATTCAAGAAAAGTGGACACAATTTCAAAAGTACAAACAAAAAAAGTAGCGAATAAGATCGTATAAATAATAGATTGTTTAAAGTGTTTTATTAAGCTTTGTTTAGGAATCCCTAAGTGCATAAATACCTCTAAAGACATATACAAGTATTCTATTGTACCCAATTCAATCCTAGTCATTATGGTACAATCGGGCATTCAGAGCTAATGAAAAACCCTCTATAAATATCTTTTTACTTTATTTATCAGTTTCAATAGACTTACCGAACTGCCTTTCATTCGAATGAAATGCGACGAACGTATTTACGAAATTCTTTCAGAACAATGAATAGAGTTAAAGAAAATTAAAGGAGAATTACGAACAGATACAATGATTTGTACATGTATGTAGATTCTGTGATGTTTAGACATAGAACCATTTGGGAATGCCAGGGAGACCTTTCTTACTTTTATACAAGAAGTGTTTTTCAGCATTAATCCTTATCACTGTGTGAGAACAAGAAATTTTAAGAGGTAACTTTTTAATTTATCTGATTTTTTTATGATAAGATAATTATGACTTTTGAGTGAAGTATGCATGTTCGATGAAACTGTGTTCTTTTGCATAAAACATTATGCATCATTTTCTGCATCGCTGAAAAATAAACAGCAATTAGGTTGACTTTGTGAATAATGCCTTCTAAAATCTTATCCACGAATTTCGATGTATACTGAAGTAAAAAATTCATTGATAAATTAACTTTCTACACCTTCTTACAATACTTACGTGACGCAGTGATAGAGTCTCATGAAATATTAAAATTTCCATAATAAAGACCTGCAGCCTCCCCATTCAAACAAAAAATAATACGTTTCTGACGGAACCTCATAAACACAGAAGTCTGTCACGTCCGGGGTGTGAGAATACAAAACTGTATTGTTTTAAACGCTTGTTCGACCCCGAAGGTGCATTCATATATGATCTCCAGGGAAATTTGAATAATTTTTTTCTTTTTGTTAAATAAGTTCCTTTTTTGTGCTTGCTGTCGACCTGTAAATTAATGTGTATGCTCTTTTGTCAACATTATAGTATCTTTGATAGAGGGAACGATAGTTTAAAGCCGGATGTCGTCGTTTTTGGGGGTGTAAACTGTATTTATTTTCATACATGTACTCACAGAAAATAGGTTCATGTTTGGTATAAGGTAAGAGCCTTCGAATTGTGTCAAGATTTAGATAATTTGAGAAAGATGAGATGACTTTAATTAAGCTACTATTAGTGCAGGACCTGTGAATTTTCAAAGATCATTCCTCTTTTGTTCCACTGCCATATGATGTTGATGAAAAGTTTATTAAAGGAAGGACTTGTATTAACTCTTCACGTAAGTACACATATTTCCACTGTCTCAGCCTAAAAGTCGCACAGTGACGAGATGGACAATTATCATAATAAAAAATTCAACAATCCGAGAAAAACCCATATAATTACAACTTAAATATTTTAACGAATGAAAATTCTAACCTACGTTTAAACGTTTTTAAATAACAAAGATGGAATGCATTCAAGTTTAATTTGTAGATCATGTAATAAACCTCACGGGTTGTTCACTTTGAATATGAATTTCTAGCCGCAATTTTGAATACCATGTAAAAGAAAAAAAGGAAAGGGTGTAATTTCTTCTATCATAATTTAAAAAAGAGCAACCACCTATATGATGCATCTTTTACTTTATTAGAAAAAGTGATTAATTTCTGACCTAAAGCCCTTTTCTTTATACGAGATGTGAGTTTTATAATTAAACTAATCCAGTATCCATTCTACATTAAAACCCTCTTTTGAGTTAAGCGATTCTTTTCTTCTGGATTACGTGAACTGTGGAAAAAAAGTAATCAAAATATTGTTTTGGCTATAATAATGGAACTGCCTGCTGGATAAAGTATTGTACTTGTAATCAAAATCTCATTTCAGTCGTATTGATCTCAGTATTGTCATCTACCGACTTTCAAAATGCACATGAAAAGGAGACTCTGGAAATCGAACGCAACCCAAACTTTGAAGTTTACTCTAGATGCTGTATCGAAATAATCAGAAAATCCATGAATTCTTCATAAAGTGACAGGAAAAACTCGATAGTTAGGTTTGTTTCGATTCAATTTCTCATGAACAGTCCTTAACTACCAAAGAAGTTAATGCAATATGTAGATTTATATTTCAAAGAATGTGTGATAATTCTACTATTCAAAATTGTAAAGCTTAGATTATATGCGCATGCGTGATTGATTCCTTTTCTTTTGATTAAGAATAGTGATTTCAATGGACATCTTTTATACAACTTAAACATTATGGGTCTTAATAGGGTTAAATTAAGGCAAAAAGAAAAGGCATTATTTTTCTTTGATACATTTGATTTACTGCTGGACAACAACCTTACTCGAAAATCAGCAGTGAAAAATAAATGGGCGATTTGAGTTTTGTTTGTTACGGAATAACGTGCGCTTAATTTGGCAAGGCGTGCTCTTGTTCTTTGACAGATTTTATGTCGCGGATTTCAATGGCAGGCATTTGCGATATTGTAACATTAAATACACACGTTTGTTTGAGTTTCTAAAGCCCTCATACAGATCGAATGGAGTATTCTTTTCATTAATATCAATTCAAATCTTTGGTCGATTTTACAACATAATATATGAATATTAGCACTCGCCCTATTCCAGTTGTTAGTTCGGGTTTTTCGACTGAAACGTGAAACTGTGTCTGATGGTGTGTTCAGTGACAGAGGGGACCACGCCATAGCGATGTTGTGTCGATATCTAAAGATTATCAATTTCAATATGTGGAAGTTGAACAAACGATATGAGATAAGTAAGGAAATTTTTGTGAAAACCATTCAAACGTTTCCAATCTAATTGGTTGGGTGCCTGTCCTAAGAATTAAAGGAAGACTTAATATGTCGACAAGTCGCCATCCTTTAAAGGTTTTTTAAAACCCTTCACAATTCATCGCGATCTGGAGTAAATAAAAACGCACTGACGACTATAGATAAGTTTGTTGCATAGAACCCATCGCTCAGAAAAAGGGAGAGAGTTATTACAAATTTGTATGAAAAGGCTTTTATCAAGAAAATTCTATTTAGAAGCGCTACACAGCGCTTGGGTTTATTGTATCTATTTTATCCGAGTGCTGAAAGCTTTTGAAAACATGTGAACAATTTGAAACTATAGATGACAGTGGATGAAAGGGGGCATATTCAAAAGGACAAACGAACGGCTCTCCGACCTTAAAAGCAGGTATTCAGGAGCGAGGAAAGTAGGAGACATCTGGTAGCTCTAAACAATATAAACATCTCCGTCATCTAAATACACCAACTCCTAGTAACAATGATTCTCAATACCTATACATTTTGACTATTGTGAAACGAGCCAATGAAAGGACAAGGCAATTGAAAGCTTATTTTAGGATAAATGGTTCCCGTCAGCAGTGGACGTAGACTGTTTGGCTCTCATCTTTCTTGGTGTATGACCAGTTGATGTGTCTCGTATTCTTTGACTGGGTTATTAGCTTGGAATGTTTAAAGCGGAATTCGTTGTGTGAAACGTTCTTTTTCTGAGCTTTTTGCGTCCATTGAATTCCAGATAGAGACTGCGGTATGAAGATAAAGGTATGTTCTCTAGTCAAGAAATATTGGAGATGGTCGCAAAAGTAGACAACTGAAATTTTTAGATGGTATTTTTTTTCTATGGACCTCCGCAGAAACGAACAAACTTACTAAATACGCTTTAAATCATATTCTTTAACTTTTCAAACAATATTTTCATTCACAGAAGACAAGTGAATGGAATTGGGCAGCGGCCTATTCCATCCCTCTCCTTAAGTCATACTCTGCTATACAGACAGGGGGTTGTCACTATTAAAAGTTCAATACAAAATCACCATCTCGTATTTGATATAGATGTTCGGGAAATCTTTTTCTCATGATTTAAATTCCTCCGGTATTGTGTCTCTTGAGGTAGCAGGCTTTGCTCAATTCAATTTTCTCAGATATTAAGCGCTGATATTGACACGATTTATCTCGAAAGCGAACGCTTTAAATTAATAATTGACAACAAACAAGTCGCTGATGTCCTTTTTTACATCCGGAAATTGCATACAAATTGAGAAAATTTCAATCGAATGCATGGTTTAAAATAGAATGAAAGATGAATATATTAGTTATTTTTGGCTCACAGTTTGTTTAGATTAAGGACTTGCGTGTATGGAGAAAAGTTCTATATAGTAGATCTACGTGGATTGACTTTAAAAGGATGAATTTGAATTGCTGTTTTATTTTAATTTTGAATTTCTTGTTTTATTTGAAAATTGCTTCAGTTTTAAGATTTAATGACGATGACCTTACGCTTTGAACTTTAACCCTAGTTTAAAAACTATTGTTAACGTTTCGTCTTGACGGGTGTGTTCGATTTGCTGACAATGCTAACATCACCGACCACAAACTGGTACATGTATGTTGGTTTTGCTTCCTTGTCTTTTTTAGTTTTTCTTAACAGCTTTAATTTCATTTTTTAATAAACATAAAATTTTCCACTACCCTTGTCTTTCAAAAGAAAATTTCACTTTGTGAAAGTCTAGGGATAATCGTGAATGCCAATCAAACTTGTCCGAAATCGTTTTGATATATGAAATAGTTTCTTCTAAGGATTTTTTTCTCTTTAACCCATGTTCAAAGGTGTGAAACACTCTTGCCAAGGAATATGAAGGCTATGAAATTCTACTGAAAATTTTGAAGGTTATGTCAAGTTCTAAATTTTTGATTTACTAGTAGGGAGTATACAAAATTTAGAACATGACAGTCTTTTACTTCAAATCTGTGTCATTGCACCTTTAAAGGATATTTGCTAAGAAAAGAATGCGAAGGGGTTTGTTTAAAAAATTATTGAAATTTTAATATGTTCCCTTACAATTCTTACCAACTTGGTAATATTGCCCACACGTTTCAGCGGTCGTGGAGTCGGCTCTACGTAACATTATAAGTTGTAACTGAATCTGGGCCCTTTTTAATTTCTAGCGAACACAAACAAAATACATTGTATCGCCAGCCTTATTATTTATAATCAAGTAGTACCTGTGAGTTAGCACACAGATCGGCATTCAGTGTTAAATGCATTATGTACCATAAAAACAGCTGCCTCTGTGCCTTTTTTGTAAGCCCAACAATGGGGATTGGATTTTTGAGTTTCAGGTAAAAAAGTATAAAGATTGGGGGTTTTCAAGCGTTGTCGTCGTATATAAAAGGGTTTTGTACTGGAAACTCGCTCGTTTTTCCGTGACAAGCACAGGTTTTCTATTATGTATATAATTGAACAAATCGAAGCTCAATTGAGAAAGATTTAGATAAAACTCGTAATCAAGTTAAAATGCATCACCTCACTCTCACACCTGCTGGAGAAAGAAGCGGACACATGTACCGTGAGTACTGGGGTAGAATGGGCTACAGGGGGGATCTCTAAATGTCACATGTACTTATAAAACTTATTTATATAAGATGTTTATTTAGGATTATCTTTGATGCACATCTCGATCGATAAGTAGTTGTATGATGATGCCGTACGTTGAAACTATTATCCATAATTCTTTCGAATAAACTCATTATATAGTATCCCCTTTTACTTCTTAAGTTATTTTACATTGATTCTTGTATTTAAGTTCGTTATTTATTACTGCCAAAAGAAATCTGATTTAAAGATTGAAGTTAAACACTCGTTTTGTGAACTAACTTCTGTAATAATGATTCCTACATGGAAAGGATTTCACGGAATTAGAAGCTTAGTTCGGGAACTATGTTGATGTGTGCAACGGTTTCGTGTTGTTATTTTCGAACTGTCAACTCGTATATTCATGTTGTACAAAATATTATGCTTGGTGGAGTTTCATGAATTGTGAATATTTCGTTGGAAGAAAAGTGAAGCAAGCAATTATACACCTTGCTATATATACAATGTATCTTTTATCGATACTCTCGACTATTATTTCGCTCTCGAAACTCTTTCCATATTCACTTCACAGTCAATAGCTTCAAATGAAGTCAATTTTAGCGTAGGAATAACCACACTTTTAATGCAAAAGGCCCAAAGAGAGAAATAAAAGTTTTTTAAAGGAGCATGATCACCTAAAGCCGGCGCAGGGAATAAATGAATAAAATATTTGAGCCTATTGTTGTTATTTTAATGAATTTTTCAATAGAAAAACTACCCATTCTGTGGAGGTCTTTTGATATAGTCATAGATATGTAAAACGTATTTAGAAACATTGTAAAACTTGAATAAGAGTTCTTTGAGGAATACATACAAAAATGGGGCTCCTTTTCAATGCCAAGATAATACCCAACTATATAAACCTTTTCAAGGCCAGCCATATGCGAATATGTTCCATACAAATAGACTGGCCCTGCGGACTCTTCATTCTTTATAAAGGCCAACAATAAACTCCTAGTGGCTCTATTTGTCTTATTGTTCACAATTTCAAAAGTATTCTCTCTGTCAATGTATAAAGGGACATCACTCATTCACAACCCTTCTAAGCAGCCCATGGACAGGAAATTTGAAGACGAAGCTTTCATCTGTATTATAATGTGGTGTATATTTTTGGGATGTGACATTGAAGGATATTTTGGATGTGGTATATTGACAAGCATCGGTCGATTTGTAGCCAAGTCCATTCAGCAACTGTTCAGTTCCAGATCTTAGGAAAATGGGTGACAATGTTAAAAGTAGAACGTCTGTATGTATACATGTATGTATATTGTTCATACTTTACATCAGCCTCCTTACAATGCTATGGATTTGAACTCTTTTACTGACTCTGTTGTTATCTTGCCTTTGATTCGCTATCTCTGTCGCATCTGACGGCTTCATTTCAATCTATAAACGGAAGTCGTTAGAGGTGTCACAAGGTCATCACAGATGCGCGATACTGCAAGGCGCATCAGCTTAACAATCAAGATACCATTGAAATACCGAAGCATATTGTTAGCACTGGCTCAGATTGTATAACGAGAACAATGCGCAGCAATTATATGAAAAGCCTCCTTAGAAATCCTCACATTGTGACCAACTTCTGTTGCAGTTGTTCTGTGTTTACTACTTTACATCCTTTTTTTCAACTTTCAAAGGATGACGAGGCAACAAAGCTTTTTGTGTCCCGAGCCTTGGGTTTTATAGATATCTTCATGGCAATTAATCGATGCACGCCAGTTTTTATCTTCATTGTAATAAGTTGCAGAAATTTGCAGATTTGTACAAAACGTCTGTTACCTTTTGAGAGCAAATCGTTGTCAGTGTTTCATTTGAATACAAAACATTCACATCTTGTGAATTCTAAACGTGTCTCCATTGACAAATATGACGAATTTGATTTCTTAGGCAATTAATGTCAAATAAAGGGGCAGTTGCTTTTTGGGTTTATCTTAAAACACAATGTCATTTAATTAATCTGAAGTTCAATCGTTTTCGTTATCTCCCCTTGAAAATTTTCTAAAAGTAATTTCTCCAAAATTTGCATTTAATAAACTATGCATTATAAATAATTCAAATGATATTTCCGGATCTTTTTACCAAAAGCTTATTGCATGGTAGATATTCTTCGTTTTTGTTTGGATCATCTGTCCTTAATTTATCTGAAGTTCAATCGCTTTCTTTATCTCCCCTTGAAACTTTTTAAAAAGCAATCTCTCCAAAATTAATTGCATCAATTAAACTATGCATTATAATTATCTTTTACCAAAAGCTTTTTGAATGGTAGAGATTCTTCATTTTAGTTGATTTATAGAATACACTTGTATTAACACCTTCCTTGATGTGACCCCTAATTGTTTGCAAGATTTTTTGCAATAAATGTATCGAAAACGCTTGAAATATGGCTTTGGTCATACATGTATATGATAAAAAATAAGTATTTTTCTCATTGTCCTCTAGTCTCGCAGTCAATCTTGCACCACCAGAACAAAACATAACTTTGAATACCGTTTGTCTTGCAGTGATGTTTTCAACGTTAGCTACGGTGACCCTTCTTAAAACCGCCCGTATCATAACACTGTCATTTTCTAAACATGTAGCCATGTGTCTTTTTAGCGCAAATAACGCCTTTTTTCTCAATTTCAGATTAATCAGGAGATAAAATTCATCTCGAGTAATAAAACGATTGCTTCAATGAAAGGGATGAATTTACCTTACGACGCAACCGGAAAATTCGTGCTATTGTTGTAAACACTGGATCTGCCTGGCTATCCTACAATGGTGAATATTTCAACAGAGAAGAAAAGCCCCAAGAAACACCGAGTAACAATAAGACAGACATAGTTTCTATAGACCTTTGAAAACTTGGGCTACAATACAACATGTTTTATCCCTGTCCCCATTGAATGCGATGGAAAAGTGATACCTACACTCTTAACAAAAACATTATGTGACGGAGCGCGTTTTGTCCGCAATAAATTAAAGGTGTATCGAATGTTAAAATTATTGTGGTGAAAAAATGTAATAATTTTAATTATTCTAAACTTATAGTGCATTGGGGTGTGTACCTTTTTATCCAGGGACTCTTTCTTATTTTTTCTTGTGGATTATTATTCAAGTGAAAGTGATATTATGTGGATTTAATGATTTACACAAAATTCTAAAGACCTACCAGCCTAAAGAAACCAATGAATGCAGGTAAGATTTTTAATTTTTATAAATTGGAAACCTCTAATATACATGTATTTCTATATTAGGATAGGAGGCATCAACTGATTATCGACAAAACATAAACGGTTGTTTATAAAAGGTCTGTATATTGAAGTCTTACTTCAGATAATAATTTGGCATGATCACACATCTCTATGATAGGGGGGACTTTCATTCACAAATTTCATTGAATGGTTTGTGCATACCTATGAAGCGTGCCTCCGATGGCAGGTGGTAATTTTTGCGGACGACCAATAGGGCGGGGATTAGGCCAAGAAATCCCTTAATGACCCGTCTTATGTCAGTGGTGTATGTGATAAAACGTTCAATTCCTCCAAAGAAATAACATCTAGAGTTCTTTGACTAATTCTGGAGTTAAACTGATCAGTTAGTCATGTTGAAAGGCTCCCTTTGCAGTAAATTTTCGTTCCATAAGACCCAATTATTATAAGGTATACTTGATACCAACTGTTTATTAAGGAGAGTACACAATGCTCTTCGCAAATTTTTTAGTTTGCTACATCCCAATCTGCGTACATGACTCGCGTACAGCACGCACCTGCAGCGTATCACTTTGTATGTGTCTTACGTATGAGGTTATTGATATGGGATACTGGCAGTATGCGTTTTGATGTGTGGTGGCAACTGCACGAACAAGTATCTTAATGAAAAAAAGGAATGCATTTTATATCCTGACCACAAAGATGAACACAAAGAAGCATAAAAGACAACCGACTAGGCTTTTTTCTACATACATTGTACATATGAAGTGTATATTTTAAGGCATCTTTGGTCAAGGTTAGCTCAAAATCAATGTTGGAAAAAAGCAATATTTCCGATTATCTCAGTGTTCTCTTGAATAGTTTTTTTCCTTAATATTTTTAAAGACGGATTTATTTCTGGTTCGATGCAAAAAGAATTTTCAAACATATTTCTTTATTTTTGAAAGAATATGATATTGTTGCAATTTTTTTTATTATTCAGATGTCTTTAATTTATTTCAATAATTCTTTTAAGAGAAAGGTTGTGTGCATTTTAAAGAGAAAACATTAGTTCATTTCCTTATTATGAGCAAAGTTGAAATAAGAAACATGCATTACAATGGGAGGAAAAAGTGTTTGTATTTAGAACATTTTAATGAGGACACAGATAAATTCAAACCCCTCTGGGAGAGGGTCATATAACTTCCTAAATGAATGTACAGTTTGTATATTATAAAAATTTCAAAGTATATACCGTTCTGAAAATGGATCTTAGATTTGTGCATCTGGCTTATCTCGTCGATTTTTAATCTAACTGGAAAGATGCGTGTACATGTACATTTTTCCGTATTTTTACTTTAACTTACTAGTATCAAGATCATTGACACAAAGACTTACCAATCTCTGTTAAATACATTAGTATATATGCTATCTTACTCAATAGATCTTTCATCTTTGTTGCCGGTAACTTGATGGTAATTTTGGAGTGGTTGTCTCATAGAACCTGTTTATAAGTTTTGAATGTTGCAGTTGCAGTTTCCTAAATGCATTTCTCAATTAGCATAATCTGTATATGATTAAAGCGTCTATAAGAAACGTCATCAGGTGTATCAACAGATCTACAGTATATATACAGTAAAACTTGTTTAAGACGAACACCTATATTGCGAAATTACGGGTACAGCAAAGTTGTCTTGGATTCAAATCTTTATATATTTCAACGAATTACTTATACGGATATAACGAGTTACGGATATAGCGAAGTTATTTCAGAGGTCCCAGTGACTTCGTTGTAACTGAGTTTTACTGTATATTTACTACATGTGATACTGTAAGGAGTCCATGAGGCGCTCTTTGTAATGTCTTGTGAAATAGAATTGATAAAATGTTGGACCATATCTCTTTATAAAAGAACAGTGAGACAAATTACCACAGCTGGCCTGCAGTTTTCCGGGTAGGTTATTTAACCCATAATTCACCAGGATGTCACCTTACAGGGGCAAGGGTTGAATTAAGAGAAAAATATTTATCTGCTTTAATAAACTGTCTAATACGCCATGTTAATATTTAAACAAGCCGGCACCTGTCGTATGGACGTGATTCTCTAAAACTTGAACGTTTTTTGTGTATTGTAGCTGGTTCCTTAATACCCTCCCTCCCTTTTCAAGACACACACAATACATTTAAAATGATACAATGGAGCAGAGATTGCTTGGCAATAAACCCAGCCTTTTAAATCACACTCTTCATAGCGCTTAATATCAGATCCGGAGCAGATTCCTAACGTCTGCCTGGAATAAAAGACGCTGACTTCTTATAAGAGCCCATTATAAGTCTCTTGTTTTCGCTTTGAATGCATTTCTTGATTTACATATCGCATTTCAAAAGCCGGTACAGTAACCTTTTTGAATTAATACATTTTAATACAAACTTTAAAGCGGGGCTATGTATTAATAGGAGAAAAGGTATTTATAAAGTATACAAAGAAAATAAAGACATTATAAATGGTCCATTTAAAACCTCTATTATTTTATTTGTTAGTTTGTATCTTTTGATGGCCATACGAATTGACACTCTAATAAAGAAATGATTGTGTAGTTATTAATACGGGGCTAGAAAAAAAATCTGTGAGTTTTTCAGCTCAGGAATAATTCACAGAATTTAATGCTAGTGGATTGAAGGAAGCCAGAATTTTGTCGAAATACCTTTGTTAGTATTGAATGAAAGCTTAAAGTTCAGTTTCTTTGAAGACAAGGGTCGAGAAAAGCTCTAAGTGATACGGGTACAACAAAACAGTTTTTGTGTGACTGGAAGGAAGTATTGTGTCGTTTTGGCAACTTTTATACATGAAAGGATGCCCAAATATGTCGCTAACGGAGGTTATCTAAATCGCTGATAATAACTTTTATGTTGCATTAGAACCTGTAATAATAGTGTTTTATGGCGCTTATAAAGCAGTTATTGGAAAGCGAAGATACGATTCTAAGACGGCAAAAGACCACGTATTCATGGATTTGTCGCCTATTGAACGAAATTCAATGGAATCTGGCGTATCAGTGATTCGAGAAAAGCGATTTATATTTCAAAATAAGTGAGAGTGCAGTTAATGTGCTTCTCCAGGGCAGACGTGTTTGTTAACCATGCTCAGTGAAGTCTGGAAATTTCTTCATTATTAAATCGATGTTGTGTGGATTAAGTCATTATTTTCGTATTGGAATATTCAGTGTTATTCTTCGTGTGATGCTGACAAGAACTTTACGATATGGATTTAATCCTACGAACAGGTGAGCAGTGTAAGAGAGGTAACTCTAGGTGTCTGCATCTCAGTTACAGTTCTTATAGTTCTGTACTAAGAAAGATAATCCATACAGAGGTTGGGGAATATGAGGGTAGATTGGGTACGAATTTTATAGCAAGGATTCTTTTTTTAAATCTACTTTTCTTTGAAGAGTTGATTCTTTCCAAGTGATAGTATTCTAAGTCACAAATAAAAAAAATAACAAATGAAAAATTTACAAAAAGAAAATACACTTCGAAAGGCAAAAACACTTTGAAGTATAGAATTTTTAAATCTCTGTGAATCTCAGGTGACAATTTACTAGTAAGCTAAATTCTTTCACAATCAGGAGAAGGTCAAGGGAATCGCACCCTCACTGAAATAAATTGTTACATGTAGCACCCATTGCATGTCAAACGTAACAATACTCGTTCTTTTCCATTTGTATTGTATCCATTTCATTTATATTATACAACTTTACTATTTGTATTCTTTTATTTTCCATTTGGCTTGCGTATTTTTCTCTTTTTTTTACAGTATAATTTTCCATATTTTCCCATTTATATTGTACGGTTTTCAATTCTTGATTTTTATTTTACAATTTTCCATTTGTTTTGCAAATTTTCCAATTGTATTGTTTGATTTTCACTTCTATCTTAAAAATTTTCATTTGTATAGTTTTAATTTTCAGTTTGTATTCTATATTTTTTTTATTTATAAATAAAAAAAGAGCAAATACTGTATGGGTAAAGTTACACAAAAAAAATAATTGGAAGAGAAAATTATGCATATAAAAATACTTCAAAATAGTACAAAATGATTAAAAAATTTGCAATGCAAAATTGAAGAAAACAAATTGAAAATTATTTAAAAAATTATAAATATCAATAAAAAAAAATTATGCAGTTGTAAAAATTGACAATGCAGATGGAAAAGACCGAATATTACAACGTTTGAAATAGCATAATTACCAAATGTACAAAGAGCAAAAAGGTCTGACTGACCTACTCGAGATTTTCATATCAATTTTCTGGGGAGTCTGGATTCATTTATTTCCCAGTCTAATTCTGACATGTATATTTTTTTACGCATCAAACAAAAGGAAATGAGGATCTGGATTAGAATAAAAGTGGCTTTGCTCTGTCTAGCTACATGTACTATTGCTTCCAAACTTCCGCCAGAGTTCGTACCAAACTGTGTGTATGTGACACAGACCTAGGGCTATGAGTATAATTTACTATCGCTTCTATCTCCTCTTTCCTTTCTTTCTTTTACATTTGACCTCTTTTATTGGCATTGTGTTTTTTAAGGTAGCTCTTTCCGATTTGACTGAAGTCTACTGTACATTTTATCACTTTTCGTATAGTCACGTCTAATGTGTTTGAACTTTCCCTAGTCATTGTTTCGTTGTTTTTTTTTAAATTGTGTTACGTATTTTCCTTTTTTGGGGGGTGGGTGGTCATGAAGCGTCCGGGTAATTTGCAAACTGTAAACATATGGAAATGATATTGACAGTCAATCCCTGTTAATTCAACTTTTTACAATGAATCAAATAAATATATATATTCATTACTGAACTTTCCCTAGTCATTGTTTTGTTGTTGTTTTTTTTAATTGTGTTACGTATTTTCCTTTTTTGGGGGGGTGGGTAGTCATGAAGCGTCCGGGTAATTTGCAAAATGTAAACATATGGAAATGATATTGACAGTCAACCCCTGTTAATTCAACTTTTTACAATGAATCAAATAAATATATATATTCATTAGTAATCAGCACTGGCTCTGTCTTTTCAGTATCATCAATTCATCACATTAGCTTACTTTGTACAGGGGGGGATGTGCACAAGTTTTTAACCTTAGTGTCAGACCCTCTCAACTGTACGGGAACAAATTCCGATTTGGAGACAGAAAAAGTATTATATTTGTAAGGCATATACTGTTGACTAATTAATAAAATGAAAGTGTAAGTAAAGAAATGCCCCCTTTCAGTTTCTGGAAGTGTGTTGTGATTCTAGGCAAGTAAGAGAGGGCCAGCTGAAATGATGGCTAAAAAGTGGCATGCATCATTTTGAACAGTATAAGGGAGGCAATTCATTTAAAATTATCCATAACTTCTATTTTCAAAAACTCGAATTAGAGTTATCGCGCTTGGCATTCTGATAGCATTTTCTTACAAACGGATCACTTCCCTATGGAGTAGCTTTCCTTCGAACGATGTCCGAGAATTATTTTGAACAATTTATAATTTAAAGATAGATACATTTAAGCCGTATGTGCAATTGATTTCTTATTTTAAAAGACAGATACTTTTATGTCGTAAATTGAGCCGTACATTCAATTTTGATAACAGCTTAAATACAGAAAATGTAATTGTTTGGTTAAAATAAATAGAAAAGAAATCGAAATTAAAACTGGCTGAAAGCCCGATTTAAAGAAAATACGAGAATTTTTTCTCTAGAATATTATGTAATTTTGTCAGCAGAGAATGTTATTGGCTTCATTATATTGGAATGTGACTAAATATTTTGTAGATGTTAAACAGGGTAAAACACTATTTTCTTCATTAACTTGTAAATTTATTCTAACATGACCAAATTGTTTCACTAAATGTCGTAAAATTCAGTAACAGAAATACTAAGTGACAATATTTATCAATTTCTACCAGACAAAATTGATTTTTTTTCTTTAATCTACTCTCATTCCATAAAGCCCATTAGCGCATGTAATAATATTTTAACCTGGATCGCCAAATAATACCGTCAATTATGTGTTTTCACCTATTCTACATGTAGATAAAATCAATGATGGGTCCTTAATGATGCCCAACAAATGAACTGACCGATAACGGTTTGGAGAATAGACTTGCGTCATCCCCTGTTAGACAGTGTGGATGCCGACACTGGACCATTCAAACCCGCAACGCTGATAACAAACCGATAATCAAATAAACAGTTTTCTTCGGTAATTGGACTGTAAATAGATTTTGATATATCTGTGATTCATATTCGTTAATTTCATTTTATGAATACGTGTTTGTGAGTACCCATAACCCCCGTCTCTTATAAATCAATTGCAATATTTTCTCCAAAATTACTTCGGAATTTTTCTATCAGAGAGAGAGAGAGAGAGAGAGAGAGAGAGAGAGAGATGGGTTTCATTTGTCTCAAATCAAAGAATAAGGTGTCATTGTCAACTTTATTCTCAATCATCCAAGACGAGAACTTAATTTCAGCAGGCGGACAATGGGAATATCGCTTTTGAGATTTCAAGTAGACACCTTGCCGTGGTGACAAAGCTAAAATTGCCTTGACGTTCTCTGCAAACGTAATTACTTCACAAATTAAAAATGGAAAATCAAACACTCGGTTCTATCTACTAACAGAAAAATTATCTTGTGAAAAAAGCAATATACAAAAAATACTTCATAATATTCATTTATATCGAAACGGGGCGTTTCTGTGTGTTATTTGGTCGTTCCGCTTCAACACCTAATAAGAACTAGTTCTTTGTCCGACGGATTTTAATTTACAGTGTCCTGGCATGGCGGCCCTACCCTATCCCACAGCCTCATTGAATTCGAAAGCAATTGATTTTGTACTAAACTTATTGTTCAAAGAAGGTAACTTTTATTCCTCCTCGGGGATTTAGGTCGAAACAACTCTGTGAGTATGGCGGAGACCATACTGCCCCCCTCTTGCGCAAATGTAGAATTAAGTACTTCAGCTCTGTAATTTGGAGCAAAAACTGTTTCCTTATTTTCGGTAAATATTTCCCTGTAGCGTCAAATTCAATTGTTTGTATTGCCGTGCATATGTCAATATAAGATTTTTTTCTCACGCCACAAGCAGCAAGCCTTACCGACTATCCTTTCCCAAGATCGAAATATAATTGACAAAAAAATATAATCACAATGACTTCTTTTATGGAAAAAAAATTATCAATAATATTTTAATAACAGTTCTTTAGAGAGGTGGCCTGACACTTATTGTATAGTGGCCAGGTCCGCTGGTTTTTAATCAACAGAAGTATATAATTTCAGACCTATTCCACCCTCCTTATCATGTCACCGCTGCTTGTTTTCCTTATTTGAATTTAATTTTCTAAATAAGTAAACTCTAAACGTCCCTTTGTTTATACAACAAAACTTTTCTTGTGTTCAAGTCGCGACGAATTTAGATGCTTTCAAGAAAAATAGATTTTTCGTTATGATTTTCCTTCGAATTTTTTTCTAAAATGATTTAAAATTTGAAAAGTGTATTTTGGTACTAAATATTTGTCAACCTAATAAGTATGATTAAAAAAAAGAAAGAAAATTGCATTTCTTATAATTATATGGATTTTTTTTCGTTATAATATAATTATTATGACTAAATCCCACTTTATTTAATTAAATGCAGTTCCTTTCCATGACGCTTATTTTTTTAACAATTATTAATATACAATGCATAAAAAATAAATGGCGCTTCCTCTCCGATGCAATTTTGTCTTTAAATACCATTATTGAAAGAGTTAAAAAGTTTAAATGTGCATAAAAGTTAAAAATTATTCAAAAGCTTAGATAGAAAAAACACGGGAGAAATAGTTCTGTAATAATTATCCAATGTTTTTTTTTTTTGAAAATTAATTAAGCTTTTTTTCTGTGTTTGTAAACCAAATGTTACTGTCCGGGCTTTCCTCACGGGGAGGTTTTGTAACAAATATACAAGGCACACAATGCTTCCATTGTCATCCCCCATCAATTCTTATCGGGAAATCAGAAACGCCGCAACTACGTACAAATTAATCAATCTAATATGATTCGGTTGCATCCTCTGTCAGGTTGCGTTTTCTGTATACGTTTGCTTTTTTTCTGAGACACAAAACAGGAAAAAATATCATACGTATGCCAGCATATCAGTAGTTAAGATCTTGAACACTTCAATTAAAATAAATATAAGAATACATAAGAATTTTATTTCATCAAGATTAATTATGAAAATGTCCGGGTTCAAAGCAAATTATGGATTTTAATTTTGGGGGTTTCTTGAGAAAAATAAGGAAAATATTAATTTCAAATTTCAATGAACAAGTGATTTGTTCGAAAAATGTTCTTTTCAAATCAAATTTTAAAAATTACAAAATAATTTTTTTTTTATTAAAACTTAGTTTATTGTTACTTCCTTCAATATCTGAAATTACATTTTCGAAAAAAATAAGTTAATAAAAAATAAATATATTTATATGAAAAGAAACAATTGTTCAGAAGTATTTAAGCTTGATTTCCCTGTAGAAACTTAGTAAATTAATCAACAAACTACAAACTTCGATCTGCGATTTTTTCCCTTTTCATACATACAGAATATTATATCTTATATAATTATTCTCTACCAGGCCAATTTCCCACAAAAAGTTATATGAATACGTGTCAGACCGTAGAAAAGGTTTCTTCTCAATTCATCAACAAACAAAACTGGGCTGTAAGAATTTTAAAAAAATACAAAAAGGAGCGCAGATACGCTGTGTATCTAATGAGCGTTGCAGTTGGAAGGAGCGACTTTTGGCCGTGTGAGATTGTATTGCTTTCGGTCTCTTGGCGATCTAATTGTCTAAAACACAAAGGGTTTTTGGCTGGACGATGATGGGGTCATCTCGTATGTCAGTTGCATGCAGCGATGCTTTGGGCAAACTTTCGTGTTGACTCCACTGGACAATGCATGCCTATAGGGGCGCTGTGTGAAATGCTTTGCACTCTCAGCCTTGACAATGCATTCTTCTGCATGACAATTCTGAGCACAACTACCTGTTACAGTCAAAATCTCTTCAGAATTCTAACTCTCCCTAGAGTTACTTGATTTTTAACCACTTGCCCAAATAGGATGCTGACTTACAGTCGACTTACTTCCTTAACAAAATTTCTGTATAAACCGAGAAAGTATATATCTCGTCTTAAACAAAAACTTGTATTTACTTAATTTAACTGAATCCTCCGATTTTTCTACATTGTTATTCTCATTTTATTCCTTTTTTCTGTTTCAATATCTAATATCGACTTGATACTCATGTCATCATCTAGAAAAAAGGGGAAAATATTAGACATCTGTAATACCCTTATAAAGTACCAAAAATCAAGGCGGCCAAGAGGATTCTGTGGCCATTGGTCAATTTAATCACCCCTGCAGACATGCACCCGTAGATGCGGGTCAAACTGCGTGCTACCTTTACCACAGTGTGGGAATTTCAATCCATTTATTTGTAACACTCTGAAGTTATTATTGATCCGGAAGTTGGGTACTCATTGTCACTATAGCAACAAGTTATTTACATTTCTTAATCTTTAAAATAATATTCCGTAATGTAACGGCCTACTTAGTCTTTGAAGAGAGAGCGGTGGTATTTTGATTTCCAATAAGGTCCCACGACTGAATGGGACGACTTTTTTCGCCTGTTTGTTTAAGTTGAAGTAATGTCATCTTCATTTGCACTCACATCCCCCCATTGCTATTACCATAAGTAAAGTCCGGCTTATTTTCTTGCGATTGAACCTACCAGGCGGTGTACCTTAAACAGGCCAGCAAACAGAACGACTGATTACACCTTAAGACCAGTCTAGTGAAATCTTTATTACACTGGCTGGCATTTTCTCATTAAAAATAAAACTTGAGGTAGTCACAGTTTCCCATATTCTGAAGGTGATTCAGCCCACGAATGAGTTGTTTCCACTTTACGGGAGCTTTTCGTTCGGGGAAACAAATCGTTAAACATTTCTTATTTTTAATCATATTTAGAATTGGGTTTAAGTGTAAATCCACTTTGAGTGGGACTTGGAGAGGTCACCACAGTTCAGCGGATTTCAATGAAATTTGATAAATGAAGCCCCTAGCTACGCCGCTTGATCGAGTCCCACCTGCACGCAATCTTCTCTTGAGCTCAAATTACCCGAGTGTTGAATTTGCCAAGGGTATCCAGACTATTTTCATAACAGTAATTGTATTTTCAAATGAAATATTTTCCTTTTTCTATCGAATCATTGTTTGCGCATGTCAACATTCATAAGCGACAAAATAGATCCACTCTTTTTATTTCTCCAGTCAAAATAAATAAATTTTCGGACTTGGTGTGAATAGCATTTACAGCATTAGTACAATTAATGTTCCACAACAGTACAGTAATTAATATTTGTTTTACCATAACACAAGAAGAAAAAACACATTACCATTAAAGAAATTAAAGTTCGAATCATTTTTATTCCTGACCGATTAAACCTCTTTCTTTAGTAACTAAAGAAATGTTGATACCCGTTTTCTAAGTAGAAAGGTCATAGGATGCACTCCTTACTTTACTCTAGTAACCTGTTGTACATTGTCTTCCAATGAGAAGAATCCGCATTACTTCTTTTTAAACTGTGTTTTATATAAGGTTGTTTGATATATCTTTGTAGTATTAACATTTTAATGGTATTTTAAGTAAAGGAATTTACATTTTAATTTAATCAGTTTTTATCAAACGTATTCATGTCCTATCCTGATACCCACTTGTACGCTACAAATTCATCAATTCTCCTATGTCAGGTGATTAGACCTAAATCGCAATAAAACACCCCTACGGATTCAGTGGCCATGCCGCCGTGTTAAATCTGGGGCATCCATCAAAAAGACCGACGGATGATTATGGCCAAAGGGTGGACGGACACCTTCGAAATGACCTATGATGGAATCTTAATTCAATTTTGGTCTTTGCCAATTACGGCTCTGATAAAATTCACCTTGGTACCTGGGTTCTTGGTTATGCAATTAACAAAGGCTTTTCCGGATAGGTTTTCTGCCTGAACTTTCTCTGGCTGAGCGAATGTCCATCATTTCTTGTAAGACTTTTCAAGAGACTTGGACAACCAGTTTCTCTCCTGCCGAGTTTTAGATGAGGTAAGGTCACTCAAGCGGAAAGTAACTGGGATACCCGAATTTTGACCCAGTACATTAGGTGTAGTGCTTAGAACGGAAATAATATGTCCGTAATGAGCTGACCGCACGTAAAAAAAACGAGATGGACGGGAGTAAAACACTTTGGTATTGATTTCTGAGGGTTGTCACAATAAGAAGACAAATTTGCTGGCCAGAGCTAATCTCGAAAAGCAACCCTTGTGATCATTTCAAGAGCAGTAATGAGGTAGATAGTCGCCATTACTGCACCTGCGCAAATTAAGTATATTTAAGTACATTTTCGTGGGCATTTTTAATCAGAGACAATCTATTATGCTACAGCAAAATCATCCTGATTTTTTTTACATCAACAGCTATAAGAAATGGAATCTCTTAAACAAGATACGAGTAAAATTCATATTTAGATTGAGACCAGGTGACAACAGGAAAATAACAGACTTTTGCAAGGGGGTGCAACTTATACCTTGGCGAACTTACGAACTCTCGACAAATTCCGTTTGCTTTCTGGGCCGAGAGCATGAGAAAAGTACCCTTGAATTTGTCACGCCAAGACATACCTTAAAGAGAAATAAACACACGCAAACTGTACAAAATTACACTCATTAAAGGGAGATGGGCATTCTTACAAAATTGACAATGACACGGCCCCAACGTAGATGTCCTGATAACGCTAGAGAGGTTGTTAGGCTAATTATACGTACACCATATTTAGGAAAGATGGATGTTAGACCTGTTTCGTTTAAGCCCGTCGAAACATCTTCAAAGGACAAAAAGTGATTTCTTTTTCTTAATTTAATAAAGAAGGCAAAAACCAGAGTCAGCTTTGCAGTTCGAGTTTCCAACCTGCATAGTAGTAACCATAATCGTGCTTATGTCTGTTATGATAATCCCAAATTTTCATCTTTTTTTTTTCGGTAAAACCTCAGAAACTTTTTGTACAGTTAGTCATTATGGTAACCTGTTTGATGCAATGAAAAGCTATTCGATTATCGTTTGCGGACACGAAAGGGGCAAGTGGGTGGCCATTTTGATGCGCAACCATGACCAAGCATCCACTAATAATGCAACATACCTGCATTTAAGATGTTTGTGACAATAAATGGGTAACCTCTTTTTAAAATCTCGAATTTTAAGAGGTTTATAACTATTTAGATACCAATCATGATAACATTTGACAGATACTTGAAGCAAACTCATCAACGTGACGGCTCAAGTTTCATATCCATATCAGTCGATTTTTCGTGGCTGTCGATCCCGATCCGAGGAAACTACCAACCCTATCTTTTTCCTGATGTTATCTAGCTATCAACTCCTGGCTTGACGTATTATGGTAATATTGGAGGAGAAAAAATGCTTAAGAGTACATAACTCACACCCGTAGATCAAGTTTCATATTTTGTACGGTTGCTTGATTCCAGAAGTGTATCGTAATTGATTATTTAAAAGTGTGCAGAAAATTATCCCAAACAAACAAAAGGAGCCTGGGTTTATGACGACTGTGGGTTTACTGATCGTACAACAGATGTCTCCGGGAAAAACTTGTTGATTATATGAGAGTAGTCTTCATTTCCAGTCTTTCATAAAACGACACTATCAATTAAAAATTGTAAAATTAACCGTTGTCATCAATCAAATTGTTACTTAATCCGGGATTTAGATGGCGAGTTAGATAAGATTATGAAATGGCATTTCCTAATGAGCTCATATTTATGTTGAAAATCTCATTGCTGTAGCATGTAAGTGAAAATGGGTTAATTTAATTTTTTTTCCCCAATGACATAAGTACTTTCCAAAGAATGAATTAGTCCAAGATTTGTATCTTGAGTCTCAGGCAGCTTTATACGCGAGTCTCAAATAATAAAAGTGCATTTTAAAAAATCTTTAAACAATACCAAAGTACAGCTCAAAATCTGCATAATCATTACAAACTTCAATTAAAGTTGACATGTTTGTCATAGAAACACGATAGCACCAAGGCCCACCCAACCCGTTCCATACGGCTTTAGTGGTGGGGTAAAAAACAAGTTTTAATGAAAATATGACAAAGTCTGACATGCCTCAATTTAGGACCCTTCTCTTGACAATTTGGAATAGAGATTTAATGGATTGGAAAACAAGTTTTTCAGAACCTTAATACTTGGACAAAAATGTAGGGAGGAGATCAATGACAGGCATTTAACACGACTATATATAATTATTATGATTTTTACAATTACTGGTTTCCGTGGCTCTACATTCCCGTCCTAGAGCTTTCAAAGCAGAATTGTGATGCTTTGTATTGTCGATGAATTGGCGATTTCCAATATACGTTAGAGGGTTTAATATAGAGATTGAGATAATTACAAACTTGAGCTGATTGAGTTAAATATTCTTTTAAAATTCATCTACTGATTTCGTCATACTAATTTTTTAAAACTTTTTATTAAGATTCACGAATTCTCTACTGCAATAGAAACGGTTTCTGAAATCATTTTCTCAACAATTTGTTGTCCTCTATTTTAATCAAATGTTAATCAAATCTTCATTTCTTTTTGTCATTTTTTAGTACGTATATATCAAAGAAAGCGCTTATTTTAATACAGTTATTTTATTACATAACGAACATGTGTAAAGATTTTAGATATGGTTTATTTTTGTTGAAAAAGAAATAAACACTGGTCAAAATTAGGTTACCGCGTGACAATAATGTGATAATTATCTTACAACATTGAATCTCATTGTAGTGGAAAGATAAGATTTAGAATGACAACGGTAGATATGAAAGAATTCCGACTTAGTCTTTCTAAGACTAAAGATAGGAATCACTGACAGTTAATTTTGGCACTATTTGACATTGCAGATGAAGGAGATAAATTCATAGTACGGTAGTTTGATTTAATGGAATGACTTGGTATACTTACCGACTAGTATTGTTGTATTTTCTTTAAAATGTTCTTTCTCTTTTTCACCCTTTTAAAGTGTTTTTATGTATATATAATCTAATTATAATATCATTATGTATGAATTCTTCAAATGATATGGATGAAACAAGTATGTCTCCCTTCCTCCGAATCTTGGCTTAAAAATTCCAATGCCTTGATTTGTCATATCCAATATGATATCTAGGTAAAATGCGATTTTCTGATCCTTTTAGTGGAAACCATATATTTTTTTTTATCTCATTTTTCCTTAAAGCATTCAATAAATATGTGCTGAAGCCTAAAATTTTTAATTTGCCTTTGTCCCGGACTTTCAATTCAAGTCTGATGCAAAAAATCAAATCATGTCATACACTTCTGTCTTGCTGAAATCAGGTGGAAAGATTTGAATTATGTGAAACCATAAATAATAATTTCGATTGGACTATGGAATTGGATAATTGCTTCAACGCAACAAAACAACGACAAAATCTAATATGCCTGTGTAATTTCGTTCCTTTTAGAGATTTCGTGTTATCTGATTCGGGCTCGGTGTTCCGTTGTGTCTGAGATTTTTCTTCTCAGAAATGTATAAATTGCTGGTTACTTGGATATCTAAAAAAAATCTGATTTTAGGTAAAAAATATTTGGACTCTTACGCTACTAATTGTATGTTGCAGCCGAAGAAAAACTTCCCTGTTCAAAAAATATTACAGAAATCCGTAAATGCACAGATATCTGATACTACATCCAAGTTCGCAATCACGCGACAGACCGATAAAAAAGCCACTTTCAGATTTGTTTTTATCTGCGACATCCACTGATAAGAGAAATCCGTGAAATTATCAAACATTGTCGCTCTTTAATTAAAGTGTGATATGTGTTTCGCACATCACACAATAATCTTCAAAACTATCTTTAATTTAAAGAAGCCGTTAATACTGAACCCGGCACTAAGTGGCTGTAAGAGAATGGGACGCAAGTAAGCATGAAGTAGTTCCACACTCTGCATCGCTGAACCACGAAACGCAATAAATATTTACAACCTTTGAATTCTTAAATTTGCCTTTCCCTTTTTTATACCTGGTGAAAACAGTTTATCATATTCAGGGTTGTGGAACATTCATCAGATGATAAGGAGAGTAAGATTTTTTTTATTCATTTAGCTTAACTGCTCGATAAACGCTCAACAAATCCTCTCTGAAAGCCCCTATATAATTTACCAAAGAAAGTACACGGTTTGGGTAAAGGATACATTGCCAGCTTTTGTATGTAGCTACAATGCCATTGTACGGGATTTGATTATAATGATCTAATCGGGCTCGTTATACACATTAAAATGAAGAGATGACTTTTAAACATTAGTGACCTGGTGGCCCACGCCTGCATTGAATACCCTATTCAAAATCCCTTCAATGTATCCTTTGTATACAAATCCATGAATGAAATATTTTCACTGAAAAGAAATAAACAAAATATAGTAGGTTAACTTTACACATTTTCCACGAGCCTTTAATGTACTTTAAGTAAAGAAGTGCAATGTAAAAGGGGCTTCAAATGGAACACTGAAAGGGTTTTCTTTTAAACCATCGTCTTTATGGAGAGGTAGGAACTAGATGTTATTCATTTCATATACTTATTTTACTATTTTCTTGAAAATAAAATAGTCAAAGTTGTCTGTTGATCGTATTATTCCTGTATAAGTTCTTTGGTTCCTTGGTTGCCCAATTTCGAGTTTCTAGATTTGGACGACATCACCACTTTTTTTCTTGTCTTTTGAAAGATAGTGTACATGTACGCAGAAGGAATAAATGTTGATAATTTTAAAGGAGAAAAAGCAATTTGAGAAATCTAGTTAAAATTTATGTGTTACAAATTTGATATATATTGCATAACCATTTTCTCAAGGTTTCCATCAAGAAAAACATTTTTATGAGACAAATATTTAGAAAAATACCTATAGTCTTGCACCGCGTGATCAAAGAACAGTTTTTGGGACGGCCATTTCAGATATGCATGTTCTACTTATAGCTGAACGTGATAGGGAAGAATTAATGTTTTGGAACACCTCTGCAGATAGTATCACGCTCTCCAGTATCAGTCCACCGTTCCTGTTCGCTGCCTGTTCGCCTATTTCAGTTATATTCTCACGGTCGGCATATATCGGGGTACCTTTATTAACCGGTATGCCAGTTTCAACCAACTTGGAATCCCTACATCCATCATCGCTGCATCTCATGAATATAAATTACTTTCTGGCAAAAAAGCTCAGCTACCGCAGATAATTGTTTATTCGGGTACGTACCATCGCATGATCAAGGGAAAGAAATATACTTGCGTCTGCAGCAATAAATTAATACAAGATGAAGAAAATTTACATTTATCATAGCTGAAACGTGTCAATAACAAGGCTAGAACTCTGGGGAGGGTTTATAACTGTCTTTATGGACATTAAAGACAGAGTCTTAATTACTGAAATATTATAATTGATATACTAGTACCCAAGTATATTGATATTTATATTTGAATTCACAAGTTATATTTTTAGTTGTTAAGAAATTGTATTGCTTAACATATGAATTTTATAAAGTGAACGACTAAAAAAAATCATACAGCTGTACATATGCATTGTACATGTATAGTAAACTGCCTTTTTAAAGAAAGACTGTCTCTAAGATTAAAAGAGTATCCAAAATATAAACAGATTTGCTTTAGTGAAATAAACAACACAATGAAGAGGATTCACATATGTGTTTGAATACTTTTTATTGCATGTTCCTTAACAGGACAATCAAGTAAAGAGTTTTTCATCTTCAATAGTTGATAGGTAACGTTTCCTCTAATAATAATAAGATTGCTAAATCGACCTGTTTCTACTTGCAATAATAGGGTACATTTATTCTTAATTTGGTAATATAAGAACTTTTGTAGTCTGTCCTCTCACAGGACCTCTACCTCTCTCTCTCTCTCTCTCTCTCTCTCTCTCTCTGACCCCTGGGTTCTGACCAGTACTTTGGTTCTGCAGGTGACCGACCAAGGTTTGGGATGGTGGTCAAATTCGGATTAAATATCCAATCATCGCAGCAGGATCGGTGTTAAATTGTCCCCAATTCCTTCTGTAATCCGAATACATCGTGTGTAGGCCGATCCGTTATCATTTGATCGGCTTTGTCATTCACCTCTGGCTAAAAAAATCTTAATCTTTCATTCTCAGTCCTCAGAATAATTCGCACAAAAATCTGAGCTGATTTTGAAAATTTAAGGTATAAGCTTAAAGATTCAAAATATACAACAAATGTATGCATATACAGTGCCATGTTAAAAACTTACGCTTGTATTTCAAAATTCAATATATATTAATTTATCATAATATTTGATATTGCAGATATACTGCAAATTTTTCAATTCTTTTATGACTGATTACAAAGTAGACCAAATTCATTTGACAGGCCCTGAGGTGAAAAAATGTTTACACTCTTGTATCAGATATGTGCGTTATGGAAAGAAAAACAAAACCGTTGGAGAGATTGCTGTACAGTTTATTCTTGCATGAGAACAACCGATAAGTGTACATATATAAGATCTAGGACCCTTTTTCTTATGTTCCTCGAGTACAGGTGGTGTGCTATCAATTTCGCTTGTTTTTAGAGAAATTAACAAGTAATCCCTCAAGCCTTCGCTAAAACAAGACGGGCTATAATAAACACTCATTTGCTATTTGAAAGGGGGTAGTTTTCACGTCAATGTAAAATTCCAAATGTAATTGCTTGAGTGAGCAAAGACATTTTAAATAATCTTTATTGCTTTGTTTTTGCAGGGGTACGCAATTTTCTTAACCACTAAACATTCCATTTACGGTTGAGAGATTTGAAATTACATATGTAATTCTACAATTCTACATTACTGATGGTTTAATCCGTGACATCTAGAAACTCAGGCAATTACGATGACTCACATACTGTCAATATTATGTTTTCAGTCTTATTTTCTTCCCATAACAGCCTGGTAATTTACCCCTAAACTTATTACAACAGGTGAAGAGATATTGCATGCCTTCTTTCATTATCTTTAGAAACCTCCTGTACATTTTGTTTTGAGAGTTTGTTTCCCCGTGGTGTTAGATGTACCCAGTTTGGTATTTAGTGGGACCGACTGGTCATCCTCCGTAGATCGGTCCACCAGATTTCCTGCTCCTTGGCGCCCATTAGCCGGTCCCCTCTTTCGAACACGGCGATAGTTGGTCTATTTTCCACCCGAATTTCAAATCTGGCATTTGTTCAAGGTTCTCTCTCGTCCGATTGTCATCTTGGGGGGATTATTTTACTGGTTAAGATTCCAGCACGATACCACTGTGTCAAAAAAACTCGATTGCCCACGATTTAATAGCGATATTATCACCGATGCCACTCAAAGCATATATCTTTAGAAAATCAGAGTCGTAGCGGGTCACCTCGAAGAAACAATTATACCCTGATTTCAAATAATGATTAGAGGCTGTTATGAGAAAGAATTTATTCCTAATTAAGTTACTCTCAAAATGAACACAACTTTACAAGCGTTTTTTACCTGTTTCTCCTTTTCTGGTTATTCTTAGAGAAAAGCAATACTGTTTTTCAGCTTCTAGTATTGGTTCTTTGCAATAGTTTTTGTATATGTAGTCGTAGCAAAGGTATTTGAAACTTGTGTCAGTTTGATAAACCTTGTCAGAAAATGCAATATGTTTCTAGAAGTGAATTCTTTGTGCAAGGCAACAGGTCGTCCGTGAGATATTTTTACGGTGCAAACCTTACCTAAAAATGAACGGGGGGTGTCATGACACCTACAAAAACTTAGTTAATTGGTCTTTATAAATGCTAAATGTGCATGCAAATGTTGTGCAGTGCGTGTAGCTAAATGATGCCATGATATGCAATGTTAGCTTGTTAAGACTGATCTGCCCTTGTCCTTTCCCCATTAAAGTTATTGTAGGCCAAATTTAAGGCTTAAGAAAGCAGCATTCAGTGTGTTAAATTATATGATATTTCTTATTGAATTTTGACAAATATAATTTGATATTTGGCATTTTAATGAAAACGGTCGACGTACATTTGGTTTTTAGGTGTAATTAGTGTTAATGATGCGCGTACTTGTGCATAATACATGGTAATCCCTCCATGATTCTGCTAATGCCTGTGTGTATGGATGATTTAAAACGACACTGAAAGACTTAAAAATAAATTTGACTTGAGGATTTAGCAGCCTAGACCCGTAATGACATAATCTTATTCCTGATAACGTCTAAGGCAACTAATTGTCCCCAAAACACTGTTTTAACACGCAATTTTTCTTTAATGATTGTAAAAGTCTGTGGTTGATTTAACTGGTCATAAAAATATTGTGCATAACAGTATTTTTTGATATGGTGCCTATTTCTTACAAAGTCAGCATTTCCCAAGATTTCTTAACAATATAGTTAAGTGAATCTGGATTACACTATTCATTGAATTTTAAGTCTACTGTTTGAGTAATTCTTTTTCTTTTTAAACATGGTTGTAAAATGAAACACTGACTTTCCTCAGATAAAGTGTTACTTTGCCTGTTTAATATAATCTAACAAGATAAAAACAGAATTGTAAGAAGGAAAATCTTTTTACTGACATAATTGAGTTGAGAGACATTCAAAGGACCACGAATTGTGGCATCCCGGTTTTACTTGTGATCTGTGAACTTTCATCCGTTAGGATTTTATTAGATATGACGGTATTTGCACAGCTTGTGTTAGAATTATTATTTTTTTCTTGGGGTAAAAAACAAAAGTAATCAAGTGTAACATAAACTTGATTATGTTCCAGTTTAATTGTGAAAGAGATGTGACGAAATTATCATGGCGCTTTGCGTTCGGCTCTAAAAAGAAACATGGAGCCAAAGGCTCACGATTTTGTGTATGCATCATTTGATAAATTCTCTGCTTCATTTGACAACCAACATTTTTGATAAACGTGTTCTTTTGCTTAAAAGATACAATATGGTCACGTGACTCCGGTCCTAATTGATTTAGTACTGGATTCTAATATGTATTAATACTTGACTTCAAGGATATTTTTTTCTTGAAAAATCTAATTTTCCATTAAAATGTTACAAAATTAACATTTGATAGATGAATAAAAAAAATAAATACTTCATGATTGATTTTTCAATGTTAATTTAAAAAAAAATTTGATTGAAAATAACCCAGGTCTCTTTTATTATCAGGTATAATGCAATTTATATGTAAGAGGAACAATGATTATACAGTGAAATTTATTCACAGGAAAATACACGAGAAAATTAACCTCTTTGAAGGAATACACCGCTGAGAAAGATAATTAAAGATAACAAAATTTGATTCAAAAAAATCTCAATTTACTTGTTTCTATGCATAAAAAAGATGTTAAATCAAAGACGTTTTATTTGGTTACAAATGAGAAAAGGGCAGTTACATAGTTCAAAGAAAATATTTTTTATCTACATTTAAGTAATTTCTTAAACCAAAATGCTGGAAATATTCATCAATAACTAGACTTTTTTGGCCAGTTGAGCTGGGGGTGAGGGATATACAAGACATCAAGTTTTGCTCTGCATGGTCAATTTTGACAACCGTCCACCAATAAAACTTTTTTGTCTTAATGTAGAATATAGATGTATATAAAGCCCTCGTTATGTGTTGTACTTTGTCGTTTTCACTGGGTGATGACAAGTATTGTTAGATGTTTTTGTCATACATAAGAGGGGCATGTGTCGGTCATTGTTACAGCACAAAAGATGATGCAGCCTCGGTGAACATTGCAACTGCTGCCTGTAACCAAATCCCAACAAGAGGTTTTTAAACTGTGATGAATTTGAATATCAGACTTTGTTATGTAAAGTAACAAATTTAAACCAACAAAAGATGCAACAATAATTCGTTTTAAAACATTGTCCATGCATAATTTACAAGTTCTAATGATGTGTTTTGGGAATTAAGGGGCAGGTAGTCTATTTCCGAGAGGTTTCTCTGCCTGGTTAAGGGGTTTATTATCGGTTCTGCGTCCCCTACTTCGGGCAGGTGGAAGGGGGGCTAAGACAATCTTGGTGTTCTAACAATAGACACCCGAAGCGTTCGACAATCGTTATGGTACTCAATGTCATCATACAAAGAAACTTAGAAATTTATTATAATGGGAAATGAAATGACATTTACGTAAAGCACAGTAATTTCGTGAAAACCGAAACCGGGGGACGGAGTATACATTGTTTATTTGTATAAACAACTGTCACGTCTGATCGGGGGCTTTAGAAAATTGGGGAGAGGGGACCATGATCGCACATCGATTTTAGACTGACTACGAAAATTTGTAGCGCATTCCAAATGACTTGGAGTTTTATTTCAATTGGTGAAATATTATTTCGAATAGAAAAAATGCTTTTAATTCAAAATAATTAATAATCTTGACAAAACAAACAAAACCACAAATGACATCAGGAGAGTAAGGCGTATGTATTATTGAAATTTAATTTCGCGCACCAGATTCACATTTTGGGAATTCTCATATTCTCCAAATCTACCAATTAAAAAGAGGTAAAATATTGTAAAATAGGGGAAAAAACTTTTTATAGAATATGACATAGCTTTGTCAAAAGCAGTTATCAAATTGTGACCGATAAAATATAAAATGTACCGACAAAATCTGAAAAATAGGAGGCTCCAACTGATTCCGCCACATGATAAAATCGGGGAGGAAAAGGGAAAAAAGGGGGATTTGTTTGCAATTTAATGATCCCCTATTATCTATGTGGTTAAAGGTGATCTAATAGAGATGTCCAATTATGGTCATCACAATCACAGTTTTCTATCTGCCAACATGTGTAGTAATTTGTGAACATGACATTAAATTGGCGATATCTTCAATCGTCTAGCAGCTCTCGGCAGTGAAATAGGGCCCTAATTAGGTCTGTATTGATGTGTATCACGAATGCTAAGGCGAGATGGGGGCCTCTACAATATGTAAGCTCTCCAATAACGGTCAAAGTGCTAGTTATTAATAAATCTCATCTCATCCCAAAAAATCTACAGGGAAATTCTGGGATTGTTGAGAGTCTGCTAACACAAAAACTCGCTTTTTGAGAGAGAGAGAGAGAGAGAGAGAGAGTACTACCCTTAAATCACAGGTGTTTGAAAACGATAACGATGGTAATCAGATATTAATTTATCTTGGACATCTCTGAATTTTTTTCACGTTAAATGTTAACACTATCTTCACCTGCTGGAATATTTGAATTTTTCTCTCTAAGACTTTCAGAAATTTGCATCAGAATTACTCAACCTATGAGGTAACTCTGAAATAGATTCATTTGATCTCATCTCTAACTGAATCTTCAGGGACTTGAATTAGGAACTTCTCTATGGCCAACAATAAACGCACAAGGGATCTCTTTTTGGCAAAGTATAAAACAGTAATTACAAAAATAATTTTTAATTATGATTTTTGCGACATAGCCATTTTAATGCTTTGTATGAAGAGAAAAAAGTTTTTAAGATATCCCCTAAAATGTGTTGAGCAATAAAACTCCACTAAAATTTCTATGAAGTCTTTTCAGCTATATTTAATGAAATCAATTAGAACCATAATGCAGTATAATTTATTTTCTGTGCGGCAGTCAATCTCACTGGTCTCTTGTTCCGATCGGCAGGTAGCCTATCTCAAGGTCCCAAGGATCACAAAATATACATTACGCTTCATATATGAAAGATCAAAGCCTATACGAAGAGCTCGACTCATCCAGCCGGATCCAGGAGGTCGCCTTTTATGTTCTAAACGCTGTATATTTATCTCCTAAGGTTTTAAACAGACATCGACCAAAAAAGTGAAAAACCATATTCAGATGAGATTTTGGGGTACCCGAGTGATATCATCTGATGTTTCTCTTGTTTTTTCTGATTTTGTCATTAAGTAATTGCAAAACAAATCGATTATGGCACTTGAGTGTTTGATGTTTTTTTATTCTCATAATGGTAATTAATTTTTCATTTCCACATGGGTTTGATTACAGGAGGCATTCGAACATAGGTTGGTTAATTGACAAATACTGTCTTCGGCTCTTGAAGAGCACAACTAAGAGAATTGAATTTTATATACCCTGTATCCCTCTGTTCTTCACTTTAAAAAATAAATGTTTCATAACCCCGTTTAAAAGAGAAGGAAAAACGTTTATTTAAAGTTTCAAGAAAGAAGTCAGAACAAGAAAGAGAGAAAATGAGTTGTTTCAATAATTTATAGGACCACATTTTCAAAATTATTCTTCTTTTTTTTTTATTTTTTTTTTTTTACCTTTTTTGGTTTGGTGTTGGTTTTTGATTTGTTTTGTTTTTGAAATAGGTAAGTGAATATATATCTTTAATTTCAATAAAAATCTCAAATTTAACATTAATATTCTAGATATCAAAACGTTTACGTTAGGATAAGGGTAAATTGTAGAGGAAAGGGTCAGGGTTCGTTCAAATACAAATATATTGCTTATATAATATTCTTACCTTATAGCAGTTTAAAAGTCTTCCATATTCATAAATCCAAAATTTAAACCAATTGAGCTGAAAAAAAGTATGAAATAGTGTTAGCTCCTAACATTTCATACAACTATAGGAAATTCTATAGATTAACCAACGCTTTATATTTTCAATATCATCATAAAAATCATTTTTATTCAATTTTCAACAATTGTCAAAGAACAACAAGCGAGCATCTATTATAATTCTATAGAGGCTATAAAATATTGTTATGTAGGCATTCTTCTTGATGCTGAAAGACTCGATAATGTCATTGAATTTATGGTGTGGTATCACACAACAAAACAACCTTTCATAACCCAGATGTTTAACATTTAATGCAATTTATAGATTGTATTAATATGAATAAATTTCACTGTATAATCATTGTTCCTCTTACATATAAATTGCATTATACCTGATAATAAAAGAGACCTGGGTTATTTTCAATCAAATTTTTTTTTTAATTAACATTGAAAAATCAATCATGAAGTATTTATTTTTTTTATTCATCTATCAAATGTTAATTTTGTAACATTCGTTGAAAGTTGATCCTCAAAGTTTGCATAAAAACACATCTTTGGTTACCAAAATTATTGAGCAAAGACCCACTAAACATTAAAAATATAATATTATGACACAACTTTCGTATGTTTTTGAGAAATACTTGTCCACTATTAAGTCAAGGGTCATATCACAAACATGATTTAAATACAGCTTTTAATTAGGACTTGTGAAGCGCAGTGGTTAGCTGCTAGACTCAAAAGAAAATGCTGCTCAGGATTTTTATGGCTAGGGTTCGAACCCAATGGAACCACATTACATGTATCTTTTTTAATATAAAAGAATAAATTTTGACGGGAAAAAAACAATCCTCAGAAAAGTTTTGATTTCATACATATCAATTATGAGAACTTTACTCTAAATACTAAATTCACAGTTTGGATATGACTTTTATATATTTGAAAATATGGGTTTATTTTGTACGCTAAGTTCGCCCATCTCCTTTGAATATAGAAGTCATTACAGAATATATATTGAGACTAACCAAGATTCTGTAACAAAATTAGACCCAAATGACGATGGACTGGAACACAATCCAGTCTGTTCACTTGAAAAAATAATTTTGGCATATCTAAAATGTCTTTTTCACCGAAAATACAACCTTTGTTCGGAATCGATTCAACTCAAGGAAGTAACTAACATAATATTCGACAAAATACATTTTCATATATCTAAATAGTAAAAATGTAAATCCTGATTAAAATGTACTCAATACTTTGTATGATGATTGTTGAAGCAAACATT
>PRKT01000418.1:261021-324922 GCA_003671525.1 Saccostrea glomerata
AAAAAACCAATTTAAGCCCCCATTTTAATTACTTTTTGTGGATTCGTTTTAATTTATAAGCATGGTGTACAGATTAAACGAAGGTTGATATAAACAATTCAAACAAAAAATATTTTTATGAACATGTACTTAGTATATTAATTAAAATAGCAGAACCTATTTCAAAACTGCTTAAAGTTTTTTGAAAAAAAAAAATCCAAAAAACAAAAAACAAAACTCTGATGGATTGGAATAAATTTAATGCAACAAAAATGGAGAAATAAAAAGGGGATTGTTTATATGCGTACCAAAAATTCTGTCAGTCAGGGGAACTTGAATACCATATCATTGAATTACAGAACGTGAGCGGGAAGAGCCAGAGCGTGGAATTCAAATGCTGAATTTCCATTAAAAAATTAAAGTAACAAATATTAAATATAAGATGAAGCCATGATTATGCAACATTTTTTTAGATATTTTTGAGAAATCCGAAACCTTCATGACGCAATAGAAGACCTAAAGGTTGAGACCGGAAGTAGTTATATATGGATGGATTTTGATGCTTTAACTATAAGAATTTAATACATGCATAACCTTATCAAAAAGTTGTGTGCTAGATAGTCCTTTATCAAATTATCAAACCACCAAGAATTATTTTTTAAAACCATTTGATTTACTGAGGATACTTCCAGTTGGGTCTATCCCACGCGTAGCTAGTATAGCTAGTAGTAACTGATATTACCCACTAGTATACTTTTATTGAAAGGCGAATACCTTAATTAGGATATACTTCAAACTTTTACTTTTCGTGAAATTCTCTGACTGTAAAAATGATTATATTTTCACTGCTGAGTGGATATACAATTTAAAAGGCATGGAATATCAAACTACTAGTATTATGACAATATAGAAACCTACATAAAAACGAAGTCAAAATAATATTAAATTATACTTGAAGCTGACGAAACATTCATTTAAAATGAAATTATCTGACAAAATACCACCAATACAATTACTTAGTATTACGATATCTATCTTATTCCGACTTGAGAAGAATGGGACATTAATTTGAATAATTTCGCATTTTCTTCAATTTCCTCTATTGAAAATTCAGATGAAATACTTTTTTAAATGATGACCCTTCTTTAGTTTTCAATCATAAATCTTAGTGCATTGTAAATGTGTTTAACTACATTTATTCTAACATTGATTGATATTGAACGGATTCAGTCTCTCAACTGTGTACCAATTAATAGAACGATTTTTTTTTTACAGTATTCAGACTGTGCACTTCCTCTCTTCTGTGATTAGTTGATTGATTGTATGTTGTTTAACGTCCCTCTCGAGAATATTTCACTCATATGGAGACACCACCACTTGTCAGTGGAAAGCCACAATTTTTTTCCTACCCGTCTTGATCAAGATGTAATTGGAACTTATTTTTGTATTATCTTGACATGTTCTCTTCGTAAATCAAAATTTTGAGGCACCAGAAACATCCGTAATAAGATAAAATGTACGAAGGAACTCCGCGCATTTGGAGGGTATTTTTTCATTCTCCAGAAGTGACCAGATATAAAACATCACGAGATGTCGTCAGTGAGAGAACTGATGTTAGAGAAAACGCGATCTTATTTTTAGACTGTCTGATCTATATAAGTTTAGAACAACCCATAACACCTGCGTTTTGACCAATCTTGTTATAAAACTTAAGAAAAAAAAATGGTCAAAAACTTTTTTTTCAAATTGGGGTAAGAAAATAAGAAGGAAATAAAAACGAAATCTCATTTTTTGAGGTCAAATTAGACTCCAGGATTTACGTAGTGGAAGCAGAAAAGAAAATCAGTAGACACGCGGCAAAGGAAGTTGTGCTGTCCAACGAGGTAAGGAAAAGAGCTGTATCTTAACTGGTCAGAAACATTTTAGATCGTTAAAAGCCCAAACATTCGTGGGGAACTAAATTTCGTTTATTTCGTTGTTAACAATTATCAACGAAATTTAATTCCACACGAAATTTTATATGACTATATATTGAATGGATTTGCTTTCAAAACAACGAAATTAAATTCCATGAAACTACTATTGATGACAAATCAACGAAATTTTATCCCCACAAAAATTTGTGCTTCTACAGTAAATCTTAGCAAATTACTTCTAGAGGGGCAGATGTACATGTAACCCTGTAAATCATCTCCCTCTAAACAACTGCAGAATGCAAAACATTGCACCTGGCGGCTTACCCACTCCTATCCATAGCTAAGTTTTTACACGGTCTCTTTTTAAAAAAAAATGAGACAAATTTATTGACTATGAATCTTCTAGTATCGGCGGAAAATAACGGCTATTCCACGAATGGTCCTATTAAACATGAAATTAGAAACGTTTCCTTTGCGATATTTTCCCACCGCCTCTTACCCCCAGAACCAATAATTTTATTCGAAAACCAGGCAGCAGAACTATAAAGGAGAAATTAAACACCGATAACCTCTATCTTGTAACTTGAAAAAAAATTGCAGTTTTCTTTTTGATATCAAGAATATTAAAATTGAAAACGAAAATGTTTAAAATCTTGTCGTTACCCGCTATGAATCTTTCTCGTGCATATTTAAACAACAGCAAGACTTATTAAAGCTTGAAATACATCATAAACCTCAGCAATATTTCTCTTAAGCATTTGATAACTTTCAAATGCCATAAATTTTGGTGCAATTACACACACACACCCTCCCTCACCCTCACACACAAAGTTCAGTTTCGTTGAAAACAACATCAAATTATATTCAAAATTTTCCTTGAAGACGACTGAAAAATATTGCGACCTTTTGCTATCAACAGAAATATAAAGAGATTACCAAGTATTAATACAAAATCCAAGATAAACCGAATGCTAAGAGAAATATACCGCAGTAACAGTCGCGCCGTAATCGCGGCACGCTTCAAGGGACTTAAGCCTATCATCTCGATCTCCTCTTATCAAACTTTCACCACTATGGTCCTAACATTGGCCGCAAAGAAGCAAAACAAAGGCTTGGCGTTTGCAAATATTAACGCAATTTGAACCAATGGTGAGACATGATTCGGAATAATTTGTCTCTTTGATCGGGGGATGCTTCTTATCACGGCTGAAATAGATAGGTAATTTCCTGTGTTGTGCGTTTCCTTCCTTCGACACCGGGCCCAGAGCTGGAATCTAGAAATACCCTTATCTGAGATACCGAACTTCGCATCGGAACTTTTGCGTTAGAAATAGTCCCTAAACATGATAAAGTTCTTTTCACTCTTTGCTATTTGAGTTTCAAATTGCCATTAATCAGAATTCGACAAAGTTACCTGAGTCCGAGTTAAGATGATTGTCTACGGCACAACGCTGATTGTATACAGTGTTCCGTTATTTTACAAGGTCCTCAGGTTGTGTTTACCCATTGTAAGGTGTGTGCAGAGATAAATAGAATATATATGATCAAATAAATTTTAATTCTATCTTTACACCTTTGTCAACAAACGAACTTAACTATGATAAATCTAAATAGCTAGTGTTCTGACTTCTCTATCCCGCGTGGACACATACATCATCCAGTTTTGCATTGCATTTGTGATACATGAAGACAGCTTCAAAGAAATATATATTTATTATTTAGAAGAAGTATTTTTAACACAACTTATGCTTGATCAGTTTAATTTCACAATAGAAAATAGACTACGGCTTTTGAGCAAGCCCTTTGATTAGGAAACAATTATTTCTATCGAAAGAGGATAGATGCTTAACGGGTCAGGAATCGAATATCGAAACTGGAATGGCGCTTCTCGTAATTCTACAGATTGGCGGGAAAACAGTCGCATGTCATGATCACGTGTTGACGGGTCCGGGAGTCTGACTTAATATCCGCGCGATAAAACACTAGTCACGTAATCAATTTTCGGATCTATATCTCACGCTCTATTACGATGGATTCACAGAGGCAGGATTAAAATAATTTGAATACTTGTACACGTCCAATTAAGTGATAACGAAAGACGCCTCTAACTACATTAAAGGGTTCTGATCAAGCTACTTCCAGAGATTATTGGCAAAATGATTTTTAATGACAAGCTATAGTAAAATAGGTGTAATTTTCCTATCAGCCATGAGGTTATACACTGTTAAAAAGAATTCTTATAAACATTGATTTCAGAAAGTTGATTTTTCATTCATGTTTCAAATGACCTCTTTTGCTGTTTTGTTTTAAACAAATGAAACAAAGAAAAATATTTCAACATTCTACATCTTTAAAAAAGGTAGAGACATGCATTTTAAAGATAACTTAAATGGAGCAAAATTTTTCTTCTGAAGCCGGCGCCATCTTCCTTATGAAGCACTCTGCAGACCTGGTCAGAGGGTACAAGTGGGCGAGAGTGACCTGGACCGAAAATTATAGTTATTAATTTTAGAATGCCTAACCCGATGTTAACCAGAATTGTAACTTTGAAGCAACACGTTAACCTAGCTTCTGAAGAGTAAATAATACCCAGATCAGTATAATTAATCTACTGGCGTTCCGTGTTACCCCGGTATATATAGGGAATCTGAAAAATCGTCCTCATCCAAGTGAAACAAATCACAGAGCGGAGTCACCCTACACCCCTCATAGGCCCAGTCTCACCCCGTGATCAGAATCTACTAAGCGCTTATCTTAGCGAAGGTAAATTAATGGTCATCAAAGTTATAAAAAACATTGAAAATTTTAATGGCCGGGACAACGGGCACTTTCCATACTTTGTACCTAGATACCTTACCCGGAATTTCAGAAGTATGAATTCATGAACGAAGCATCTCGTATATGAATACACAACTTGTAGTTTACACAATGATTATATATAAAAGTAAAACCAGCTCGTTAGCAAAAGAATAGCAGTGTGTAGCACCTAAACATTTTTCACTTATTGTCCAAAGCTAGTGATCTTAAAAAAAGTCGCTTAGAAATTTGCTTCGTCGAAAACACTGTAGAGAATAGTACATGACAGTGTCTGTAAGAGGATTTTGCATTAGAAGCCTTCTATCACACCTGTATTACTCTGTACTAGTATATAGAGTAATGTTCTTAAACAAATGCTTATCAATTCATATAAAAGTGAGGAGAACACCTTGATTAAAGGCAAAGTTACTGAAAAAGAACTATTGCAATAAATGGGCTCTTGACTAAAACTTCAACTTATGTCAAAGCTCAGAATCGACATTGAATAATTATTTACATTTTAATGTCGAAAGCAAACTTTTACGATCATAACGACTCAAACTCAAATATTACAATCAATTTGTGGGAAAAGTATTAAAAGAGATCAAAGGTAATTCGCAAATTCCTTTGATTTTTAATTATGTCTGTGTCAACATTTTGACGTTATTGAAGATCTGTTTACGTTAAGGCTTGAGTCCTCTGCCCGCGTACTACTTGCGCTAACTAGGTCTTGTTTTAACAGACTCTGCAAATTAACAAAAATCTCCCCTGGCCTGAAACAAAAATTAAGATTTTCTGTCAATAGTTTTAACAAAACTTTCCTCGTAAAGAGCTTTATCCCTGCTTCTAGTTCATCCGCTAGATACACAATAGAACAAAAACGCGAGCTTGAAACAATATTGCAACTGCAATTTAAAACAGCGACCTGGAGGGGCGGTTAATATATTTTACACTTCTATTTTATTAATCTAATTTAAGGAAAACATATTAAAATAAATGGATATATTTTGGGGAAGATTTATTAGGAAATATCTTTTCCAATATGCAAGCAGTGTGTATTTACCTTTTTTTGATAGAATAATTTCATATTGAAAGCATGCGTAAAAGTGGTGAATAAATGAATTAAAAACTGTTTTATATTATATTTTGATTACTGACATTGATAAGTTTCATCTTTTTAACGTTTTATCACTTTCATTTACATCTCCACAGCGCACGTACAGCAACACATGTACTAGAAATAATCGGCATAATCACATGTTATAAAAACATGATCTGCATGCAAAAAGTTAACGGATTTGATGCTTTACATAAATATTGTTTTCCCTCATTTTCCCCTTAAAATATAAAAAAAAAACTGGTGTTATATAGTCATTACACTAAATTTTGTATCAAAATGAGAATTTGTAGGAGGATAATACATCTTGTTATTCCATAAATAAGAGGCCAAAAAAAAGGTATTACAAACAAGCTGTACCCTGTCGATCTAACAGACAAGAATCCCACGTTTCAGAAGAAAACGTTTATGAAGTAAGTCATGTACTGTTCAGGACATGTAACACACATTTTCTCTCCGAGATTTTTTTTTCTGGAATATACCGTCTTGATCAAGATGTAATTGGAACTTATTTTTGTATTATCTTGACATGTTCTCTTCGTAAATCAAAATTTTGAGGCACCCCGATCAAATTGCAATTTTTTTTATAGAGAATGCTGAATTATTCAAATTTCGATATTTCGAAATTCCTATATCGGGTTCAAATGATTTTCATATCAATTATAATGTTAAAATATAAAAAAAAAAAATGCCTAATGAATTTAATTCAATCTACAAATAAAGGAAAGAAAATGTAAGTTTTATTCATTAATCTAATTTTGTCATTTTAATGATTTGTGTCATATGTGGGATATAATTAAAAGAATACATACATGTTTAAATCATTAGAAGTTTTTTTTTAATGACAATAACAACCATATGATCTAAAACTAATTCAAAATAAATATATTTCTGTAGAATGACCCACACATTTATAATAATATACATGTATATATATTTTTTTCTTTTTAGATCTATTACTATAGTTATACTTCATTAATTATGTCAATTCCTCATCTTATCTTGAGAATAATTCGGCAAGATGAAGAAAAATTCCAATTCTTTCAGAATACCAACCGGAAACGTCAAATCTTTAATCGTTTAGTGAGAATCACTCAATTTGATTCGGAACCCTTGAGGGGAATTTTCTCACCGTGACGAAGTTCAAAGACACCGTTTGACCGTTAGTTTAAGCGGTCCGCTTGTGTTCTTGACAATCAGATAGGCTTTTCACACCCCGGTAGTGAAAAACATTGGGAACTACCGTAAAGACTTGGAATCGTTGTTACGTTCCACCTGGCATTAATTAGACAATTAAAACTCTTTTATAGTAATTGTACTTAGGTGTTAAAATATGTGTAATCTGCTATTGTAAACAACAACAAACCAAGACCAATTAGTGTCACTTGTCCGTGAAATGTTTGCTTTTTTAATTAAAAAATGTATTGTTATGCAAGTATTTTAAATTAAAAAGTCAGTGTCATTTTATTTGAGACGTTATAACTTTGAACTAAAGGAGGATGATCAGTTGTCAATTTTTGATAGAAATATGATTCAAAATAGAATGGCAAAAACATCCATTTTTTTATGTCACAAAAATGGGAAAAAAACACATTATGGAACATATATTTTTATTAATTTTCAATTCACATATGTCTTCCATTTCTAAACGAAGATGATGAAGAGAAATACAGAAATTGAAAAAAAAAAGTGAAATATGTAAGTTAGCTCTTATAGAAAAAATAATTGAACACATTTATTTATCTCGAGTTTATTAACATAAGTAAAAGTTATAAATTATTCCAGCGGTGGACTTGGAAGCTTTAAGACTAAATCAGAAAATGTGGAAGGGATTTGTTGAAATTCTTAAGGATTACCTGAACATGCTAAGCATTACTCATCCGGCCTGTTTAACCAGGTGGGGTATTCTGTAAGCAGATGGTAAATCTTAGAATTTTTCATAAAAACGCAAGTTTCTATATTTTTGGCCATTTAAAATGACACTTAAAGAATCTGTTTTTTTTTTGTCCCAAGTAAAATGAATTGTAGAGTGTGACCACTTGTTTGTTTCATGTCAAATTTAAATGAACCTAATCCGAAATATTTTTAATGTAAGTTTTTCTTAATCCCCCAAATCGTTAATCCTATACTACCATATGAGAAAATCCTACATGAATATCGCATATAATTAAGTCAAAATGAACACGTCCTAGATATGCCACGGCACGTGCAATTCTGTGGAATTTTATTGTTGTGACCTGATATATAAGGTCAATGATGTAAAAGTCTTGCTTTTTTCACCTCTACCTTTTCATTTCATTCAAAGAAATAGAAAGCTGGGGGTGACTTTTGTTCCCTTTGTAAATGATCAACAATAGAATAGATATACAGTTGAGCACCCAAAAACGTTTGCGTGAATCACTTACCATAACGCTGCCATGATGCCTTTCAGAGCGAGTAGTTTAGACATAACTTGGAGCGAGAAAGGGAAAAGTGAAAAATATAAAATTATTGAATCCAAAAAGTATTAAAATTCCACTGTTAAAGCGACTATAAGACACACACTCTGACTGTGAAGCAAATAGTACAGACAGAAAGAAGACTTGAAGCCAATATAACGCCGATTTGATTCTAGTCAATAAACTTTATTCTCTATTTATAAAAAGGACTTCTCCTAGGCAGTGTAATATGTAACTTGATAAGAAAAGTTTCATTCAAATTTCGAACAATATATTTTGTACTCGCAGATAATAGCTACAAATACCATTCAGGGGCATGAATAGGCCTAACTATAGATTTTCACGGACGGACAATGGAGAACTGGCACAACACTAGAGAGCGGCTTACATTATATCAACGCAGACCGACAATCAAACAACCCTTTCCATCGCCTCATTACGGGGGCTGCATGTAGGGGAACATTCAACTGATTGGTTCCTGCTAATTGCCGAGTACAATAGATCATGATTACAAGGGAAATTAATTTGTTACAATTTATCAGTTTTCTTGCGCAAGAGATTCGAGCTTCTGATGGAGTGGCAATCAAATACACCCAGCTTTAGGTTCGATCGATTTGTTTCGGACAAACGCGGACTGGCAACCTCGGGTATATTGACGCCCCTGGCAAAGATCGTCCATTAGCAGAAATGGATACATATTTGAACAAGAATTTAAAAAATAAACAATGACTACCGATGTTTGGACAAAGGCCTTGGCATAATCCCATAAAGAATGTTTCACACAGCCCCTCTCTGGTCCTTATAGGACCACTGTAAAAATATAGACCCCGAACCCGACCATTAACATGTAAGCTGTTGTCTTAGAACTTTTAATTAGCACTCCAATGAACAATGGAAAAGAAACAACATACCAACTTGTCATTTTTTGTTGATAGTTGGAAAAAAAACCCAAAACTGACCATTTGCAAACATGCACCAAAAAGAGACCCAGAAACAGATCAAGCTTTATTTCCTCTGAGTATTTGCAAGATTTTTTTTGTACTAATATATTGGAAAAGTTCCTTTCTTTTATATGTGTTTTTTTTACTTTTCAAATAGAGAAATTCAAATATGAATGAATATAGATAGAATTGAAATCTTGTACAAGGATGCCAAACAGTAATCCCCAAAAAAAAGACCTCTTAAGTATTGCAAAGTTAACATTACAAAACTGAAAGTGAGTGTTTCAACGAAGTTAAATAAAATTTAAAAAAAAATATAAAAGCTTTTATTGCAAATACAAATTTTAAAGAAGTTCAAGGACACTTAAATTTTGATAATGTAACAAAAATGTCAACATTCATGAAGATCGCTAAAGCTGTTGCCCGTCCAATGATGTAACATCACAAACATTCATGAAGAAGAAAAATCAAGCTATTGAATATTACCACTTTCTTCATAAAAACAAAAAGTGTTGGGTAGCAAACTACCTAATGTCAACAGTAGAGTATTTGTTTGGTAAATTTGTGGGAAAAGTATTAAAAGAGATCAAAGGTAATTCGCAAATTCCTTTGATTTTTAATTATGTCTGTGTCAACATTTTGACGTTATTGAAGATCTGTTTACGTTAAGGCTTGAGTCCTCTGCCCGCGTACTACTTGCGCTAACTAGGTCTCATTTTATTGTTGTGACCTGATATATAAGGTCAATGATGTAAAAGTCTTGCTTTTTTCACCTCTACCTTTTCATTTCATTCAAAGAAATAGAAAGCTGGGGGTGACTTTTGTTCCCTTTGTAAATGATCAACAATAGAATAGATATACAGTTGAGGTTAAAATGGTTGCTTTTGTCATAGAATCAAGCCGTATAACCATTTAACAGAGATACATAATAGTGTTCTTTTTAAATACGGGAATTAATGCAGGTTTTCAAGCTTCACAATGGGCCTCGTTGGCCATACAATGTAGCATTTGTTAGTGTTTACAATTATAATGGTGTAAGAAATAAAATACCAGTTGTTGTTCGGAGAGAAACATGAATGAAATTTGTTAACATAGTAGTCTGATCAAAGATTAGCGTAATGTATCGTAAAGAATTGTTAGTGTATTCAAATTCATTGCCAGATATGTATTTTACAAGACTGTTATTTTCTTGTATTAAATATTTAGGTTTACACATGATTGGGCTGCATTTTTATTTTTGAAGTTTAGTCCGTTACCACTTTTACAAATAAAATAACGAATAAAAATGTAGATAAAATAATAATCATTCATGATCACGCATGACAATCAAATATGAATAATAAATATAATATTTTTGAAAAAACCATTCAAACATCTATTTTTCCGACATTGATAAAAATATACATGTATGATATTTTTTAAAAATGTTTTTACAATCTAAAAGCAAATTTAAACATATTTAATCGAATAGATATATATACAATGGGAATTGACACAAGTTCTAAAAACTTCTATAAAGCAAATGAAAATATGAATAAGGAAATTTCCAAGGGAAAAAATATAAAAGACCATTCTTATAAGAAATACGTGTACTTCTGAATTAAAAAATTAAGTTATATATATAGAGAGAAAGGAATAAATAAGATTTAATGAAAATTTATAAGAATAATTTGTTTGGAAAATTTACGGAATGTTTCAATAATTGTTTTATGGTAATTATCTGGTCTGAATCTGTAGAAGAAACTTGGGTATTAATTTTACGCCATTGAGTCTTGTTCAAATCAACCCTGTTCCTAGCATACCTGTAGACTCCGCCCACTTTTGTTCACACCTTCCTCGCTCAACACAATTCACGTTAGATTTCTCGTGGAGAATTAGCATAGGACGTTTTGATTGGCCGAGGGGTCGTGTATTTGTTCTCGACCGAATCGATATCTCGTGTTCAGTAAACCATATTAGTCAAATGAAAAAGAAGTAGCGGGGTATTCAACTCGTATTATTGAAAGACAGTGAAAGGACCCGTGGAGAATTAGCATAGGACGTTTTGATTGGCCGAGGGGTCGTGTATTTGTTCTCGACCGAATCGATATCTCGTGTTCAGTAAACCATATTAGTCAAATGAAAAAGAAGTAGCGGGGTATTCAACTCGTATTATTGAAAGACAGTGAAAGGACCAAAAGATTTATCATTTTATCATCTCAATTGGATTTGAACTTTATTCATTTCCATTCGGACAATACACAGCCTGTGCTTAGATTGTGAAGAAATCTCATGGAATATCAGGAGCCTTCCGAACAGGACTTCTCAAAGGCCGGACAAACACAACTACCCCCATCATCTCAAGGAATGCACGTGCCGGTCAACCCACAGCATGCCGGGATGCATGTCACCCATTCTCATGGACAACAATCCCAGCAACATTCACCAAACTCCCAAACTAACCTTAATGGCAGCGGAGCTGGGTCCCCGAATTCCGGGACCAGCAAAAAAGACTTGGACAGAGTCAAACGGCCTATGAATGCTTTTATGGTGTGGTCTCGAGGCCAGAGACGAAAAATGGCCCAGGAAAACCCCAAAATGCATAATTCTGAAATAAGCAAGAGACTTGGTGCCGAGTGGAAATTATTATCCGAGTCGGAAAAACGGCCATTCATTGACGAGGCCAAGAGACTTCGTGCCATACACATGAAGGAGCACCCCGATTACAAATACAGACCGAGGAGGAAAACGAAAACTCTGATGAAGAAGGACAAGTACGCCTTACCCGGAATGCCTACAGGGGCTGCCCTACAACCCGGACGGGACGGACAGATGTACCCTCCAATGGGGGGATACATGCCGAACGGATACCCGGGCATGATGCACGACGCCAATGCATACATGAATCAGATGAGTCTGGCGGGACAATACGGATACATGCCAACACAACAAATGTCAGGAAATCAGATGACATCCGGATCCTATATGAACGGAAGCTCCAGCTACACAATGTCAATGGCCGGGATGGCCCCCTACCCCTCCATGTCCCCCTCCCAAATGACCGGTGGCGTCAAACGAGAACCCACTCCAGGATCCGGTCCCCAGGGGCCCGGGCGACCCACGAACCCCGGGGATTTACGTGAAATGATAAGTATGTACCTACCACCTAACGCCGACGGTTCCGACCCCCATAGTGCTCAACAGAGACTTATGCACCAAGCTCACTATCAACCCCCTCCGCCATCTTCGGAGACGGGGGTGAACAACACAGTACCGCTAACGCATATGTAACTACAATCAGAGACTAATTGTATCATACAAATGTGTTTATAGACAAGACTTTATTATATATATTTTGTGTGCGAATAAATCCATACAGGATATTATGGTCGGTCATACATGTATATCGCCGTATTTTGTTGACATTTTTTGTAACTTTTTTTTTCATAAAGATTTTTGTTCGTCTGTTAACGAATTCTCGCAGAAAAAGAAACTGCCGTGAAGATTTTCAACATTTTTTTTAAAACACATAAACATGGTTCATTTTTTTTGTCCAAATGCTGAGTGATTTCGTGGAGTGTGTGAATGTGTGACATTTTCATTTTCAAAGCAATTTCCATCAGGGACAACATAGTATTCAATTTATCCCTAAATTATCCAAACCAAAGGGACACATAGGTACGCATAATAAGTTCTGATTTGATGAAATATTGCTCAGATTTATGTTTTATTTGTTTGCTTCTAAATTTATCATACAACTATAGCTACTTAAATTCAACTATCATAAACACCATCAAAGGAACGAATTTACCAGTATTATTTTTATTTTATTGTTCAGTGTGCGAACTAGATTATAATTAGTTTATTAGAGAAAAATATGTTTATATTTTTTAAAACTTATTTTTGTTTCCCTGTGTTATTTAAGCTCGGAATTAAAGGGTTTTAAATATATTACCTACTTATATACAAGTGATTTTTCTATCACTTAATTTGTAAATATTGTACGACCATTCAAAATACTGTATTTATTTGAGTGTTTGGCTAGAGATATAAGAAATATCTCAAATAGAAATATTAAATAATGAAAAGAAATTAACTTTTCAGTTTTTATTTATGTTTATATTTATTTCTGTCTGGCAGTTTTTTAAGTTTAGAAAAGTTTATGAATCAAAATGTGAACAGTAGCTTCAAATATAATTCATAAAAAAAATATTACATTTTATCAATGTCGATTCAAGATAAAAACTGATACACAACTCATTACCAACCACAATAATCGTTTAAAACTGTTACATCTTTTTGGCAATCAGGCATGAGAATTTTTTCAGAACTTATCTCACCCCTATCTATGTTCTTATTACCGAGCTCAAAGACAGATACGTTTGTTCTGATTTAGAAACCTGCAATCTAAGGATTTAAAACTCAGCCGCAATTGTTTTTGTCCAAATTCCTGTAAAATATGGGGTATCGGTAACACGCCTCCCTGTCCTATGAGGTATATGGATGGGTTGCCGTGTGTTGGGGTCAATCTACCACGGAAAAACTACCGTCTGGCTGTCGCCATAACAAAACTTTACCAGCAAGCACATGCAAGCTTTGGTCCAAAACAATCCGTGCTGGACATTTTACATTCCTTCGAATTTTGAAGAAATGCACCAGAAAAATTAAAACATAGAGCTATGAGTCAATAAAGTAATTTTGACCAAGATTTTTAATGATTTAAATTATGTGGGTTTCCACTTGACTAACTTTGGAAATTAGGCAAAAACAAGCGACTGAGACCAAGTAAATTTACCTATCAGCTACTACATGCTAAGCTTGGCTACCTTCTGTAGTGATGTATTTCACCCGAATTAAATTTTATATGCAAGAATCCAAAAACACAACTGTCGTCAAATTTAGAATTCACTCTCGGGATATTTATAAAAGGAACTTTATGGCTAATAATATGAGAATAAATTTATTCTAATGCGGAAAGTACATTAACTTTTTATTATGCATCTAGATTACAATATTTTATTTCTTCTCGCTGTAGTGATATTTCCCTGCAGTGTGTTCTAACAAACAAATTTATAATTTATCTTAAGCACAGACACGGGAGATTTCTACTAATTATAGAAAACCATTCTTATCAAAGTGCATATAAACTGACATCAATGTATATTAAATCGTTTCTTTGTATGTTCCCGTCAATGAATTACATTTCAATGGATCAGCTATTCACAAATTTTTATACATAGTCTAAAGGTCTTTATTGTAAACAAATGAACTGAAAAGTCAAAAAGTCAATACACATACACAGTACAACAAAATAATTTTTCTTTGAATCGTACAATTAGCGTATTTGATTCTTGTGATATATTTCAAAACCCCATTGTAGAATTCAAAACGTTAAGATATTTAGATTGTACTTCAATATTCTATTAGTAATAAGATAATCTTCTTAGAGTTTTATTTTCTAAAACCTCCAAAATCCCTATTTACAGTTCGGTTTAATCTTCTTGCATAAAATGGGTCAGTCAATTAATCCTTTACAAACGAGAAACGCTACAAATACACACTCGCTATAAAGTAAATGTAAATATCTGACTGGATATTATTTTCGTTTTATTTATTCTTTGTATCATCAGAAACATCAGATTTACTCAGAAAGATCCTACAAAACTCAGGAAGGAGGAGGGTGATAAATTCCTCTCGATATGGAGTCATTATTTGAAATTAAATATTTTTGCAAAAAAAACCCAACAATTTTTCAGCTTTTAGTTCATTCAGTTTATTAGAAAAGAAGAAAAAAAATAAGTTGTAGATGAAATCTTCCGTTAGAATTGCCTTTTTATCTAATCAGTTACATCATTAATCTGTAATACTTAAAACCAATCATAAGAAAACTCAGATAAATTAATTATAAACAATTTAATAGCCGCTCGTCTGGAGGCTATAAACTATTCATTACTGAGGAATCTGAGCCGGAGAATCTGGTGTCAATCCGTTTTTATCGGAGCTACAGATCCGACCCTACTCAGAAGCAAGTTCTCAGGGATATCGCTAATTTCCGCAGAATTACATCACAGCAACATAAGAGCATCGCGCCGAGTCCGGCTCGCTGATCCAATTGATAACATTTTTGTCGCCATTCTTGATGGAAAACCGATCGTTCAGATGGAAATAGTTTTATACAAATGATAAATTTCTCAGATTTTCTCTGTGCAAAAGTTGATATTAAAATTCAGCATTATTTAAAAAAAAAAGAAAGAAAATTAATAGACAAGCCCTTCAGAGTTATATATCAAAATTAGGAAATTCACACTCCAATACAGCCGGACATAAAAGAAACTTGGAATTCGTGATGGACCATTAACATAGGTCCTTGTCCATTGGCATGGCTATAAAACGCCGCTTGGCGCTTTCCCGATAAATCACACGAACCATCTTATTGAAAGAATTACACTTTTGTTTATAACCCCTTAAATCTAATTAAAACAGTAGCCTGGTGTAGGTATATTACAGCCAAGTTCTGTCCTGTTATCGGTTGCCCATATCAAAGGTACTGTGGACACTAGTGATTTAGAGCAAAAGTTACTGGAAATAGCATAGAAACCCTATCACAATCAACGGAATGGGTCGACCAAATTAATCTGTACGGGATCAGGTATCAGCTAAGTCGCCGATCAAACAACATGGGCCGAATTGTAGCCAACAAAATGTTGTTTCTCTTCCACTCCTTGATTTAAAACAAAAAGGGTCATTCCTCGTCCATTGAAGGCACCCACTATCACCTGCCACTGCGAAAGAAAAATGAAACGATCAGATAGAATTACTAATGTGTGCATAGAGGACTGCTACACAGGACTATAGCAGATCCAGGGTGACTAGGGTTGAATGACGCAGGAAAATTCAAGGTTTTTTTTTCCTTCTTGGTAAACATACTGCAGGAAAACCATAAACGTTCCAAAAATCCTAGCTACAATCTCTGTATGAATTATAATACATTTATTCATTTGATGACTTGTCCGTAACAATGTAAAGTACATTTGATGTCTTAGGACATGTTGTGTGTTATCCCTTTTTAGAGACGAGGACGGTTTTATTTACATACTCTTGAATTTGTCCAAACCTTTCATGCAAGACTAAAGCCGCTCGGTTTATTTTACACATACAGTTTATCCAGGGTATTCGTGGTACACATATTAAAACTCTTAACGGTTGAGAAACTTTAAACTTCAAACATAAGGAAAAAAAACTTGGGTATTTGTATAAGGGTATGTAAATTGCTTTGCGCTCCATGTCTTCTACATTAATCAACACAGCTGATAAAATGGGGGAGAATTATTCGATATGGTTTTTCTGATGAAATACTCGTTAAAAGTCACATCAAATCATAAATTTAATGGCATAAAACTATGCTGATAAAAATAACTTCTATGACATAAAAAGATGCAATGTACATGATGCTGAGAATCAAGTACTAAGTACTAAAGATGTAAGTGTACTCATACATATGTATGAACAGTATACAAAACAGTTTATTTTTGCTTTTTAGTTAAAAACGAACATCTTCAAATCAATGCATTGTTAATTGACTGATCAGCTGTCATATACATAAGAAAGTGTTACTTAATCAGCTAAATCGTTCGAATATTGGAAGATGTTTATCGAGTGTAGATTTGAGATACAGATTATAATGACATTAACGATCAGCTACATGTAGGAATATGCTGACTAGTGTAAACCTTGCACAAATGCTGCAAAGCGGTTAATATTGGTGTGCACTATACATGTAACCCTTTCCACTATTACTAAAATATTATCTGATGAAAACACGTAAAATACAATATTTCATTAACTTTTTTATATCTTATTTGTAAAAAACAATAAGGTGAAATATACTTTAAGATGAGAAGAATATGAAAACATTTTTTTTAATGTACAGTGTATATATATGAACATAAATCTACTTTCAAGATTTCACTTAGAAATCGGAGGAAGCATTATCAGTCAGCTGTTAAAATTGATGTCCATTTTATGGATGCGACATTTGAGTACGGTAGAATGTATTACATAAATCACGGAGCATTTGGTAGAGGGTCTCGCCAGGTGTGGCAAGGTCAGAGCCGAGAGGTGCTCAACTCTTTATCCCTACACTCAAATCAATTTACCATCAAAAGACAGTTCACTGAAAAATTAAATTATGATTTGAAAGTTTTTCAAAGGGGAAAATATTAATGCTTTATAAAAGAAGCAAACATAAAAGACGGTTTCTCCATCTCTTCATAATTTGGTTAATTCTAAACACGTTCCTTTTCGGGATTATGACCATCCGTCAGGTTCGGGTTCGTTATCTACATAGCGGCGTTCTTAGTTTAGGTTGCTAAGGAGAGGAATGCTTACATTGACCACATTGAGGACTTAATGTAATCAAACGACACATTCCATCTCTAACTTCTGAATGTAGGTTGATGAAAGGATTGGGTTTTCATATAAAATTACGTGTTTTGGACTCTGATATTTTTTTGTTTTATTCAAAATTTATGCGTCTATAACAAGATTCAAAATATTTGTTTTTATCTTTATATATTAAAATCCTCAAAGCACACCTGGTATTGTTTTAATTATCATCGTATAAAATTCTGATGAATTATTTCAGAGAGCAGATGCGTCCATAGGATGTGACATATTTTATCATACGTGACGTCATTTCCAGTTTTCAATGTATAACAATGGCATCTCATTAAACCCTGTGGTGAAAATTTTAAAAAAAATATGGGGGACTTATCTGCACACAGCAAGCAACATTTTAATAACCATTTATGCTGAAATTACACATTAAATATCAACAATGTCACATCAAAGAAATGCTAGAATGAAATTTTAATTTTTGCATAAATTTTAACGATGGACATTCTATTTTTAAAGTCTATTGGTTCAGAGGAAAGCTCGTGAGCAAGGTATCAGAACTTGTTTTCGAATATCAATCATTCAAGGATGATTTGTAACAACACCCAGGGGGTTCAACTAAATCATTTTTCTTCTATGTTTCACAATCACAAAAAATGTAAATGATAAATATATGATATATGTCATCCTTCTTGTAGCCATTTCGCATCAACATTCATATAATCACATATAAAGGTTATTTAATTTATCATCATCGTCATCATCATCATCATCATCATCGTTTGCATGACGATTTGAATGTATAATATTTTAAGTTTTAAAAAGATTATGAAAGTGTTGAAATGAACACAAACATGAACCACTTAAACACATGCAACACCAGGAAATTATTCTGCTTGACATCAGAAAGAAAATCTCTCATCTTAAAATTTTATTTATTTTCTAAAATATTAAATTTCCTTTTATTATTCATATTTCATTTTTCCTGCATACCTAAACCATTTTCTGCGTGTCTTCAATAAACACGATTTATTGGGCATGTTTAAAGGGAAAACGATTTTAAATAAAATAATTAATACCTTTCAATTCTTTATTGTCGCTATCTCTTTTTCAACTTTTACTTTTCAGCAAATAATATAGTTCCATATGTCGTTAACTTATTGTGATAAAAAATCTGTTCCTACACAATGGCGTATTGTGTATCGTGGTGTATCACTATTCGGCTCATTAATACTATTATGTTACTTTTTCTCCCATTCACTTTCATCACACTTTTTATTTGTGCTGAGTTAATCAATGTTTCATTCATATAAGATCTGGGGAGTTTATAGGAACAGCAAAACTTCTTTACAAAAGAGTTGTAAAATGCAATTATCCCCAATAAAGGCAATGCATATTTACTTCTAGATACAATTATATAAGGAGCATTAATTTAAAACATGAATGTGATATTATTCGTAAACTTCTTTCTTTATGATATAAAGATCTTACAGAACTGAGGCTGAACAGGCACAGTTGACAACAGCCATGTCATAAAGAAAGTCCTTACCATTTCTTTAATGAGAAGAATAAATAGTCACTGAATAATAAGTAAAAAAATGAAAATAAATAAATATACCACATACATGTACATGCATCTCATTCAATTACAGTTTTATTTTTGTCCAAATACAGTAAACGCGAATAAAGACGATCCACCATTTGAAAAAAATCTTATTATTGACATAAAGAAGGAATATTGTTATAGAAAAAAGTACATGTACTGAGAACATGTTTTACAGGGGCGTAACCAGCTTTCTGGGGAGAGGGGTGTGGGGAGGTGTGTCCCCTCCCATAAGCCAGAAATTGTTTTAATGAGTCCGTGTACTATTTTTGGTGGTTATTGTGAATTCAAGCACAAATTGGTTGATTAGGGTGGGGCAAATTTATTCTCATATTATTAGCCATAAAGTTCCTTTTATAAATATCCCGAGAGTGAATTCTAAATTTGACGACAGTTGTGTTTTTGGATTTTTGCATATAAAATTTAATTCGGGTGAAATACATCACTACAGAAGGTAGCCAAGCTTAGCATGTAGTAGCTGATAGGTAAATTTACTTGGTCTCAGTCGCTTGTTTTTACCTAATTTCCAAAGTTAGTCAAGTGGAAACCCACATAATTTAAATCATTAAAAATCTTGGTCAAAATTACTTTATTGACTCATAGCCCTATGTTTTAATTTTTCTGGTGCATTTCTTCAAAATTCGAAGGAATGTAAAATGTCCAGCACGGATTGTTTTGGACCAAAGCTTGCATGTGCTTACTGGTAAAGTTTTGTTATGGCGACAGCCAGACGGTAGTTTTTCCGTGGTAGATTGACCCCAACACACGGCAACCCATCCATATACTTCATAGGACAGGGAGGCGTGTTACCGATACCCCATATTTTACAGGAATTTGGACAAAAACAATTGCGGCTGAGTTTTAAATCCTTAGATTGCAGGTTTCTAAATCAGAACAAACGTATCTGTCTTTGAGCTCGGTAATAAGAACATAGATAGGGGTGAGATAAGTTCTGAAAAAATTCTCATGCCTGATTGCCAAAAAGATGTAACAGTTTTAAACGATTATTGTGGTTGGTAATGAGTTGTGTATCACCAGTCTCTCTCTCTCTCTCTCTCTCTCTCTCTCTCTCTCTCTCTCTCTCTCTCTCTGTATATACCCGGTACCTTTACTCACCGCTCAGTTTACAATGACCTGAGTTTATAAAGATGAACATAATTAGACGAACACCCTATAGATTTCCTTACTGCGCGTTTTCTAAAATCCCTGCATCCCACATGGTCATCGATGGTGGCAAACAGTGATTCCCTGTATGGGATTATAGATGCTCCAGTAATTTAATTTATTAAAAAGATTGCTTGGACACGTGTTTTTGTCTAGGTATAATGAAAATTAGAGGGATTCTGAGTGCATTTCATATGTGTCCTTGTTGGCAGCTTTTTGGGATAATGTAGTAGAATCGATCGAGTTCGGGATGTTGAAACCACGAACACGACAATTCACTCAAAAAAACTCGCCCAAATCAGCGTCAGATTTCTATCACACAAGTAAGGGTTTTCTCTCCATATTATGATTGGTTGTTCTTTTCATTAGAAGACCACTGATTATTTTTTTCAAAATTAATTGGATTTTAATAAGTCTGAAATCTACATATAGAATTCGTATGATTCCTTCAGAATTAGTTCTATTGAATTACTACATGAAAGTGTTCATATGAAGGCTTTACATTTTACATTTAATCAGTTTTTATTTTGTCTTCAAGGGGAGATATCAATAAAAATAAATGAGCAACAACTTATATGTTTTTTTTCCTTTAAAATCGACATTAGTTTAATCAATTATTGAGAGTTATATATATAACATGTATATGGCTTACTGGCCATACAAATTAAACCACGAAGATAATCAATTATAAATACATGAATACATATATTTATTTCAAGCTCATACATTTGTATAATAAATATGTATAAATCATTGTACATCAAATGCATTAAAACATAAATTGTTAAAAATTTAGTTTAACCAAGAAGCTTGAATATAATTTGTCGAAGTGAATTCCAAAACGCTTAATATTGTGCATATTAATTTATAATGTTTTAAATACTCAGTAAATAAAAAAAATAATATTTGCAGTATTGCAATAAATAATAATGAGGAGGGAAATTCTTGCTAGTTATTTTTTAAAACTTGGCGAAAAATTCTTCTTATTTGCGACTATTGACATCTCCTGCTGAACTAGAGATAGTCTGCATCCATTTCCCGTCTTCTGCCGATGACTGTAATTAAAGAGCGCTTAAAACAATGATTTTATTGACAGATTAAGGCATCTTACACTGCAATTATCGAGTTAGGCGAAAGACCTAGGAATAAGATTCAATATTACCAATTATGCCTCTCAACAAGGGGGCGTGTCCTGGCAGAGCTAAGCAAATCGATACAGCAGAGGGAGGAAGAGAATATCTTCCAGAGAACTGCATTTGATGGCTTTGTAATAAAATGCGGGTTAGAATTAAGACAATGTTATTGAACACTCAATTTTATTGTGGAAAGTACAGCAATGAATGCCACAAATGTAGTAATAAAGTTTACAACAAGCAGAAAATTGACAATGCTATATTAACCACAAATATCAGCTCGTTAATTGTTTTAGTTTCGAAACTTGTATTTCATTTGCAGTCTAATTTTCCTAATCTAATTTGAGTTGTAAATTTATTCAGTATACTACAATTTGATTAGCAGGATATCTGTACCAGTGATGAAATATTGCTCTCGTGGGAGCCTAATTTTTGATATTCTGAAATAAAATTAGACAAGATTAAAATTATAAAACGACAGTTCGGGTCAAGTCTAATCACGCGAATGTACATCCTGGTACACGTATATCTTCAGAGTTCGGGTGTGTGATTCTACCTATCGTGACGCCCTTGTATCCCGATCTCGAATTACAGCGATATGGTGTTCCTGTCTTTATCTCCTACATCTTTATGGGACGACTATTGTTTTTGCTCAATGATATGTGATCAGCCAGTCTTAAAACTAATTGTAGCATTCTTGAGAAATTGTAAGAATGAAGCGTTCACAATAGATTTTTGTTCTTTCTCAATCATGTGCAATGGGCTATGATCCTCTTTTAACTCTATGTGAAGATTTTCTCCAGGTTCTTTTAGAGATCTTGCACTTTTCAAATATATTTAAATATTTTCTTGTTTTGAATTTCAAAATGTTGATGCTATCAATTGTTTTGAGAGATTCCGACAATGACATCGTTGATGGGCGTCAATGAAAATAACGACCCGTATGGCCAGTTACTGTATCGAGTGGCATTTCTTGGTCACAGATGAAATCTTTATTCTTTTATTTCCAACTTTATTTTGTAGAATGTATTCCTTTTTTATGCAATTGCTGATAAAAATTCAAAATGTTTTTATCTTTAATTGTTTTTAATTAACAACCATACAATAATTTTAAAGACAAAGAACAAATTGTTTCATTTTATGATTTATCCCTTGATAGCACGTGCTTGAATTTCATTTTTTGTTTTATTTAATGTAAGTTTTATTTTTTCAGGTTTGATAAAGGACGCTTTGGACGACCTCCATCCTTTAATCTGTTGGTGCATTCCATTTCAAGTTGTCGAAGAATCAATCTTGTCTAAGCACGATGAAAGAAAACTAGGGAAGATAAGGAAAACAATTTGTTGGTATTTGACATCTTTACTACAATACAATTTTCAAGGAATTAAGTCAAATGTACTCACCGAGCTTTCATCCCTACTTTCAGTTCTGAATTAAAACATCATTTTTATACAGATGTTGGCTATAATGAGATTTGAAAGCTATATGTACGGGCACTATGGGGATTTTACAGACACATCTCAAGAGGTTATTTTTCCAACATTTTTCCTTAAAAAACATAGTCTCAGTTTAAGACGGAAAGTTATCACGCCATTCTTCCGTATATAACCGCATCACGGGGCTCGGTGTTGCAGGGTGACTTTTATGACGGAGAGGGTGGTTAGTGTGTCCTTTGATCTGCTCCAAAACACCGTATCATTCGTGTTTTAGAAGTTGGTAAACTCTAATAACGCTTAATGATTTAGCATCAAAAGACCTGCACCTGCATTATAATATCTGAAACGATATTGATAATAATCCGGATCAGTGAGCATGCGCTTATTGCCGACACGGGTTGTCGGTGATATCAGCATATTTTGTTTCTTATGTTTGGAAATTATGGGTAGCATTTTTATGAAATTTGATAATCTAATGTATTTTTGGGACTAATATATCAAAATATATTAATGTTTTATCAGAAAACGGCTAGAGGCTAAATTGTATTTATTTGAGAAGTATGGTTCATATCACCCTAGCTAGGTTCGTTAATTTCCATAAATTGTAGCATTAGAGAGATGAATGCTAAAACTTCCTTAATTTATACAGAAGTTAATTATTTGGGAAACACGGTTTTTTTTGTTAGTTATTCCCCTGAACAAAGAATTAAAATATCTCTATGCATTTTCTTTGTAAACGATCTCTGTACATTTTTCCATGTTGGAAGGACATGAACTTATTGAAAACAAATATGTTTAGCTTCGAGTTGGCACTCTCATAGTATTTTGCGTCAAGTGGTTACTTTAACCCTTCGTTTTATCTATATTTACAATATACTGGAGTAAAGATTACCGTGTGACGAAACACTTAAACTTTGTGATTTACATCAACGGATAACAAAAGATACAGATTCACCATATTGACTTCAAATAATGAGAAGCGTTAATGCCATTCAGAATCTCTTCCTCGCCAAAGACCAAGCTTGTCAAACAGAACAATTGAAGAACACATTTGCTAATATTGCAAAGTGTGGGTACATTAGCATTAATGGAACAATTGCTAAATAAAAAGTAAATGCACAGAACAGGTATCTACTTTATACCGTATGTGATCGCGTATTTGAGAAATGCAAATGTTGACATAGAACTATTTTACGACAATCAAAAGTGGATCTGTTTAGAGTAGTGCCATCAATCGTTCTTTTATTTCCGGTGACAAATATCGGTTGTGGTCAAACGGTTCCCTCGGTCTCATCATTTGATATCTCCCACACTTTAAAATTCTATTCATTTTTATACGCAGTATATGGAATGTATCTGCTAATTTGGGCGCTTTTTTGTACAGAAAATGTCCGTCAAAAGAAGATGTGTCGAATCAGCGCCTATTTGCTAGAAAAAGTGCAATTAAGAAAATTGTGCTTTGACAAATTCATCATCGATATTCGCACTAATAGGATGAAACGAGGAGTATCATTAATATTTGTCTAATATCCATGTCCGTGATTTATTGCTAACACTAGAATGTTTCCCCACATTTATTTTTTTTCATCTATTTGAATTAAATGAGGTATCTTAATTACACAAAGTGTTTTAAAGCATTAAACGTTACCTTATATTTTTCTCTGTTGTATCAAAGACTTGAAGAATATTTTTGTTATAAATCTTTGGTTCATTATAGGATTGTGGACTTATAATGCATTGGAAATATTTTGCATATATTTCACATTTTCTTTGCATTGGATGATAGAGAAAATGCATCTCTTGAAAGTAGGAATAGAATGCAACAGGAGTGCGGGAAACCGTGTAGTTAATTATAAATCGCGTGGAAATGATATTGCGGACCCCTTTTCCGTGAAAATGAGGAATGGACCGCTACCTTTCTCTGACATAAATGTTACTCTCTCTCTCTCTCCCCCCACCTAAAGATTGTTTTGTTATTTATTCATTTGTTGAAGAATTTGTGCCATACTTTTGAATTTTGCCATTGCAATCTCTCTTATTTAGGTAATATTATTCAGATAGAACAGAGCAATAGCCCACAGATTTTTTCACCAATTCTTGTCATGTACAAGAATTGATCTGGCCGGTTGTGTTTTGCTGTTTTGTATATTCAGCGCGGGCAACCCTCGGCCCCTTTCTTTACATGTCAAATAATGCTTCCATCGCTCCAGAAAAATGAAATGTGCCAATCAATACCTAAAGAAGCTTTTCTTTGTACACTTCAAATATGATTGTCAGTCTTATTTTGCAGTGAAGTTATGTAATTTTTCTTATTGCAATTATTTGTAAGGCAGATTTTGTGTGATGTGCAAAGTGTAGATTTATTTGTCATAATGATATTCTTTAAACAAAATTTTAAGCTTTGTAAAAGACAAAATGAAATCATCCCACTAATGTATACAGCAAATAATTTGAAAAGCAAAGCTTACACTAGCACCTTAACGTGCAACTTTTGCTAAAACATTTTGGGATTCCTTTCCAAAACTAGGGATTTCCTGCGTTCTCTTGTTAAAACAAAAAACACGGGGAGATAAAACTGTCCCAGTAAATCAAATCTTTATCAGACAGTAAATTTGGGAGATTTAAGCCACAAATAAATGCACTTTCCCACTTGCTACCATGTGTAGGTAATATACAGTCATTTATTTAAAAGGGAAAAGTAATATGAACGAGATTGCTTCTCAAAGTGATATCGGCGCGGATTTACTCTGACTCGCTTTTGACGGGAAACTTCAATATGTTTTCCATATTCTTAATTTGCACTCTCCTACATTTATCTCAATTTGGTGAAATAAATCAAAATCTTAGTCATTTTAATTTAGTAAAAACACTGAACATTTACGTTGAGGGATTATTGGACCAGACGCAGGTCTCTGTTTTATATTGCTGGTGATAAAATATCCATTCCTCAACTTTGATTGAAATTGTGTACTTCAGAAATAATTTACAAGATTAAGACTGTTACTTGGATCCTATGTTATGTGCAGAATATTGATATGAAAGAATCGGGATAAACCATTCGAAGGTGTTCGATGGAAGGTGAGCGACCCGTTTCTGTGGAAGCCTCCATGATAAAAAGGTTATGGATGTCCATAATTAATATCCTTTAAGTTTAAACTATGCACATATATTTTAATTCTTGAATAACATTTTCTTACTTTAATCGAATAAATGCGTATTTTACTTCATAGAGTGGAATTACTCTAGATTTTCTTTAAAGAATAAAATCAGAACCACCGTTTAACCTAAACAATTTCTCGACAAACAAAAAAAACCATCTTGTTATTTTTTCATCTTTGAGAATGATTGACAGACCCTCCATCTTTTTCTTTAGAATTCGAAAATATTCAAGTGGTAGTAACCCTCCATTACTAGAAAGGTCATCCCCAGGGGTCACACGCCAGGAACGGTGAAATTTACGCCCTCTAGGAGTGGAGGGTAAACCGCGATCTCGGCCAACAAAGACAGTTTTGACGAGTACCCGACCTCCCTCGCCAAATTTTATCGAAAACTTTTGATTTATTGTGTAAATGGAATTACGCTGTCTATGCAAAATGAAGCAGTTTGTATGCTTAAGACGCTGTACGAGTGCGAGGTCTTACCCACAGCCGTTAGACGGGTTATTGGGAATGGGGTAACTTGTTGCGTGGATACGTTCGTGAGGGCTTTGCCAGCGGTAAATCCTTATATCCCCTAGTTAATTCATCTTGTGAGTCACAGTAGAAGAAATTTATGTACGATTCAAATATAAGAAAACATATGTCATTTTAAATTCTGGTTTGTGCAAATGACCAGGTGTCTCTAAAAACAAAACAGCTTTTATGTGATTAAAATAAACATAGATATCAATCTTAAGTTTGATTTTTTCATTATTATTTGATTCTCGCAAATATTGTTGTCTTTAATAAGAAATCTTTTCTAGAACTGTTTGCAGTTTTTGAAAATATTTATTTACAGATTAACAACAGGAGACGAGAACTGCTGGAAAAAAGAATACAATGTGTTCCTGGTATCAGAATTTATTGATAATATAAGAATAAAAGGACAATATATACCAAAACTATCTGCTCTTAACTCTTAAGGACATGAAAGGCTGAAATAATAATAATGGTTCCTCGGGTGATGATATAAATAATTTATACAGTTCTGTATGTAGCTACAAAAATCTGGAAGTCTAAATCCACGGGAAAATCCGCGCCAATTATACTGTGATCCTCTTACGGGTCCCTAATGTAATTCATATCCCCATCAATTAGTGTGGGGACCGCTAGAGTCTTTGTACTCGAGCTGGGTTCTCTTTCAGTGCCGTGTGAAAGAACTGGAGATTAAAACTATTGTCCGGCCCAACAGCAAGCGGATTAGGGAAGCTTTTGGGGTTCTTTGGAGATTAGAACAGTGTGACACAGTCCTCTCAGACGTTGAATAATTTAGTTTAATTGACACACAAGACTGGCCATTATATCAAACATTCCGGTATATACGCACGTGTAGTTTTTAATATCAGCTCATTGTGTGTTATTTTCAATTTTTAAATAAAATTAAGGTTGCTTTTCTTATTTTTCTTAATACAAATCGAGGAGGCATTATATTTCTTGATTAAGTATTCCATAATGATGTTAATCTTAAATTTATTAAAATGATAATTTTGGACCTAAAAGTAGAAAACGACAGTTCGACTCTGTCCCCGAAAGTATTCAGAGCAAATTTTCGGGTTTGGAAGTTTTCTTCTCGTTCATTATTACATTTTAATCAAATAATATCTTTTATATTTAATCTCTAAAACTGATTTTTTTTCCAGCTTAAAAAAATGTTATGAAGTTTTATCATTGTGCAAAAATATAATTCAAGGACTGAAAATTTATCACCTTGAAAAACTTAGAAAATATACGGGTGTATTGATCTCAAAATAGAATTATGGGAAAATGAAAACTTTTATTTGGTTGGGTTTGTATTAAAGTAGTCGATAGGACTGTTTCAAAATATAATTTATTTCATTATGCATTCATATATTCAAATCTAGCATATATAGGAAAAATATGCATATGAAATTATCTCACTGGCTCACAAATGTATAATTTTCATGAATATATGTTTTTATCGTGATCTCTTGTAAGATAAAAGATAATATATAATTATCTATTTAAAGTCGGGTAAAATACCAACTCTGTAGAGCTATTTTTCGACCACAAACTTACCATCTTTTAGGGTAATATGGGTAAAAGTTATGTTGTTTTTCTTAAATAAAATACGATACCTACAAGAAAAATGTATATACACTGTACATGTACTTGTGTATTTTAAAAGTATAAAACATATACATTTTGCTTTTAAGTTCTCTTTTTGTATAAGACATCGTATCAGTATACTTATGTGGTTTATGTATATATCATGTACAATTATAATATTTGAATGGAAATCATCGAAATTCTGTGAATTGAAGTCGAAAAAAGAGGATGGGGGTAATCGCAGGAGAAAATATATAATTTTGCTTTACTATCACAATCTATTAGGCATATTAGTTATTGCTTTACTTGGGATCCAATCCTTTTAATTTATTCAATAAAATATGTTCAAAACGAACAATATGCTAATTAACCCTTTCTGACATTTTCATATACATAGGTATCAGTTGAATTAGGATTCTGGCTACGGTAAAATACAAAACTATTCTCATACAATTATGTCAATATAAATATTCATTAATAAATTAAGTAATGTATATTTTTATATTTTTTTCTGTAACAAGACTATAGAACATGCTGGCTAATGGGACAAACCCTACAGCTTTTTTTAAAAAAAAAATATATATATATGTATTAGTATTTTTTGGTCTGACTGTCCGCTTGATTTTCAGTATTTGAATTTGGATGATTGGAATTAACTATGCACATAAACCGTTTTCTCCCTTAACATTTTCTCTCTCTTTTTAACGGCCTCTTCCTGCCATAACTCATTATTTATATAACATATATTAGTTATTCACCTTGGAAAGACTTTTTTTTCAATTATTTTCAGTTGATAATGAATATAAGGGATTATAGGTTCTTCAATATTCAATTATTGTCCTCTCAATATTCATATATAGGTTTGTGTTATTACCAATAAATCTTCAATAACAATACGTTATGAATGAACTTAGAGGTAAAATCACCGAACTGCCCCATTAGAAAGGCCAGTCCTTGTAACATGTATAATAGAAAGGCTTAAATAGAAACCTGAAGTGTGAAATTTTCTAAATCATACTAACGAGGCGATCTGTGTATACGTCATTAAAAATTCAAAAGCACAAAAAACTACTGGAACATTAATATATCTTTTAGTTAGTCATTACATATTTAAAAGAAATATTTCATTTGGAGAACAGAATAAGACCAAAGTTTTGTAATACCTTTTATAAGGAATGCAAAATTAAATAAAGTTTGTGAAAGAAACTGATGCTTGAATGTTTAAATCTACTTTTGCAAAATGTTCTTGGTGGTTTAGAGAACTTTCAATTTTTAAAACTCTGCAAAATAGATAATTTTCTTTGAATGATATCAGTTTAATTTTTAAAGATTATGATTCACAGATATTGCTACCATTGCGTGCTCCTAATTTCTTGTGGTTATTATTTTTTCTAATCTTCTGCGTCAGTCAATTTGGCACATCCACAGTGTGGAAGTATGCAGTTTACAAGTCGACAATTTTTATCAACTTCTGGCATAAATCAGAGCGAGAATTTTGCCCTTGTCTGACATGACCATTCAGTATAAGCGCTATTTCATAGACAATATTTTCCGATGATCTAGATAAGCCCTAATGCTAATTACATAACTGACTTATTTAATGTCATAAATAAACTTCTAATTGCTCTTTTTCGTCTTGGGTTTTATTTTCTGTCTGAGATTTACCCTTGCATTGTATATGAATGATCCCGAATGATTTAAGGTCCTAATTATTTGTTTTCATTATCTTCTTGCGGATATTAACAAAATTGGAAACCCACTTTCCTAAGTTTGAAATGATATAAACTGCTTGATTGTGTCCTCAAATTGGCCAGACTTGCGTCATCACTCTTTTTTTAATTCTTTGAATTTTATGTTAAATTGCATTTAAGATATTTTTTCAACTGCTATTCTGCTATACTTTGTTGTGTTCTTATTTTTTCATTTATCAAATAAACGAATCACATAAAATTTATCAATCAAATAAAATTCAAATACATACATGTATGTGTATATGCATGAAGTAACTCTAGACAGACTATATGGGATTCCAATATTTTCTACCAAATATGTTGTGTATTTGTATTTATTTCTTATCTTAAAGAACACAAGGTTATTAAATATTATCATTTTGAATAATAAGAGAAGAAAGTCTATATGGGTATAGATATTTAGATGAGGTAAAAATTCTGCCAATTCCTTCTCCATATTATGTTGAATTCTTACAAGTACAACTACTTTATGTACAGCAGTGTCATAACGTTTGAATTTACTTATCATATAAAAGATAACAAACTCTGCTATTCTGAGAATTAATGATTATGTGTGTAGGTAAATGATGCAGTCATTGCAGCAAATAATTCCATGAAAATTGATACTAAAACATTTAAGATTGTCATCTTTGACAACCATTGGTATAAAAAAGATAGAAAAGCTTCAAAAACCAATTTCAGCATCTAGACATTTAGAACCGCTCCAAGTAGAAACAGGATCATGGAAGGTGGCTCATGTAATATGATACTGTAATATTTAACATACTTGTATACCAGAGGAATGAATGTTTGAAAATACTGTTACACATAAAGCAAAACAAATGTATATAAGATGCCCGTTTAATTAAGTATAACAATGTGGTGAGTTTTCTATTCTTTTACATGGCCACTCATAATACTGAGTTTTTAGAGATATCCCTATTTATGACGTCAGCAGCTACCTTTGCAGATGGCCGAAGATCAGCAGATGCAATGAGCATTAGGTTTATAAACACGGAATACAAAAAAACAGACATCAAATATTATCAACATGATATAGAAAAAAAATTCTTTTTTTATTGCTGTGCATTCTGCTTAAATTAAACGTGAATTCGGTTTGTATTTCTAAAGCCCTATATTGCCTCATTACCGCTTTGCTTAAATCATTCCATATTCGTGTGGCATACGTTTTCAATGTATTTGGAGAAAACAAAATGAGACCGTTGAATAGAATTTGAATTTTACGCTTATTTTGATAGCGTACAAAGAAGTAATGATAAATGAATTTGTTAAGTATGTCATTTTTTGTGGCTGCAAATCTAGCAGACTTAATTTTTAACAGATGGTCTTCAATGTTTTGTAAGAATTATTGATCTCTTTACGAAACCAATATTATTGTACTGCAAACATGTATTTGTATGTTTTAAGATGTGATATTTCAATCCACCTGATCTAAGTGATTTTTTGGTAGTAAATGAATATGCATTTTTCAAATACTTAAGCTTTATAAGATATATTTATTTAACAATAGAATAGTAATCATGTCATGCTTTATATCTAAAAAAAAAACCAACTAATAAAAGCAACCTAAAGTTTGAATCTCTTGCTAAAATATAATTTATGTATCAATTTTGAATTTTTGTCGCTTTTAAACTAAAGTAGTGTTAATCTATTATATTAACTTTGTCACATTTAGAAATATATTTATTTTTCTTTTTTTCTTTTTCTTTTTTTTTTACAAGTGTATATTATGACAAAGAGTTTATGTACATTGTGTCTACCAAGTGTAGGTGCTAAGCACCACGCAAATCTAAGAAAAAGCCATAGGATTTCTTAGGGGGTTTGTTAAATTTTCCTCATAAATTGTCAATCAATGTTCAGCTTGTTCAATAAATCAACTCTTCTAAATTTTAAAATTCATATAATCTTGAAAAAGTTACTTTAAAAAAATATGAACGTTTCTCGTCCTATCAGAGTAAAATAAGATTTCATGATTTCAAAATCAAAAATAAACAATATTCATAAGTACATGATTTTTGATATTGTAAGCAAATCAAAATTTGAGCAAGCATTCCACTCTCATTCAGATAATATGAACATTTCACTCAAAAATCGAGATGCATCGCTTTTGCTAAATAACAAGAATTTATATCTATCAATGAATTCGAATCAAGCTTATAAATTGTACTAAATCACCAACTAAAGGTAATTTTCGTGTTATTTCTTTATTATAACTCAAAATGATATAATTTATGGCGTCTGAAAAACACTGAGTGATGAACATTAGCGTAATGAGTATTGCGAAGACGCTTTTCAAGTATTCCAAACATGTCCCTCATTTTAACGAAAGTCAAATTAACAGAACCAAAAAATGGCTCTTAAAAAAGTAGCATACGATGAACGTAAAATATTCAAATCATAACACTGTGTGTTTTAAAACTTGTCAATAAAGGGTAATTACTTTGTACATCATTGTTTGTTACCTCTAAGCAGCAATGACTAAACTTAATGAAATACTTCCAAAATATCTTGCTTTTTATGTCAATAACTCTTTGTTGAATGGAAATAAATGTTATTTTTGAATTAATTGAATCAACACCTTTCTACTCAAATGAACACGGGGAGACCATTCACCTTGCTGTTCGATAAATCAAACGCACCCGGTGACTCTAAATACCCTCGGTGCAGTAATAGTTGCTTCCATGACTCTTTTGTTAGCATTCTCATCTCAATATTTAATCCTATAATCTAAAATGAAACTTATTACCCAGAAAAAAATAATTTCATTTGAAATGTAGAATATTTGCCACCTGATGTTTGGATTATGTACTAATATTCCAGGGTTATGCTAGCTGTCTCCTTTGTTTAACTTATTTTTACATTTGAATATTTGATGATGTTGATGATGATGATGCGATTTTCATACCGTCAATTATTTTATACATGAAAACTGAATTCAATAAATAACACACAGTAAATGCCTCATTGGGAAATTCTATTTTAATTCTTACGTGTACATCTTTTAAAAAGTTATCTTATAACTTCTGATTATGTTTCAGGAAAAACATAAGGAAGAAACAAAATATACCATATAGGGTTACAAATTATATCAGTTTAAGTTCTTTGGTTTCAAATTAATGTGTCGCTAATTACCTGAATTGCATGCAAAGTGTCTTATAATGTTTCCTTGCTATAATTGGTTGTAATATTTTTTTGTGTAAGATTATTTACTTTATGCAGACAAGCTTTTAGACTGTGAACACTAGCGACGGAGAAGTCTTGGCGGGAAAACGAACGCCGAAGAATACAGGAAGTAAAACGGCTGGGGACGGGTTAATTAGCCTCCTTCTAGCGCAAAACGCGGAAGATGCCAACAGAGCGGAAATTGGCAGACGACCGAACGGGCACCTGATTCTGACAAAAAGAATCAAAGAATTTTTACTTTTGAGAAATTATTTCCGTATTTTCTACATAACTACTATTTGGTATATATTTTAAACAAGATTTGATTTAAACTTCCTTATTTTACATTTTAACCTTAATCCATAGAAGTGAATAATGTCTCATTTTTTTGTTTTTAATTTTTATTTAAAGAAAGGAAAGTCCAAGTCATTGATTCTTCGTTAAACAATTAATTTTATTCATTTTATTTATTTATTAAATGTATGGATAAAATGAACATTATTCAAGCTAAAAAAAATTCATTCAAATCATTTTAAATTAGAAGAGCAAACGCAGACCTCTAAAAGATCAGATATAAGATCAGATGCCATGGAGGAGCAAGCATCCCTTGCCGACCGGTCACACCGGCCATGTGCTCCTTGTCATGATCGGGAAATAAGGACAAAATACGTAGTCAATTCAGTATGTCAATAATTGACTAATTAGTTGAAAAACTTCAGTACAGCATTTGACTTGATGATAGATTGTATTTGCTGAAAAGTAATTATATCGACTAAAGAACTTACAAAATAATAACTTTAAACGAGACTTGATATTCTTATTTCATCAACTTGTTTGTCAAAAACTTACTGTACCACGTTTTAGAAATTGTTCATACGTAGAGCATGCTCTTGTGTATCAAATCAATTGAGAGATATAAACCCCATATGCCGATGATGAAGGTATAAAGCTGCATAAGTAAGGGAAGCTGACAATTGAAAAGTTTAAAAACTCATCATGTTTATCACCGTTGCAAACCACGTCCAAATTGTACGAACCTCTCCCATTCTGGAGAGAGCCATATGCGGACTCCGGACCGTGGCTTGTGACCGTGTATGTTTATTACAAAGCTTTGTTGTAAGATTGCCATTAACGTCTTTTTCTAGTAAAATATATGAATATAAAAAAATTTGGAACACTTTGGAATACATTTGATGGTTGGAAGACCTGGTCTTCTTCTTCAAAAACCACATAAATATTGTCAATCAGAAATCTATGTGTCTTTTATTATTATTCATTTTTATGCAAGATGACTGGGGTGTTCTGTATAAAGTTCTGTGATAAGGTTTCAGAATTTTCGTTTCACACTGGGAGCAAATTGGTACTTCGATATAAGATATTTCCAAGATCCAATCTGAGCCAGTTTTTCTTTTTTCTTTCTTTTTAAAAGAAACATTCTTAAGAAACAGCCAATTTCAATTTCAGAATTTATTTCACCAAAGTCTACAATTTAAGGATGAATTCATTATTTGAAATACTTACATTACGTTCTAGTTAGCAGACCCTCGCTTATATGGATGGCAAAAATATTACAAAAAACAAGAACCTGTGCGTCACAAGGATAGGATTATCCGTATAAACTTGCTACCATTTGTCAACAAGAACCAATTTCTGCAATCTGTATTAGGCATGAATTAATTATGAATAATATTTACAACTTAAAATTAGCAAATATTTCAATGTAAGGGCATGTTCCATATATCTGCAATAAAGACTATCTAAAAAGTATAAATGTATCAAACTGTATAATTATCATAATGTATCCTATGTTTCCAAGTTCATTCAATACGAAAGATAATGTCACACAATCAATTTCAAAAACTAGAAAGGCTACTAAAAAATAAGTAGATGATACAAGGTTACTAATGAAGAAAAGCCACAAATTTTATAGCCGATAAAAGGAACTTGTTTGCAAATACAATTAATCTTTAGATCGAATGTTGCATGACGTTTTTTTCACAGGCACCTGTTTAACGCACACTATTTTCACTCCAGTCTACATGTGTATTACTTAAATTAAATTATCTCGAAAATATCTAATTTCCATTTGTTTTTTAGTTTAACAATATGGCTAAATCACATGCGAGTAAGAGTATGTGGTGACTTGTTTAGGTTACCCTAGGAGCCAATAAAATCTTGCTTTTTACTATTCCGTATATGGCAAAATTTATGAAACTAATAAAAACAAGAGGCCCATCGCTCACCTGAGCAATGTGGCTAGGAAAAAAGCAGAAATAAGTTTACCTTTGCCTTAATTGTCCTTTACATTTGAACTAACATTCTGGCCCCATCCTACACCCAGGGGTCATCACTTGAACAAAATTGAATCTACACTACCTGAGAATGCTTCCATATGAACAGGACTAATCATGGCTTTGTGGAGTATTCTAAAGATTTTTCTACATGTTTCTATGTAAAACTTGGATTCCATGCTGTAGCCCTGCCCTACACCCAAGGGTCATGATTTGAACAAAATTGAATGTCCACTTCCATAAAAATATGATCATTCATGCCTTTGCTATTCTTGAAAAGAAGATTTTTAAAGAATTTTCCTATATATTTCTATGTAAAACTTTGATTGGCCATTGCAATTCAATTCAATTTCTTTATTGCAAAAGACATACATTGAAGCCACGCCCTCACCTGATGATGCTTCCATATGAGTTTCATTTTTCTTGGTCCAATGGTTCTGAAGAAGACGATTTTTAAAGATTTTCCCTATATATTCCTCTGAAAAACTTTGATCGGCCATTGTGGCTCCGCCCTACCCCCATGGGTCATGATTTGAACAAACTTGATTCTACACTACCTGAAGATGCTTCCACATGAGTTTCATCTTTCCTGGCCCAGTGGTTCTTGAGAAGAAGATTTTAAAAAAATACCATTATTTTTTCATTAATTCATTATTATCTCCCCTTGGGCTTGGCCCTTCATTTGAACAAACTTGAATGCCATTTACCCAAGAATGATTTGTGGCAAGTTTGGTTAAAATTGGCCCAGTGGTTCTTGAGAAGAAGTCGAAAATGTGAAAAGTTTACAGACAGACGGACGGACAGACAGACTACAGACAAAATGTGATCAGAAAAGCTCACTTTAGCTTTCAGCTCAGGTGGGCTAAAAACGAATTGGTAGCATAAAAGGTCATAAAGATAAAATTGGGGAAAACAACATTTGTTTTAGAAAATCATTTTCACACTGAATTGTCTACGAATTTTTCCTTTACCTGATGATAATAAAACACGCATACGGCGGGTTTGACCGGTCGACATGGGATGCTTGCACCTTACAGGCACCTGATCCCACCCCTGTTTCAGAGGTCACTATCATCTCTGCTCATAGACGTTGTTGTTTATTGAGACTTTTGAGCAAATGTTTGTTATCTCTACGTACATTTCTCTTCATTTCATGCACAACCAGAACAAATAGGTTAGAGTTTGCAAAATTGATATATATGGAGAAGGTATGTACATGCATATGAGGTTTTGATTCGTTCAGGATTTTGAGCAATTTTCATCATACTCAAAGCAAGGAGGAAAAGTACGAGTGACCGCCCCAATAGTATTAATTTCTCATATTTAACCAAATATAAACATATAAGAGAGACGATCTGGAAGGTTACCGCTTGTATCGAGCTTTTAATATCAGGAAAGAATGCATAAATGATGATTGCAGTCTACTTCTACGAATGTAATGTTTATATAAACTCAATTCACGTGTCAGATGAATTTGAAAGCTCTTGAAATGCTCCATATTACATAAGTTTCACCGACCTCTGATAAAAAGTCAACAAATCGTTCCCGTTTTATTCTAAAAATTTGATGAAATAATCACTGATCCGTGAAATATTCTGCTGCCTCCCCAGATGATCGTTTGTCATCGAAATATAGCGTTATTGGCTTCATATGAATCGCCGTGAACCTTCGGTAAAAAGATACCGGCATTTTTTCCTGGTTAGCCTTTCTTGGTAGATAAAGAAAAAATCAAAATGATAAATTGCTGTCTTAACATCAGATTATGAGGTAAGACCAACATAATAGACATTCAATTTTTACCTTATAGATAGACATCTTAATGGATAGCTCAGTTGTGAATATCGTCATAGCTTCTACAGCTACGACATCATTTCCCAACAATTTGCTCTTGACCTTAATGAAATGGATTAACATTTTGCTCTCCTCATATTCTAATTCTGTAGGTATTACATTCCTTTTTTTGGATCACCCTGCCTTTTATTTAACACGAAGAGCACTGTGTTTGTGATTTTACAGACATCGCCTACTTTACTGCATCGACAAAGATATAGACATTGGATAGAAGCATCTTGCCCAGGGCTTGAATTCTTAGCTATATTTTTGTCATTATTATTATTTTTTTTTTTACAGAATTGCAGTTTTAACTTATACATTTAACATTTGGTGTTGATGTGTGTTTTAAACTTTCTTGATTTTCTTATTATGATTAAAAATAAAAAGTTATAACAATCATACATTTATTTAGTTTTGCATTTACGAGGGGTGATCAAAAAGTTCGCGAACTAATTGAATAATTTTCATAAAAGAAACAATATTTGGTTTCAATGTTGATTATATTTTAGATTGATCCTCTCCAGTTTTAATGCACATCAACCATCGGTCTGCGCATGCGCGAATCACGTGATATTGGCGGTCACGTGACCCCCTCCGTAGCGATCTGTCACAAAAGTTGAAAGATTTTTCTGAGTTTTATATTTCTTTCCATGTGAGTTAATTTTTATGACAAGAACAGTTCATTTGTCAGAAATGGTCAAATCTCGGTAACAGAATAGTTGGATAAGAATATCCTTTCCAAAAATAAGCATAGCGACCATTAAAACACAAATCTTCCGTCTCGGGAGAGCCTTTCTTCAAGGTGGATAGAGAATGGGTGCCGCCTTTTTATCATATCTAATATGTTTAAAATCTAAAGTAAACGATATCTTAGGTATTTAATAATCATATTATTGTTTAAATATTCAACTATTTTTCAAAGTTTTAATTGGAGGTCTTTGATAGCAAATTGCTTAATAAAAAACACATCTCTTTTCAAACTTGCTTTCACTGGGCAAGATGACAAGTATCATTTTTAACCATCTGCCTTCCTTCACTAAAGCGATAAATCCAATTATCAATTGAATTTATAGGAGCCCATTTATCTTAATAAACTGTGTACAAATTTTTATATGATACTGCAGAGGGATTTCTAAGATATACAATAAATTGTACAGTCGTTTGTTGAACGAGTTCGACTGAGACAACCATTTTTCGTCACAAGTGACCTACATAGTGACGTCATTTTCACATTGTGACGTCACAAACAAGGAGAAAAAAAACTATTCAGCATTTGCTATTTATAGAACTTGTGTATGGCTATGTGTGTACCGAATTTCATTCTAATCTGAATTGTGGTTTTGTAGATATAGAGATAGTTCGCGAACTTTTTGATCACCCCTCGTATAACGAAAAAGGTGAAAATTTCGAAAAGCGGTCCATCTTAAAAAATCAACCAACAATACACATCTATGATCTAGATTTAATCATGTTTCCTAGGAAAATCCAGAGATTGGATCAGGTGTCGAAAGGGTTAAATTCCCCTGTCAATGTCACAGAATCACACCGATTGTGAGCCCTATGTAAAGATAAAAAAGACGGAACATTCTGTAGTCAAATTTGTATAAAAAAGAAGGCCTAACATTTAGTGTGGAAAAAGTTAACCAAAATACGACCTAATGATAGGTTTTATTTGCTATCAACCAATGACCATAAAATATACAGAAAGCTGACTTAAATTAAACGGCGTTGTTAAAATGTTTGTAACATCAACTTACCTTTAAGTAACTTCCCTCGGTTAAAAATTGATTGTAGTCAGAACATGCTCTTGAGTAGCAAATAAGTTATGTCATAAACACCATATGCAGGTAGCAGTGGAATATTACTACATAATTAAGGAAAATTAATGATGGAAAAGGATAAGTCATCTTGTTTGTCATACATTTTAATTGTTAGTTGGCTCTTATCGTCTATTGCCAGTGGAACATCCAAAATGAAAATCAGACACTGTGGTGTTCTTCATTTCAAGTTTATTGGAATAGGGTGAGTCAACATATGATTTGAAATAACTGATATATGAAATAATATATCTGAATGTCGGGTTGAAGGTCACGGCCAGTGTTATCATCTTCTCAACGTACCTAGAAGATTTTGAATAAAAAAATGAGCACACGGGGATCTGACCCGTCGGCAGGGGATGCTTACTCCTTCATGGCACCTGATCCCACCTCTGATGTTTCAGAGGTCCGTGTTTTCTCTGCTCCCGATTGATACTGTTTAATGGACTTTTGTCCTTGAATACTGGTCGTTATCTCCATATATTTCATACACAGGAATATAAAAACAGATCAGCTAAATAAAAAAGAAGCAAAATTAGTGTCTATCAGATTTCCAACAGTTTGTTGGAAAACGTAGACTCCTACGACTACATAAACGTTGTCTGCGAGAAACTCCAGCATCTTTTTATTATCAATTTCAGAGTACTTATGATATTTAAGGAAGTAATTATACTAATGTCCAATCACAAAATATGCGAAATTTCCTAATTTGATCAGTTTTTTTAAGCAGTTGACATGAAAAAAGTTCATTTTTTGATTTATCGGGAGGAATGATGGTATATAATGTAGAAAAGTCTAACTTTTGGCTATTATAGCCTTTTGAAGAAAAATATGGTGATTTTGGGGATTTTCTGATGTCTTTAGAGTTAATAAGGGACCACTTTTGTTATTAAGCACCTCTAGAATAGAGAATGTCTGAAGTATCTCTTCAACAACAGTTAACATTTTAATTAGGAGTAATTTAAGGGCCTAGTAGGCATATGCTGGACCCAGCAATGTTTCTTCGTTTGTAAGGATTTTTATGAATTAGTTTAAGAATCCAGTACAGGTACCGGTAGTTAGTTGATTGGTCTGTTAAAAAGTATTCAATACTGAGAATTTTTTACAAAGTGAACTTCGGGTATACATGTATGTTTGATATCCAGACGTGGAAGTTCTTCCAATATACAATTATAATAATGAACCTTACAATGATGATCCTCGTCTGCTGGAACCTTAACATACTGGTTATCTAGTGTTAGCATATCAGTGGGTCAAATGCTGACTGGCGTTTTTCATACTAATTGTAAGGCCATTACTTACATACTTTAAGAATGTCAACAGATTGTCCGTCATATCTCATTTATGACAAGGCGGGCTTGACCTATCGGCAGGGGATGGTCACTCCTCCATGGCACCAGATCCTCTAATGTTTTACAGTCCGTGTTTGCTCCGCTCCTATTTTGTTACATGTATGTTGAATGGACTTTTGCGTTTGAATACCGTTCGTTATCTCCACACATTTTATTCTAATTCTTTTATCAACTCCAGTTTAATGAAAACAAATCAAAGGAAAGATGGTTTGCATTTTGGTTTTTTTTAATGCTTTATCACGATTCTTTAATTAAACACTTCATCCATTCCGACAAAGTGTCAAGGTCTGTTTGTATTTAGTTTGGCATATATTTCGAGAGAATTCGTATTAGAAATGAAGTTCGATCGCCGAAACATGATACTGAACATCTAAACCAAAATCTGGAGAGTCCGTCATCATTGAAACATCAGGACTCCCTGTATTTAGGATCCGGACTTGTTATGATGATAGCTTTCAGGTATTTGTACATCAGCAGTAATGACGTGTCTAGCGGTATGTTGCTGAAAGATGACGGACTCTCCAGATTTTGGTTTTGATATACAATATCTAGGCACTGTAGGCGTGAAAGGTTTTGAATCAACAGTTTGGTAATAAGTAGCTGACCCCACCTCTATTTTTTTTTAGAGCTCTGTGTTTGATCTACTAGCGATATATATTGTTTAAATGGAATTTTGAGCTTTATTCTGTTAGTTATCTTCGTATTTCGCTTGAAAAGAGACTCGGGATGTACATCAAAGTATCCAATTTCTTTTGTATTCCTGCGCTGATGAGTTAAAAAGTGAACACTTCTAAGAATGCTATGGACCATTTAACATGCAGGAAAATGGTCCATCTTGTAACCTCTGACATTTATCTGTGTATGATTCGCTTTGACATCTTCATTTTCAGCCCATTAAGGATTAATATGTAATGAACGAATTGTTCATATTGGTCTAAACAATTTATCATTTATCAAATAAATAAATGGATCAAAAAACAATTTTAAACCATTTGTTTTTTCTCTTTGATCTGAATACAATTCCCTTTTTCTAAAATCCATTTTTTATTTCTATTCCTCTCTGATGTATTAATGACTGCGGTGTGTTCAATATGATTTAACATTTGTTTATCTAAATTTATCATATTCCTTGCTGTTTCTTTTGTTAAACTTTTGTGTGCGACATATCATTTTCCAGTTCGTAGTTTTAAATTGTTTTTAAAAATTGTTTCATCGTTCATATTCTTGCATATACATGTACATGTTTTGAATACTGTAAAATCACATATTTTCGTGGGGTCAAATTTTCGTGGTTTGAGGAAAAAATGTTGGTTCATTGGGATTTGATTTCGTGGATGAAGACATTTTTAGTAGTTGTGTATGTAGAAATTTACATTTCGTGGTGGACATAAATTCGTGGGTCTCTTCATACCACGAAAACAACGAAAATTAAACCCCCACGAAAATTGGTGATTTTACAGTATTATGACATTTATTACTAGCATTTCATCGGGTAAAGTACGTGTACATGAAGTAGTTCATAAACGTAGCGCTTAAAAGAAGACTTTGGTAATTGGAAATCTTATTTCTGATTATGTCACTTGTTTTTTTTTTTTATAATTGTTTTTCGGTATATATTAATAATATAATTGAAATATGGAGGGAACAAAAAGCATCACAGCTCAAAGTCCATGCATTCAAATAATACAAACCAGGAGCAGAGCAAACAGAACCTCGGTTAAATATATGAGTTGGGATCAGGTGTCGTGAAGGGGCAAGCAGGAGTGCCGATAAGTGCTCCTTGTCAAATGATCGGGAAATGACATACAACTAGTATGGAAAACATCAGTCATCATTTGACATTATAATAAGTTTTGTTTGTGGATTAGGCCATTGTATATAACTTATGACCAGAAACGAGACTCTTGATATATTTTTTTCATCAACTTGTTTGTTAATAGCTTTCCTCGTTCTAGAATTGGTTCATACCTAGAGCATGTTCTTGACTATCGATTTAACTGAGAGACATAAACCTTTATGCGGATTATGTGGTTATGAAATATATGGAGATATGGAACAGTATTTAAGCTCAAATATTTAATTAGCAAAAAACAAAATAGGAGCAAAGACATGTACCTCCTAAACATCAGAGTTGGGATCAGGTGCCATAGAAGAGTGAATATCCCCTTCCGACCGGTCAACCCCGCCAAGTGCTCCTTTTCATGATCGGGAAATAACGGGAAAACCCGTCGTCAATTCAGTGTCAGCATTTGACTCAATGATAAATAATTATTGTATTTACTGACAAGGTCATTGAATCGATTGAAGAACTTAACTATAAACGACTGCTGATATTCTTGTTTTATCAACTTGTTTGTCAATAATGTATCGCCTTTTAGAAATTACGTAGAACATGCTCTTGTGTATCGAATCAACCGAGAGATATAAAATCCGTATGCAGGTGATGAAGGTATATTGCTGCAAATGTAAGGGAAGTTGACGATAGACAAGTTAAAGTCATCACGTTAATCATAGAACTTGGTTGTTAGATTACCTTTTACCTCTTTTTCAAGTAAAATAACAAAATAAGGAACATATGTGTCAGACTCTGTGGTATCTTTTATCTCAAGTTTAAGGTATTTTATGCTGTTGGTTTTGGTAAAATCTTGTGACTTTAAATTTTCCAAGTTCCTTGGAATTTTTAAGTATCCACATTTGATTTACACCACTTCTCATATATATTGTTACACAGTACTCTTGAAGTTATTCATTCACCACTGTTAACATCTTAGAGAGGAGTTAAGAAAGAGGCTTGCGGTTGAACATTTAATGGCACCTGCTGTGTATTATTTTTGGTAAGGATTTTTATGAAGTTTCCGAATCCTATATAGATATGATAATTCAAATCCATTTTGTTGTTTGGGATTTCAAAAATATTCAAAACTGACATGATTTTAAAGAATATCTTCCTTAGAAAGGGAGCTATCAGTATAAGTTGGATTGCCACTTGTAGAATTAAATTCAAGTTCTTCTAAAATACAATTCATAAAATGAGCCTCACAAACGAAGACATATAAAGCTACATTTATACACACTTCGTTTTCTTCTTTTATGAATAGACAAGAAGAGGATAAGCAAAGGATAAATGTATCTTCTACTTCATTAAATTTGACTATAATAACCAAAAATAAAATATTCACATTTTCTCATCTTTTGACCTCCAAAATAAAAAGCCTTTTCTCTTGAAATATACACTGGATTATTCGCACAAATGTTTTATTTTACCCTAACAACATATACGTTTTATTACAATGGTAACACATTGCAGTTTACTGCCATAGAGATAGTGATTTTCTGTTAAATAACTGAAAACAAATTGAACAATTATATTATGTGTATATTTAAGGAATCACTGTCTAGTTTGGAGAGTATGCCAGGGCATCAACAATAGTGGGAAACATGGGATAATTTGCATAACGGGCGAAGAACTTACGCATAGTACAATTTGGAAGTCATTTAAAGGAAGTACAGATTCTACTTGTATACACAGGCTTCACGTTTTTTTTTATTTATATGCTGATACCCCCTCCCTCATTTGTTATTAAAATTAAATTAAGGAATCACTGTCTAGTTAGTATAGTATGCCAGGGCATCAACAATAGTGGGAAACATGGGATAATTTACATAACGGGCGAAGCCCGTTATGCATAAATTATCCCATGTTTCCCACTATTGTTGATGTCCCTGGAATAATATACTAACTAGATAGTGATTCCTTATATTTCCATTTCATTGTGAAATAAAATTGTAGATTTAGACTTGAAAAATGCAGACATAGATTTAGATTACACGAGGATTCCCATCCCAATTTCAATAGGCCTCGCCGACTGACGTCAAAAACAACGGCAGCCGCACGAAATTTTCATGCATACAAGTATTTGGCCTCCTTAGCGTCCGACTCAGAGACGGATGCGCACGAGATTTGCATGCATACTAGGCCTCCTTTGCTCCTGACCTATCGACCTGCCTAATTTACATTCCGGCAGAATTATTAGGAAATCAACTCCGCTTACCTACAAAGGGTTATCATAGAGAAAAAATTTAGAAATGGAAATATTATTTAATCATATATGGCTTCTTGAATCCTCTTTGAAGGAAGCAGTGTGTTAAAGAGGAATTTAGTAAATTTCCACGTAATTAGAAGTACTACATACCTTAATATATTTACATTATCAAAATTTGGAGCATCATTGCAATGTTTCAAGAAAAAAATCTTTAATTATTACATTCTCATAAAGAATTGAAATGAATTTTTAATTTTTGATTTTATAAGATCACATTCTTATCTTACTGTTGTTATTGGCATCGTACAATGATAGACTTAGGAAAAGGGATAACGGATATTGAATATATGGAAATATTTTTTTGCAAGTGACTATTTTCGTGTACGATTTTTTTAAAAATAACTTACTATAGGAAATTTGAAAGCAGCTGTCGCCATAGGGAAAAAAGCTTTACCTTCATTGCACAGTTGTTCAATTAAAATTGATCAATTATTCAATACCAAATCAGCTAGTCATATTACGACAGTTGTAACTCTAAAATCCATTACATCGCGTTACATTAGCAATAGAAATGTCAGGAAATGCGAATGTTTGTGTGTTTAAAAAGATGTCTTGGAGAAGATTTTACATAATTATATTTTCAAGATAGCTATGGCATTCTTATAATCTGAATAGATATTGTTTTTCTTTAACAAAATCAAGTATGGCAATCTTGATCCTTTTGTAATAAAAAGATGTTTAAAGGGTGCCTTTCTGTAATAATTGATATATGCAAAATCTTATTAAACTATCAGTTGTTTCGCAGTAACACTTAAAAAGAACAGTAAAGAAATGCCTACACGTTTTACAGACTATATGTTTAAAATTAGGGCATAAACAGATAGAAGTATGTTTACGTGTAAGTTTAATTGATGATTTCATTTCCAGTTTGTAGTTTATGCAATCTGTCATTCAAATCAACAAAAAAATGTAGCCCAAGTTGTTGATGAAAGACAGCCAAACCTGATTAATTAAAAATCTTTCTAATAAGTCAAGGAGGTATATTGACCCGAAATACACATGAACCATTTTTTAACAATTAAAGACTCTGTTAAAAAAATCCATATGTAGTGACTTGTAAAATTGGAAAATGTCAAGAAACATTACAAACCGTTCTCATGAATGGAAAATTACTCAACAATAGTTTTTAAGATAATTAGGAGGTCAAGTTGCGGCCTAGGTTATTCTAGTACATGCGTGTCATACTGCCCACAGTGACATTGCATGTCACACAAAACGTCGATACCATTACCATTATGTACACAGAAAAAACTCAAATTACTTCATAGCTTTACCTTGCACTTGCAATTATTATTTTTTTACTTTCTGAAAAAAAAGATGAATATCAAGATTCCAATTAAATTTTCTCATATGTTTATATCATTACTTAAATTACTTGACTAGAAATATTTTTACTCTGACTCAGAAAAAAATCTTTAAAAGAATACTGACTCTGCTTTTTCTCACTTTCAACTGGTCTTTCTTTTCTGGATGTTTTTTTTTTCCCGAAATAATTCCTATCAATGAAAAAATCTGTTAATTTATGATTACTTTTTGCAGATCTTTATTGATGAAAAGATAATGTACAGAAAGACGGGAGTAATTATCGATACAAATTTGTCAGTCAGAAGTATGTCTTAAAAATAGTATTAAATAAAGGTCTTCAACTAAATTCAAGTCTCTTTATGAGTAAAAATATAACTTTTTTCAAGGATAAGTCAAAATACAATATGATTTACTTTTGGAAAGGATTTGGATTAAAACAAGTTATAAAGCTACAAGAACAATGTATCTATGATAGAAACTATACAAACTAGTGTGAACTTAATTCAGTTTGTATTTACATAAAATTCAATGAAAAGATACACTGACAAAAAAAACCTTTCATTGGAATATAAATATGTGGGTATAAGTGGTCTATAAAATTCACGAATACTCCCTCTACCTTGTAATTCTGCAGCAATTTACTATGGCTTGTTCAATTAAAATACATTTTTACTTTTTGCTTATTACATTTTACAAAAGGTGAATATTACGAACAGTGTTCGATATCAAATCTATTTATAAACAATAAACATCTGTGAGTAGGACATCAACATGGACTCCTGGAATTCCAGAGGTGGGATCAGGTGCATATGAGAAGCAAGCATCTCCAGTTGACCGGTCACAACCGCCGTGAGTCCTATATTATGTTTTGGATCAAAAAGAAACACTCGATGGTCTTATTTAGTTTTGATCTACAAATTGTTATGAAACAAGTCGGCCAAATACTAATAAGTTCATTAAATCAACCACAGAACTTACGAAATGCAGACTTTAAAAGAGATTGTTGAAATATCTGTAAGATCAACTTTACGTAAATATACTGTTTCGGCTTAAAAATTGAGAAATTGAGCGCACTTGGAGCATGCCCTTGATTAGCGAACAATATAAGGAAACAAACACCATATGCAGGTGATAAGGGAATATTACTACAATGTAAGTAAACCTTCCGATGAAATTGCTGTTCAAAGCCATCTCCTTTGTCAACAAATTTAAATATTGTCTTTCGTCATATGACACAAATGTGACAGACCCTGTGATGTCTTTTATTTCAACTTCACTGGAACGAAGTCGACATTACTACTGGAAATTACTACTGTTAATGGCTAAATCGTCGTCGATATATCTGAATGTCGAATTGAAAGCCACAGAAAGTATTTTTCTCTTCTGATGTAGAACTCTTTTGAATAAATTCTGCTTCATAGGAATATTAAAAAATGGTCAGCTGTTAAGGAAGCAAAACTAATGGCCAACAAACTGAAAGTCTGTTTGAAAACTACGTCTCTTAGGAATAAATAAATGATGTCAATCAGGAACCAAAGCATCCTCTCATTATCAGCTTCAGAGTACCTGTGTGTGGAATCAGAGTGGTTTTAAATTATGTAATTTCGATCATGACCAATCACAAGATTTAAAAATTACCGAGCTCCGTGTGAAATGAAGATTCAATTGTTTATTGTTAATAATGATTTATAGTGAGGAATGGTTGCATAAAGTTTAGAAAAGTCGAAGGTTTGGATATCAATGACTTTTGAACAAATTTGGTGATTTTAAAATTTCCGAAAGCTTTCTAGAGGATCCAAATCTGATTTACAGATATCTAGAATATACCTAAGCACAGAAGTCGGGGTTTCTTCGTTACAGTTGTAAATTAGCATTTGCTGGACCCGGCAATTTATCATTTTTGTCAGGAATTTAATTCTAATTTAATTAATTGAAAGGTTTAGGAATTCAGTGTTGGAAAGGTAGTATGTAATTTTCTGTTTGAGCATCAATACCATTCACTATTACAATAGTCCCAACCATTCAGTTAACGTTGCTATCCTTGCAAGTCTCTGAAAACGGAGCAGTGCCAATCAATCTGAAATTGCTATGACACAAAATGTTAAAGCTATATATCGAGAAAAATGTGGGAGGGTAAGCAATGCCTAGCATTATAGTTTACTGAAAATTAAAGATTCATTTAGGAAAAAAAGAAGAAAAAATGCATATATTTCTACCAGCTTCTAACGCTTCAGCAACGAAAACCAAACGGCTGTTACCAAAGTAGTCTGTTCTTCCGAGAAACTCCATCCCTCTCCTCAATCTGAAACAGCCACCAAATACAAGATTATTCCTTAATTGGCGGGACTTAATGAAATCAAGTCGGGATAAAAACCCCTGAAATATAATTTTGCGTGACGATAATCAGAACCAGGGAGAATTATCGGCGACCCATATATCGGCGCTGCTGTGCCTTTCATTTGTTTCTTTGCAGTAATTTGAGCTCTATTCATTTCAAATTTAAAGATAATTTATTGAACAAATCCTCTGAGGTCTCTATTTTTTTCTCAAGTACCAGAAAGAGACGCCTTTATCCCCCGTCATCCACAGTGTTCTGAAAGAGAATACGGAATGGAAAGGCCGCTTTGGTTTGTATAAGAAGTGAGGGGTTCTGTAAATTCGAAAGTCTAATCATTTTTGTTCCTCATCTAAATGTTTGTCGAAATAAGTTTTACAGAATGAGGAAAAATAGAGCCACGATCTTTTTCATGCAATATCATTCCTTGGTAAGAAATATAAGGATGGAATCCAAATTATCCAGAATATGTCATTACATTCAGGAAATAGAACTGTGTTAAATTCTGATTTTGGATTTTAAAAATTCACATTGTAATAATAATGAGGCAAAAAAATTAATACCGTATTAATCGACATACTTATCTAACTTCAACATATAAATTATTGTTGAACAAAATTGTCACATGAAAATGCACCTGTGTCTTCTCTGACTCTTCAGGTACAATCATGCACTTGGTTGTCGAATAATTCGTGTTTTACTCAAAAAATGGAGGAGAGAAAATAAACTAAAAATTCAATTAGCACCGGATTACGGTTAGCAAGGAGTTAATAGTGATTTTATTAACAATCTTCCTTATTAAGCGTATTATTAGTTAATAGAATAACGATCCCGATGAAAAGCCGGTTATGTAACCGCGGATTCCTGTCTTTGTTTGCTGTCAATACCATTCTCCATATTTGTCACTGTTCATTAGCGGTGCTTTCAGGCGCAGAAGTAGACTACAGTGTTGATAACGAACCCCTCCCCAACGGATGTCCAGGAACTGACAAAAACACGAGTCAGTGTTTAACCAAAGATTCCGGGAGTCGTAGCATGTTGTAAATTTTTGAAATTACTCGATGGATGTAAATGCAAAATTTACATGAAAAGTATTCATTTTTGTAAATTTTCCATTTACCTCCGCCTAATAAATTCAAAAAATTTCAACATGATAGCTGTGATTAAATGTTTTTCCAAAGGACTTGAAAAAGTTTTGTCTCTAACGCCCATGGAAGCAACATATTTAACGGCGTGCTTTTTGCATTTTGTTCTTTTCAAATTCCTATCTTTAGATATAAATTTCATGGTTTCGTCCTATTTATGTAGGAATTGGTCAGAATATTTATTGTTCTCTAACTACATAGTCAAGAAGAATTCTTTGGTTTTTATTGGTGCATTTGCGCAGTTATAAAATATGATTTTTTTCCCTATCAGATACCCTATTGTAAATTTTAAAATTACTATAAGTAAAGGCAAATGCAAAATTGCACTTTTCCAACCCCGTAAATTCAGAATTTACAACATTTCAGGATGTTAACATCACTGAAAGCCTATCCTTTCAAATTGAATCAGGAAAGAAATTAAAGAAGAAATATTTAAATTTTCAACATTTTTAGCATTTTATTACATTAACATGAAATGGGGACGAAACATGAACATATAGGAAATACAATTTATATACATGTATTTGGCTATTTCTCAAAATGCTCACGAAAAATGTCAAACTTATATTTAATCATAGAAGCATATTATGTTTTTCACATTAATATTAAGGTTGATTTATTTGATATAAACTGCCAGTTGTCAATAGAAATCAAACCAACACCTCAGTACCTAACTCACAGTTTTTTATGCGCAGAAACACTATACATGTATACAATAACTGTACGTGTATCACAGTGAAGAAAGCAGTAACTCAGTAAATTTTTCTATTGAGCTGGAAATGCGGTTGGGCGTAGAAATCAATTGTCTGTATTAACATATGGCACTGGAATCGCTGATGAGCTTCCAATCAATGGCAGGGCCGCCTGTGCACATCGTACATATGATTATCAATAATGGTAATTATAACGGGCGTCACACAAAAGTCAAAATATTTATTGCACAGCATTAATATAGCTGTTTAATAAGAAACAAATATAAAAGGCATGTCATTTCTATAAAAAAAAAACAAATATAAAAGGCATGTCATATCAATAAAAAAATGAATTACTGAAATAAATATCATGAAAAAAATGTGTTTCATCAAAACATATTTTTTTTGTTTTAATAATGAAATAGGGAGTTAGAAAATGTAGAAAAGTTATATATTCATGGCACTTGATCCCACCTCTGATGTTTTAGAGGTCCGTGTTTGCTCCTCTTTTGTAATGTTTAATGGACTTTTGAGCTCGAATACTGCTCTTTATCTCCACATATTTCATAAAGTGTTTTTACAGAGTTGGTATTTTACTAAGGTGTTTTTGAGGACAATTTTCATTTTTGTAAACATAAATGTATTGGGAAGAGCAATTTGCCTACATAAGCATTCGCCATACGTACAAAGTGAGCAGTTTTATCTTGATATTAATATATGCTGTAAAAGCATAAATATTCGTTGGGGATAAATTTCGTTTATTTCGTTGTTAACAATTATCAACGAAATTAAATCCCACACTTTTTATGTGACTATATATAGAATAGAGTTACGTTCAAAACAAAGAAAATAAATGCCCATTAAAAAATTACAGCTGTATTTTGGATGACAAATCAATGAAATATTATCCCTACGAAAATTTGTGCTTCTACAAGGAAAATGTTTCAATATGATACTGCAAATTTTTAACAGGTACATAAAAGTTGTATATCATAAGAAAAAGATCTTGAGAAATTGAATAATTTTTTTAACGATGAATAATTTTAGGAGGAAGAAAAAAGACAAATGGGAAAAGTAAAACAAAATTAATTGAGTAGTTTGTGCGTATTTAATTCATTATATAGATATGTATCAGGAATTGGAAATCATCTATGTACCTCTTTTTGTAAAATATCTTTATGAGTAAAATAAAACAAGATCGACAAAATTTTCATTGTATATAATAAATACAATTATACAATGTCGTTTTAGATCTCTAGTTGTTTGTTATGGTATCAAACCAATTCGAATTAAAATAAAAGTAAACTTTATGTAACCAATTGCAATTTGTAAGAGGCCAATATACAGAACACAAGTTTTTGACAGTTTTAGGGTATATTGAATTCTATCTCGAAAATTGAAAAGACCAAACAAATAAACATTACATTGTATATCGTGTCCGATTCTTCCCACGGTTTCATTATTAGGGATTATTTAACTTAGCACCGTCAGAGAAGAATACAGTCAAGATGTGTTAACATACACAGCGGGTCCCAAACACAACTTTCTACCCGACCTTTACAGACACATTGATTGTTGTGTAATCAATAATTAATTTCTTGGATTTGTGGTTGTAAATACGTCTGGAAATAAAAAAAAACAATTTCACATATTTTGTTTCAATTTGTCACAGAAAGAAAGAAATTAAGAAAACAAGTATCTTGGAAATTTTTATTTTAAATTTAAAATAGTAAAAGTAACCTCCATAAATTGATATTGCTATGGTGTATAAGGTTACCTGTATAAATTTTAAAAAGAAATATATAAAGAAACATTCAATATTAATAATTGTATTTATTAAAGTAAAAAAATATATATACTTCTATAAAGATGAATTATTATAATCAATAATTAACAAAATGATATTCACAAGAATTCTAAACAAAAACTAAACTGTTTGAAATAATTATTTATATGCACAAAGCTACAAAAAAAGCCATTTAAATTCCCATTAAAATAGAATGACTAGAATATTTGGAGTTTTAATTCTTTAATGATTGCAATCCTAGGATATATGACACAGCGGTTTAAACTTTCCATTAATAATTAAGTCCTGCAATATCATTTATGATATGAAACAATAAATGCACATATATGTAAAGGAAATACCTTTAGAAGCTGTCAACATTTTGATAACTAGACAGAGAAAAATAAAAAGATAAACATACATCATAAATGAGAGATTATATTTTGAGTAAGAATGGGCTTCATTTGGACAGTTGAGATTTGTGTTTATTTTGTCATGCGATCATAGGATGCGTAGTGTGCTTCAAGAATTACGCATTTTTTTGTTAAGTATCAGATGACTTTTTAGATTTTATGGATGTACTATGGTCATTTAGGAGACAAAAGTCTCTATTTAACAAAAAGTATGCAATTCTGATAATTCATTTCAATATTTACATAAAAGAGTTAAAAAGAGAAAAAGGAATATGGTTATGTTTGTTTTGAATTAGTCAAGAGAAAACATACTAGCGTGGCTGCACATTTATTTAATTGATTGTACTTTTTAATCAAGTTGAATACTTTTTAAATAATGTATTGAACACTCTTATTCTAAAGATGTTTAGTTATATAAATAATTCCCAAAATTAGCTCCGAAGTCCTTTTTTCAATAAATGATTCATTTTTTTCCCGCAAATTAAAAAAAAATTACATTCAAGCCTTTAAAACAAAAAATAAATCAGCAGAGTAAAGCTAGTCAAATTTTAAAAACTAAAACCACCATAACACTTCCAATTAAGTACAGCTTGTAAGATTTACGAGGGAGCCAGAAAAATAAAACTGCCATCACTGTCAGATTTTTAGATGACCAAGTTGACTTCAGAACTTCAGGATGTCGTTAAACCAGGTCAGTAAGCGGTATCACCATAGCAAAGCTCAGAGGATGCTGAAGAATGCTTAAATTTACTCGGGAAAGAAGGGTCACAGGAGAAGAAATCGGAGAAAAATTGCCAGAGCCCAGCCATTTTAAATCAGCTTAATCGGTTTTCAAATTCAGTAACCTGTCAAATGTCCTATGTTTTACTGACTTTATGCGAAAATAACGAGCAGACGTTTAGATTTAAAACGAATTAGCATTTCCTGTGTAAATTTTAGTTTGTTTTCTGTTTTGCATAAAGTTTATGGAATTTTCAAAGATCAAACGTTCAACTTTTATAGTAAAAAAAAAAAAGAACCTGTTCTGCGCACACATGTATAAAGACATAGATAAGAGAGAAACAAAAATTGCTAAAAATAAAGACTTTTTTTCTCTAAGAGTCTTCCAATTAATAAGTAAGTTGAAAACAATCTTGTTTTTAATGACCGGAACAAATGTTGGGTTTAAGAAAAAAAAGTGAAATGAGGTTGAATATGGATTGGGGCAATGTTTAGACTGAGCTGAAATATAAACCGCAAATAATCTCAAAAATAAACACCAAGATAAAATGTCCTGGTCATTGAATGTGAGTGTTTGATGAAATGTGCGGCAGTGTGCTAGTAAGGTTATGTAAACAGACTACCGTTTTAGGCACATGGTCTGTAATGAAAAGAAACAAGAGCTCGGGACGAATGTATTTGTCTTAAAACTATATAAAAAGAACTCCGATAAATATGTAAATTAATCGGGTTTTACTGTCTAAAGGCCGGTTTACACTATGCATCTTGACACATGCATCTTGGATGCATGTGTCAAGATTCACAGTGTAAAAGCCCCTTGTGTCAAATTTAATGGGTGTTGCATCTTGAACTTGTTCTATTCCGTGCTTCAAGATGCATGGAACTGACCAATGAAAAGAAAGGTCAGAGTTGATATTGAATCATGAGCCTTATTTTTTTCATATAGTTTCAAAAATAGCTTCCCAAGATACACAAAAACAGAAAATACTGATTAAAACTACAATTAGAAAAACTTATTTGATAATAATAATATAGAGGAGTTTTTGTTTTGGAATAAATTTAAATTATATCTTCCAAGAATTATCATAAAAAGGAAATTAAGAATGATTTGTTCAGCTAAAATAAATCTGGAAATGAAATTTGGAGGTATTGTTATTTTTTTAAGTAGAGAAATTTCATCTTTACAAAGTATTCTAAAGATGCATGCATCAAGACACATAGTGTAAATAAGAAGATGCATGAGGCAAAATTGAAGCATGGGTTTTAGATGCATGTGTCAAGATGCACAGTGTAAACCGGCCTTAAGGCTTTCAAGTAAATTATGAAGTTAAGAGTGAACATTAACTTCTTTCATTTCTACAGATATATATATAGATACTGAAATCTTACATCATGCAATATTCATTTTAGAAAATGCATTCCAAATCTCATTATTTATTATGCTGTATTGAATTTTTTTAGTATAAACACTGTACTAGTATATGTAAGTCAACATTTGCACAATCTAAATATTTTTTAAAGTAGCCTAGATTGGTGGATATATTTTGTTTCATGAGAAACAAATTAATGTGATCTATTCATATAAACAACATCAATTTACTATCTAGAGGATTTGACATAATTGCACATATTTTTACCAAAATTTTTGGCAATTCTGTAATATTGCGTCACTTGCATAGCATTCCCAAATTAGTCGGCATCTTTAAACTCGTTTCACATTTCAGCTGATGATTCTGTATTTTAAGATATCAGTCTACAAACTGCTTAGTCAGTGACAAGTACCAATGACACTACACCCAACATACACCATCCCCACCCCACCCACCCCAAAAAAATAGAAAATAGAAAAAAAACATAATTAAATAAAAATAAAAGACATCAACAAGCGAAAATGAAATTTCAATGTTCCAATTTTAAATATTGTAATGGTAAGTTTTTTTCTCTCTTCTTCTTGAACTAGATTTTTTAATGTACATGTATACTGTTATTTAATTAAACCTTGACGTTTAACCAAATGTTATAAGGTGTGAAATTACCATCTCTATAAAATTTGAAGGCTTATAGCACAGTGCCGTTAGAAAAGTTATCCAAACAAAAATACTTTATAAAGGCCTGGTCAAGCCTTGAGTGTTGACAATAACTTTTATATTGAGTAACTTTTGTTTTAGCAGGGCTTAACACAATCGATTTTAGAGTTAATCAGAAAGGACTATATGTTTAAGAATTATGACACTTGGGCGATGGGTAGTTTGATGTTCACAATATTTATAGTCCAATCCAGTGCCAATTTTTACAACGCGACTCTGCTAGCGCTAGTACTTCTATAAGATTTTCTGATTCAATAATGTGCACTAAATATGAACAGGCTTGACCTCGCCAATTTAATTTCTGAAATAAGATGACAGATCACCCAAATTTATATCGGGCTCAATTTCTTTGTCATTTTATAGCATAACGCTGTTTTGTCATCATGTTTTCCACACATTGGTCGCCAACTTTAAACTCACTGCTATAAGAATGATAACTGCTACAAAAATAACCAAAAGGAAACATTTTACCCATTTTTATGATATTCCTTTAACACTAAGAATAAAAATTATTAGAGAGGCGTTCTTTTCGGTCTAATCCACCAAAAAAGCCATATTTCACAATCCACCAGCAAAATACATTTTCAACTCACGAAGAACAAAACCTTGGAAAGATATTTCCAAAGAAAAGAGAATTATTTTGTCCCATATTTCCTATCTTTAAGGACGACCTTGTCGGAACAGAGTAACAAACTAAAATGGAAAGAGCAAGGATTTAGTTGAAAAAGAAAGAAATAAAGTCAATAGAAACTACGATTCGATCGAAAGATTTGAAAAAGGATTTAGCTTTTCATTCGAAATGAAAGAGCCATTCTAACGACCAATGCTCATCAAAAGCTAAAGTATGTATTGGGTCGGTGTATAGGGAAGGTTTTTCCATTCAAACCGTGCCTCATTGAATTGTGGCATTATCGGGTTTGTTCGTGGAATAAAGAACAGACTGGCGGCATGCACCGTATAACGAGCGAAGAAAGAATAGCCTACTTTAGAAATACTCCAATGAAATGTGACTGTTGGATTTGACTATTGTCTGACTGCGATTCTATACGTGCTCTACAATACGTTATCGACGAGGCTTTGCCAGTGGTTATGGACTGAAGAGCGTTCCCGAGTTTCTTCCATTACCCTGACAAGAGGGTCGTGCGGTCCCATCCCGAGGGCCAGTAATGCACCAAAATGTCAATCTTACCACCACAATTTACAATAGTAACTCAAGTGGTCTTAAAGCGCTACCGAAGTTAAATTGTCGCTTGTTAACTTTTTCATTAAAATGGAATTTGCTTCGTCAGAACAATGAGGATGAGTCTTAAAACATATAAATAAAACCCTTAATACAGAAACCGATCGAGCGACATGAGATATTAACAGGTAGTCACATGCAGGTGCGATTCCTCTGTACTGCAGATCACCAAGAGGTGGGCGTGTCAGAAAATATAATTACAAGCAGAGTCCACAAATAAGCCGCGAAAATAAATTGGATCGCGGGATATAAAAAAAATGTACCCTTCGACACAATTTCCTTTTCTACCATTTCTTGTTTTCTAAAGTAAATACGAAAACTAATTATAAAAGAAGCCTGTGAGAAGTTGGCGTACCGTGTGACCCAAATTGAGAACCCGAGGGGGAGACACAGAAATAATTATTCCAAACTCCCGCCGTGAACTAGCTCCGGATCGGAGTCGTACGCGGTTGTCCACCCTTGGTGGGGGTCATTTTACAAAGCTTATTTTTCGAGCATTTTTTGAAGACATTGACTTTTTTCCTAGACAAGACAGCAGAAAATTGCCGTATCATGGTATACAATTAACTATATAAATTCTAAAATAATAAAAATTTAAATAACTTCTCGAAGTCCTCATACTAAAAAAATTAATCGCAAAGGTTAAATACTTTTTTACCTTGTCAAATTAAAAGTACAAAATAAGAAAAGACATTGAACTGAGCAACAAAGTTTGTGTATACGTGATTATACATTGAGTAACATATATAATTTTGAAGACCTTTGAAAACATTTCAGTTGAACCCAATACTTTGGACAAACCATGCTCAATACTGAGATGTACATGTACTAGTACTGGTTTACTGATGAAAAATAAAAGTTGAAAATAACGAACAGTATAATCGATCTTCGGAATCTACAATGTAGGTCTGTAAATAGAGCAAAAAACACAGACTCTAGAAATTCCAGAGGTGGAATCAGGTGCCTCTAAGGAGAAAATACCCTCTGTCGACCGGTCACATCGCTGTGAGATCTACATAGTAATAACTAGGTAGATGAAACACTCCGTAATCAGATTAAGTATAATAAAAGGGAGTTGACAATTTGTATGAAACACGTCAGCCATACTACAACCTAATGATAGGTTATGTTTGCAAACAAAGTCATTATAACGACCATAAAGTTTAAGAGTGTTGGTTTAAACCAGGGTTTGTTGAAATCACTGTATCATCAACTTAACTGTCAGTAGTCTGTCTTGGTTTAAAATGTGAATATTCTTGGAAAAATCTCTTGAGTATTGAACAAGATGGGAGACGTTAACACCAAATACAGATGGTAGCGGAAGATTACTAAATGTATATAAATGAGAAATGTTTGGAAATGGTAAACATGAGGTCATATCATTTGTCATACAATTTAGTGGTGATTTGGTCCCTATCATCTAATTTAGTCAATAAAATTTCCAAAGCCATGTTTTAAACGTATTTGACTCTGTGGTGTGTGTTATTTTAAGTTCACTGGAATATATTGAACTGAATGAAAGTAATTATTGTTTATTGAAACGTCTTTGATATACTAGTATATATATGCACGTCGAGCTGAACGCTACAGCAAGTGTTTTCTTCTTCTCATGTAGAAATTTTTGAATAATTCTGCTTTGTAGGAATAAGAATTAAAAAAAAAAACAGGTCGGCTAATCAAGAAGTATAGTCATGCAGTCCCATATCCAAATTCAAACAGTTTGTTAAAAGACCTGGTTTCCAAGGCTATATAAATCAGATTTTGATAAATTTCAGAGTACTTTTGTGTAGAATCAGAGTAATTTCTAACAAAATTATTTTACTTATAGATGTCCCATCACAAGATATGAATTTCCATTTGTAATGAATCAACAGTTGTATATGATACCATAAAGAAAAGACTTTGATTTAAAGGTAGGAATGGTTGTATAAAGTGAAGAAAAGTCGTACTTTTTTCTGTTAGTGGCATTAGGAAAAATTGATAAATTTGAATTAATTTTCTAAAGATCTTTGGAGTTTTTAAGAATCCCACAACTGATTAACAACACTTATAGACTATGCTGTTTGAAGTTTCTCCGTACAGTACAGTAGTTAGTGATTTGTAAGTAGGAAATTGTAGGGTTTGACGGACACCTTATGGCGTGTCTCTCCTACGCCTACATTCTGTACCATGTGAGTTTGATTGCAGGGAATCAATGATATGTCTATATTTTCACTCTTACGTGTTGACTCGGCCTTGAGTATTCAAAACGATGATGACATGTTGTGTACCACATGTCCCATTACTCAATAAGAACAGAATAGTGCCCAAATTTAGATTCTGTTCAAATCAAGATATAACAAATAAGATTTTAGTAAATCAAATTAAGATGCTGAGAAATGCCAATCATATCCCTTTGCAACTTTTTGTAACTAAAGACGTGTGTATATATCATCGCGAATAGTAATTTTGGGGTTTTATTGTTTTAACGTAATGCATCAGTTAAATTATTTCACCCTTAATCCATCGTGCGAAACAGTCTTATTAACTATTATTAGTCCTTAATAATACAGTACACAATTAACATGTACCTGCATGTGATTTTTTCGAAATATCTCATTACGTATTACAACTAACCATTCCGTCGGCGCACAAAAGTCAATTTGAAAGAAACTCGGTAATAACTTTACAAAATAATATAGTTATTGTTCTTTCTTGGAAAATATTTTGATAACATTTGCCAAGACCAGAAAACTAGTCATGTAATGATAAAACGTAATCATCAAATCAGTCTTTTTTTTTCGACTTTTGAAGAGAGGACGCTTGAAATTGTTCAAAAGAAAGATCAAATAATGCCGACCAACATCAGAAAGTATTCACTTGTTGTTAAAGATTCCTGAAGTTCAAACTTAAATGCCCTCAAATGTTTATTACAAAAATAACAAACCGCGATAATTTAAAAATTCAACAACTTATTTCAAAAGGCGCACAAACATCTTGGGGGGAATATTCAATCAAAACTAATAAATTCAATGAGACCAACAATGATCAACCTGTGAAAGGTATACAACGTTTTCAAATCATTTTAGCTTTTGTCATTGTGAACAAGTGATACTTTTGTTAAAAGATGGCGGACGTTAACATATTGGTCTTTAATCAGAGCATAAGTAAATACGTCATCAAAAGATTCGGGGTCTTCTTAACGTTTGAAAACTAAATATTTAAATTCGTCATTCTGTCTGAAATATAAATCTTAAATACAAATTGCTCTTTTTTCAGCGATCTATTGTGAACATTTTAATCACATTCTAAAGAAAGGAATTGATCAAAATTAGAGTATTATCGAGTTATTGTAATACGAATAATGCTTATTTCCTGACCGATGGGAAATTAGGTAATGTGATAATTGTTTGCCTACCTTGAATTTCGGTTTGCTTACAGAGAGAAAAATAAATGAAAACACAATAGCGAGTCAATACATTGCTTACTTTTGTTTACAAATACCAAAGAAGTGAAATTTCTGACAAATTGCAATTATTTGCCCAGACTGTTCAATCGTGGAGGTCAGTGCTGACAAGTTTGCCTTGTGTAAAAACCAAAACTGTTGCCATTTTTTACTCTAGTTTGTCATTCAAAAGAAACTCATTTTTCTTTCAGGTCAAACACAAAAAAATACAAATCAAAACATATATATTCTTTTTATATACCAGTATATTTGCATTATTGTAATATTTTGAAATATAAATTATTAAAAGTTATAAAATTACTTCAGGATAATGACTCATATTTTAGGTAACAGGAACGAATCATTTGGAAAAAAAATATATTCTATTTTTTTTATTTCGTAACAGGGCAAAATAAGCAAGCTATACATCAATATCATAATTTAATGATTTACTATTTAATGAACAAGGATTTATTTATAGAGATACAGACGATATTATGACCTCTATTTTGTCATTATTTTACAAATGATATTCTTTTAGAAAGATTTTATGTGGGTTTTTTAAAATCATTTTGAAGTATTTTGTGCTAAAGCTCATATCATTTCAAACTGCTGAATGACACGACAATGTAGAATTTTTAATATGTATAGCAAATCCATTTAAACAATAAATCTCAGGAGTCAAGAATTTGATCATTGACCACATATTTTAATGATGAAATTAATTTTTTGTTTGATTAACGTTCCTTCGAGGCTTTTTCACTTAAATTGAGTCGGCGGAGGGATACAAACTTAATTAGACCTAACAATTGGCCTTCGAGCAGTGAGGGATCTTTTCGTGCCAGCAACACGTAATGCGACAGGGTCTCATCCGAAGAAATGATTTCCACGCCCCGCAGTGGGCATCTTCGCTAGCCAAGGGTTTCCGATCCGAAATCTACTCTACAAGATTTAGAGTAGATTTCGGATCGAAAACCCTTGGCAAGCGAAGATGCGCAGTGGGATTCGAACCCACATGTTGCTTATCTATTCTATGTCAACATGTCAAGACAAATTATATTATTCTCCTCAAGTTCTTAGCTCATCAAGAGAGAGATATCTTGAACTTCCATTTCAGAAAACCAACAAAATTTGATTTAATTCAGTAACATTTTATTCAAATATTCAATAATGTTCACGTTAATGTCAATTGCAGATTTGAATAACAATCAAGCAAAAGAAAAAAAGAAGAAAAAATACATATATTTGAACATTTAATGAGATCACGAGAGGTCAAATTTTCAAAGATTGTGGGAAAAAATATTGGTTTGAGAAGATGAAGAAGAAACATGATATACTGTTTTATACATTTTTAAAATAGCAACATGAATTCTTGGATCCCGTCATACCATGACAACAACGAAAATAAAACTGGACAGAAATTATAGTGATTCCATAGTTAATGATATTTACACAAAGCTGAGATATTGTCAACATTGAATAGGTACTTATCTCCACTCGACCTGAATCTAATGAGTAATAAATATTTTAATTCTTATGTTTTAATTGAACATATCTTATATTTACAATGTAACATAAATTTACAAACGACTTTGATACAATATTTCTTAAAATATTAAAAAAAACAATGAACATCTTGAACTGTTTTTATTGGTACACGAATATGGTGTAGGTACTTTACACATTTATTGTTTCTTCTTTTGCTATTAATGCAAGCACACCTATATATGTAATGAAATACAGAATTTACATTCAGATTTAATTGATGAGTAAGGATCATTACATAACAACATTTTGTGACACAGTGCCACAGGAATGCTGAGAGTTTACCCTATTTATCTAACAAGGTATCGCGTAACACTCTCTTTGTGTAACCAGGTGCTAGAATCTTCAATTTTCAAGCCTCTAACAGACACTTTTAGCGTCATATAGGAGGTTGAGTCAATATTTGATCTCAGTCAATAAAGAGCTTGTATCGTTTGGCTAAAATGACTATTCCTTGATCGCAAATATTAGCACCGCTTCTGGAGAAGGATATTCCATTAGAAATTCAAATGTAAAGTCAATATTTTAACAATCTAATGCATACTTAGTGCATGGAGAATGATGATGTAGTCACAAACTTTGCTGAGAAAAAAGGTAGATTTGGAGGCGCGAAATTCAAGAATGTGCTAAGTGTAGTAACATGTATTAAAAAATGTACGTCTGGAGCAGAGCACAAAGAATTCAACTAAATAAAGTAAAACGGAAGCAATTACCAGGTTTCTGCTAATAAGAATGTATTTCTCTTGCAAAGTTGATAACTACTATAGAAACAACAGCTGTATATTCCTTTCCTTACCAAATTTTACTCACGTACCAAATATTCGAAGGGAAATCTATCTTTCGATAATATTAGGTGAGGAATTTTCAAACCCCCCGCAGGATCTACTTTGTTGTCTTTTGTCCAACTAAGACCATTCACAAAATATTACCCCATCCCCCCCTTAAAAAGCCTTTACATTTATCACTGGATATAGAATTTAGCACAACAACAAAAAAAAAACAACAACTCAAAATGTAAAAATTTAAAAATTTTGCTATTGCATTTTATATTATCAGTTCTGTGTTGATCTCAACGTAAATTGTAATAACTTAAAATATAATAACCCAAGTTTATTGTGGCAGATACAAGAACCTTGAAAAAAATTAGGGGAAGGGGGGAACCAGTTTGGGGTCGGGGTAGGGGCCCACGGCCACACCAACAAAATTGATTTATTAAATCGTATGTATATTTTGGACACAAACGGGGGGGGGGGGGGGGGGGGGGGGGGGGGGGGGGGGGCATGGACCTCCCTTAAATACGCCAGTGGTTAATACTTTTCTGTTATTACATTCCGCGTTGTAGCATAGCGCAGTGATGTTGCTTTTCTGTTTTTACCATTTATGGGGAATGAGTTATACAAATGCTTCTGTTTGACTAGGTTTTAAGGATCTAGAAGTGGAATAAATCAGACATTTTTTCGCTTTAGAACATTCTTACAAATGCTTGTGAGTCTATGATGTTTTTTTTAGGAAAATTTTGTTTTGCTTTATAAAGCATGATGAGGCGCCGTTTTTGGTATTTACTGGCAAAAAGTAATATCACCTATTCGAATAGCATCTTCCCAAGTCAAGAGTTTCTGATCCGCTCCGCTCCACGTGGAGCGGAGCGGATCAGAAACTCTTGACATGGGAAGATGCTATTCGAATAGGTGATATCAACTTTTCGAATTAGTGATATATCACCTATTAGAATGAACAGGTGATATCAACTATTCGAATAGGTGATATCATCTATTCGTGCTGAATAGGTGATACCGCCTATTCAATTTGAATTGGTGTTATCACTAATTCGAATAAGTGATATCACCTATTTGTATTTCTTACAATTTAAATAATGAATGCTCCCTATAGACTATCTAGATTTCCACTGGATCCAAGAAAATTCGGACTGCGTAGTTTTCACTTGTATTTTACTCCAAGACTTTTTCAATACCTTATGTTATGGGTCCCTGTAGATTTTACCCAGCAGCATACCTTTCACTCTGTATAATGTTATGGGGACATTTTCTCTATAGAACATTTATATATTTTTTTTCATTTTTCTTATAGTATACACAGTAGATATGTGAAATAAATTATTTATTGAGAAAAACAAACTGCAAGTTCTGCTGGGGTGCTTAAACCTAATGTCAAGCTGTAATCCACTGTCTCCTAGAACGATGAGTTACAAAGCGAAAGTGAATGAGATTTACAGACCCTATAGCCTTGGTAGCCATTGTTATTTCATAAATTATTTGAATAGGTAATATCACCTATCCGAATAAGAGATATCACCTATTCAATATGATAAGGTGATATCAACAATTCAATTTGAATAGGTTATATCACTCGTTCTAAAAAGTTATATCACCTATTCAAAATGAATAATTGGTACTATCTATTCGAATAGTTGATATCACCAGTTCAAATCAAATAGGTGATATCACTTATTCGAATAGGTTATATCACCAATTGAATAGGTGATATAACATACTTTTTAGCAGTAAATACCAAATCAAAGTACTCAGAAGTACAGAGAGCCGGGCTCATTTACAGAGTAGAATGGATTTCTTACATGAATCACGTTTATATTCTGATGAAAAATTATTTTAAAACTATTAATATAAATGATAAGACACTGACAGTGAGTTTTTCAATCCTAATACCACGGTCCGATTTTGTCAGAATCAGAATTAATCTGGTACCGCAGCTGAATGTAAAC
>PRKT01000418.1:324947-337356 GCA_003671525.1 Saccostrea glomerata
CCGGTTAAGAGTTTGTAATTTATACTTAAAGAGCAAAAGTCACTCAGGTCTTTATTGGCCCTGACAATTTCTGAAAAATCAGAACTGCTAAGTATTTTTCACTTGGAATGTTGGTGACCCTCTATCTATTGATAATAACGTAATGTTCCCTCTAGTCAAAACATTTCGACATAATAATACTGCGTCATTTTAACATAAATCCTTAAAATTCTTTTTAAAATGGCCTAAAATTGAAGCATTTTTACAAAATTTCATATAGAGCACATGCAACCTCTGATCCAAAATGTGGAATTAATTAAATAATGAAAGATCTGTTTCTGAAGATCAAAAATCATGTTTAAATTTTTTGATCGTGGTCTCATATTTTAATTCTTTGGTGATGGCAGTCAAATACGCATATTTTCTGCAATATTGAAGAACATTGCATTTTCTATAAAAGCCTATTTCCCAATACCTAGATTCTCAAAAAGAAATTTTATTATAGAAAATGATAGCACCAAGTCTCTACTTTATTTTTTAGACATGAAATGGGAAGGAGGGTGTTAGTCAATAATTGATATTAGGACAGGGCCATTTTATGCATTAAGTGAACCTGGCTCTTTACTCGAAATCGTTTGTGTTGCTTACTTAAATGTTTTTTTAAAGCCATAAGATATCACAAAAAATATAGCAAGATAATTATTTTTCCAAGTATTCAAATTCTATGCAGATAATCATTTGAATACGTTTATTTCAGATGCGAATTCTCCAAAGCAAAATGTGACGATATTACTCTTACTCAGGTTGATGTTAGCATGTGTTCAACTCCAGTTGTTGGATAAGACATAATAAATATTTATATCATATCAACTTCTCTTTTGTTCAAATATAAATATGCAGATACATGAGCATATCTTCATTCATTTTACACACGTAAAACGGGGTTAATCTCCATAGGAACCAACCACCCTTCCTGCAAAAGAAACCCAAAATTAAATTCTTGCTGTTAAACGATGTTGTTAATTTATGGTTTACGGGTCCTTATATGTAGCTGTCTTCTAACAAATAGAAACAGTTTTCAATAGCTAATTAAATATGACTTATCTTTTCGTATATATGACTTCCTATAGCCATCACAAGTACACATTTTAAAAACATTTTACAGAGCAATTTACCATTCGGGTGTATTAGAATCCAATATTTGTTGATTGCCGAAATTTTACAGGTTGGATGGGATGCTATTCATACTTGTATCTTCAAAAGAAAATCAAAGTACTCAGAAGTACAGAGAGCCGGGCTCATTTACAGAGTAGAACGGATTTCTTACATGAATCACGTTTATATTCTGATGAAAAAATTATTTTAAAACTATCAATATAAATGATAAGACACTGACAGTGAGTTTTTCAATCCTAATACCATGGTCCGATTTGGTCAGAATCAGAATTAATCTGGTACCGCAGCTGAATGTAAACTTGTCAAACAGGCCAGTCTGGTTCCCTCTCCTGCTTTACCTCGTATGTGTAGAGAACTACGGTAACACTGATTATCAAAAATCCTTACGCTAATGAACTATGTTCTTTGACTTATGAAGTTTTCAAAGTCATTACTACTAATGTTTATTTTATATAGATAAAACTTCGTTTTATTTTTGTTGCTTTATTTAGCGTTTGTATTATCTCAAAAGCGGTTGAGAGTAAGAACTATATTTTTGCACGTAACTTTAAAATGGCGACTATGGGGTCAACATCCTGCCTTGAACAGGATCCCATAAGCCGGCAATTGCTCTTTGAGCAATAAGCCCGGCTAAAAACGGCACCTCATATAGATGAAGACTTTCGGGAATTGATGCAACCTTGGCGTAAAAAAAGTGAATTTAGTTTTTCTACAGTCGAGGAAGTACGATATAATGATAAGATAATGGGACTTGTTTACTCGTATATTAACTTATGTATGCAAATATTATTTGGAATCATTTAAACCAATAATAATTCCTGAAAATTTATCAGTCTTAACTAAAAATTTTGCTAAATGAAAATACAAATGTAACACCCAATAATCATTATTGGAAGAGAGAGAGAGAGGGGGGGAGAGAGAGATTCCAAATTTATAACAATAAACACATATTCTGTGAAGTTCTAATCGAATATTATATTAGATACTTTACTAAATCTTCATTGTCATAGAGCATATTAAAACAGCACTGCAGCACGGGACCGGTTAACAGAAACCATACGATGGCGTACAGGTCACTTGCCGTTTAGATACACAGAACTGAAAACAGTGTAAATATACCTTGTTAAATCGAACAAACAACAAATACAACCATTCCCACAGTTTTTCGTTCTCTAGACCTGTAATGGACTTTCATCTCACCGCTCCCATTTTTAATTTTTAAAACAAATACTATTTAGTGGATAAAACGATTTGAAAATAGTATAAATTCAATGTTCTCTTCTATTTGTTAATAGTTTCAGTAAATTCTATTTTGCAAGTTCTCTGTATAAAGTGTGACTTATTTTTTTAAGGTAGCCTAGTGCATTGTATCATATATCTTTAGTTCTTTACCATTTTTATGTAAAATACGTTAAAATTTTATGTATTTTATTGAATTTTGTATTAATCAGTTAGAAATCTAACAGTGTGTAAATTAAAACATTATTTTGGATTTTTTTCTCTAATTTTATGCCTTTATGAAACTGAAAAGGAAGATCTGTTACAACAAACACTCTAAAGAAATAATACATGACGTACAATGTATATAAATAGTAAAAGCCAATCTTTTAGTTTTCCCTGCATTAAGTAAGTTTGACACAATTTTTCAAATTAAAACAGTAGCAATAAAGATCCAATTTCTTTACTTACTGAAAAAAAAATGATTTAGCATTCTCTTTGCTTTTTTAAGTTATTTTCATCTTGAGTCAAATAAAAGTATGCGTCAAGGAGAGAGAAGGGGGGGGGGGGGGCGAGAGAGAAAGAAAATGTGCGCGTATTACCAATTTAACTATTTCTGATTTTTTAAGATTATTTTTTTTTCTCCCATGAATGGAAAAAATAATTACCCCAAAACCTGGGAAATTATAATAATTTCCGTCTGACAATTTGCCCTTTATAACTTAGCATGACATAAGGGTCCTTGATAATTTTAGATAAATAATGCTAATTCAGTTTTTTCCCTGAGATTTACGTCAAAACTACCCATCCACTCTCTAGAGCCCTGTAATATTTGTAAAGAAATTCATTCAACCAATTCTTCAATTCAAACACTACAATCATCATCAAAATTGCCTTTATTACTAATATATCATCAGTTAAGATGTGATTTTTTCCCTCATACAATACGTTGTTTTATGCTTTCAGTCCAAGAACAGGGAATTTTTAATTCAATATTTGCTCAAACTGAAGTGTAGAATTAACACATGGGATACCCTGTTTGAAGAGATCGTACAAGGACAAGATGTATTTACTTAGAGAAGTTGTTGGAAAACTTCTCCCGCTCTTTCTAGAGATCTGCGCTCATTCATTCGTACCCGCTGAGAAATAAAAAAATAACCTATTTTATGATTATCTGAAGAATTCTTATCAAAATAAGAATAATCTAAAAAACTTTTTAAACGGAAATTTCAACTATAGATTAAAAACAAAGATACAAAATTGTATATTCTAATTGTAGTATTGTATGTGTTATTTCAAATAAATCTCTTCCCGGAAATGTTATTTTATTGTGATGGACTAACTCCTTCTTGTACTTGTGTTTCATTTTCTCCATCTCATTCTCCTCCTTAGACGCTGCCTTCTTCTTCTTCTTGTCCTCAAACCTATACGAAATTCACATTCACCATTAATTTTTATTGCTACAGGTAAATACCATATCTGCAGAAATTTTAGCGAGGGTTCAATTTGGGCATTTCTAGCCAAGGTGTTTAGTTTGCTAAAATTAGATAAGGTAATAGCAATTCATTCCATATTGGAGATTACTGCTATTTTTGAAAATATGCATCAAAGAATCACTCAAACTTAATTACTAATTTTTATGAAAAGCGGTTTTATTTGCAGCATACTGAAAATTCCACTTACATTGTATGTGGTTATCAAGTTTGTTACTTTATATGTTTTTATTATTTTGCGTGTTCATAAGATTTTCAGACTTACACTTCCTCTATCTTCGGTTCAAACATTTTCATTGGTTTTGGTTTTCTCTGTGGCATGGTGACTGGTATTCTAGGTTTACTTATTCTTTCTTCGACAGCTTTCTGTAGGTCTTGTATGGAAACCTGCATGATTTTCAATAGTTAGATGGTAATACAATTTTATTTTTACACAATGGAAAAACCCAGACTTTCAAAACATTTTTTTTCTGCCCGTAATTCATATGCACATATTCAGTACTAAATGATTGCTTTAACTTGTAATGACGTACAATATACATGTTCATGTTTACCTGTAGAGTTTGGGGGTAGTTGTTCACAGGTAATTTTTCCAGCATGTCTAGGACTGGGAGGAAGATTTCTTTGTAGGCCGGGAGTTCCTGATGCAGAGAACTGAACTCTGACAACAAGCTCACACAGCCCCTTATCACAGATAACCTGTATAGAGTGATAAAAGGTTGTACTGTACTAAAACTGAGCTGAAGCACAAAGGTATGGAATCTACCGTTAACAGAAAGTCAGTATGTGTAGTTATAGAATGATTCAATATTTTTTTCAATTTCTTGTAAACTGCCTTTACCTGAATTCATCATTACTTAATTCTCCTTCCTCCATTTCCATGGTGAGAACTTTTGTCATCTTTAACATCTTGAACTCTGTTTTTCTATCAATTTTAAGAGATAAAACTCATTAGAACAGAAAATGTGCACAATCTTTTTTTTTTTTTTATTCTACAACACAGTCATGTTTGGAAACTACCAGGTAACTGAATTATAGGTATTATGGATCATTTTTGGAAACTAATTGCTTGCGCCGATTTTCGTAACAAATTACAGCGATTTTCAAAGCTCAGATCATCACTTGGTAAAATTTTCTGTTGCGTATAATACATCCTATTTGTGTTTTTTTTCCAGTGTCAGACTCAAAAAGGGGGGTGCGTATTTTACACCAATGCGTATTATACTCGGCCAAATACGGTAGTTTACATTGCAGACTATAATTGTTTTGTAAAACCTGTATGTACACAGAAGTTAAAAAAAAATTATTCAGTTTGGAAAATGTGAGAAGTCTGTATTTTGACATTGTTTTCCATAGGCCACTGATAAGTTGAAATCTGAGGAAGAGCTTGCACAAGAAGAGAAGGAAAGACTTGATAAACTGGAGGTAATCACACTTTCTATTGTATGTATACAGTAAAACTCTGTTATATGGAATTCACTGAATCCTTGAATCTTGCACCCTTTCAACAGAGATTGTTTATATTTGTTAAAGTAACTTAGTGAAAAGTCTTCTTCAGGATTTGTAAAATCTTCTTAAGAGAAATATTCTTCATGACTGAGTTTGACTGTACTAAGAAACTGTCAAAATCTGGACTAAAATATCATCAGTTAATTAATATATTTGAGTAAATACTAGTAGTAAGTTACAGTGACAATATATCTATACTTCCCTGTTTGTTTGAAGGCTGACAGGTTAAGGAGAATGAAAGGCGTAACTGTTGAGGAGGAAGAAGAAAAGAAGAAGGTTCACTTCTCTGCGGATGATCTCAATGACAAGTAAGAAACTTTAAGGGATATTCAGATCTTGTAAAGAAATTCTCCTTTTACATTTAAGTACCAAAAGCACGTTGACATCTAACAAGGCATGAAGGTTTGTTTTGGTTGGGGTAGATGGTTTAAATCAAGTCCTTATATAGAGCAGTGATGTATGAATTTTGAGAGGAATTTTGAGAATTATTTTTCTTTGTGACCTGTAAAGAAATATTGAAATGACACCTGCAAATTGGGTGCAATCACATCCTTTTCTGCAAGATCTGGCTATACAAATATATAAATAAATCCAACTAATTTACTGGTAACTCTGCAATTCTCTTGTGGGAAAAATATTATAAAAACGTTATTGACGTAGACCAACAGCACTGATTAAATACTGTTTATTCCATTTTTTTGGTGAGTACTTTAATCGCAAAAAATGGCCTGTCAACATCAATCAGTCAATAACCACCTGTGTAATTTTTGAGTGAATGATAAAAATGTAATCATTTCTTATTGATTAAAGGAATATTCAGTCCTATATTAAAAGTTAAGTGTATAATACATAGGGAAGTCACTTTGTTTTAGATGTTTGATATTTACTTGTACGAGGGTTGTCCCAAAATTTCGTAGACTGAGCTCATATCTTTTAAAGAAATTAATGTATCTTTATAAAATTTTCAGGGTGGATAAAGCGTACATTCTTATCAAAATAAGAATAATCTAAAAAACTTTTTAAACGGAAATTTCAACTATAGATTAAAAACAAAGATACAAAATTGTATATTCTAATTGTAGTATTGTATGTGTTATTTCAAATAAATCTCTTCCCGGAAATGTTATTTTATTGTGATGGATAGGGAAAATAATTTTTTTGACAAAAAATTGGTTATTATGATTTGTGATTAGAATTGAGCTAATTCTCTCAATATTTCCGTATCTTGTCCAAACGAGTAATAGATCTTATTAATCTTGTGCAATATGAGCAATAAAATTTCTGTCAAGCGGCCTTCGTCTATGTAAAATGATACTTAAAATTCTATGAGGGAATTTTTCTTTCTTAAATGGTGATGTGCAATTTATTAACAGCAGCTATCGTGAAATATAAAAGTCATTTGCATATCATTCATAAATCATAACTAATGATAAATCATTTAAATAAACATAAACCTTGGCATCAGATTAGCAACCCTGTGAGGAGGAAGATAGTGGCAGATTGTCAATTGACTTCGGAGGTATCGTAAAAAAAAAAAATAGTTAGAGGTGGGGGCACAACCAAGATTCCATAAAGATTAAACTTTGGACCAAACGCAGATTAGGGAAATGGAGCTGGCTGGTCCCTCTTATTAATGGAAATCAATTGATTAGATATTACTATTGAACCTCGAAATTAAGTAAATCTAAACAAATCAAATTTAACTTCATTTCTGATTAATGTGTTTTATTTAATGTGAAATATGATACCTCATTAAATTTTGTTGGTAATGAAATTTAAAATAAAAAAGTTAATTCATGTCCCTGCAGTATCACTGTTGTTATTCAGTCAATATCTCTCAAAATATTTTTTCTTAAAATCATCAGTAAGTATAATTTAAGTAATTAGTATACGTAAGTTGACATATATAACAAAAAACCTTGTTTTAGATTTCTATAAACCAGCTAGTGAAAAAATGTATAGTTGGTCACGAACTTTCTCTCCTTAATTAAACTTTTTTCCGAAGTCCTGCTTAATTCGCTATATTTTAAAAGAAATATTTTACTGTATCTTTTATGATATATGACATGATTTTGAGTAAATAAACTGAACTGATGGTAAAAAAGACGGGGTTAAATAAAAAAAAAATTACTGTACTAAATAAGTCTATTGGTATAAAGAAACTAGTACAACCAAAGAGTCACCATAGCGAAATAAGTATATCTTGTTATAACAAGAAAACATCTTACGTGTAATATCACTCATTCGAATTGGTGATATATGTATAACCTATTCATTTTGAATTGCTGATTAAACCTATTTTAATAATTGTATTTTCATTTCTTACAACATTAAATTATGAATGCACCTTGCCTCAAGTCAAATCTAGCTTCAATGCAAAGTAAAGGATAAGATTTTTAAAATGTTTCAAAGAGCAGTTTAATTTCATTACCGTTGATTCAAAATTGATAAAATTGATTTTTATTACTTTTAAACAAACTTTAAAAAAGATTGGAAAGTTTTTATTGACTTTTTATACTATTTGAACCATATTAAACATCGACATTGCACTGATCAAATAAACTGTAGGTTAGATCCGCTGTCAGATTTTTTTATTATTATTATTATTTTGTTTTTTACAAAAAAGTGAAGTTTTTTCTGTGAGTTACAAGATAAATGCACAAAAATACCGTAGATCATTTTTTCCCCCTGAAACACTAGATTTCCATTCACCTTTTAAAATTTATACAATAAGCAAAGTTTGGCTGTCCTTTTAATCTCCCGTTTTCACTGAAAGTAGGGGATATTAATTTGGGTCTGTCTGTCCGTCTATTTGTCCGTCCCTCTAGCTGTATTTCTGTCTATCTTTAACACTTTCGTTTCCACGCGATATCTCTGAGCTTTTGCAATGAAATTTTACGTAACAAAAAAGTTGATTTTACTGATTCAAAATCTGAATATTGATAAAATACGGTTTTAATGAAAAGTAAAAATTCGTTAAGGAGTCATTTCTCGGCCAATGATAAAAAAAAAATACATGTTTGATTGATTTGAACATATTTTATTTTATTTAATTACAAAGGGATTTGACACAAGTTCTGAAAACTTATAACGCCCTCTCCCTACATGTAAATTACACATTTATATTGTCACAGTTAAACATAAATTTTTAAAGTATTCAGTATTTGTAAAAGTAAACTAATCGATGCGTTTTGCAGATATGTAATAATACATTTAATTTTGTACAAATAATCAATGTAATCTATATTTTTAGAGATATAAATTACATGTATTATAATTATATATATTTTTTTAATATTGGCCGAGAAATGACTCCTTCATAAACTTTTGCGTTTTTTTGTTTGTTTTTGAAAAGTAAAATATTATGTTGTAAGTTGGACTTATTTTGTAATCAATGGTAAACATAAAGCAATGGAAAGCGAGATAACTTCTACCATAGACCTAAAGCGATTTAGGTCTATGCTTCTACATAGGAAATAATTCCGGATAATGTATATCCGGATACTTTTACTTTAAAGTTTACATTCGTCTTATTATATCCTGTGTTGAGAGAGGGTAAGTCAAATAATGAAATTTTAACAGAAACTCTTAAATTTAAGTTTTAACATAAATAGATAGGTGAATAACCATGAATTTCAGAGACATTGATAATAGAGATCCGTCATTCCTCCATTTAATTGTTTAATTACTGATTTAAACGTGACAATCTCAGGATCATTGTCGAAAATAAAGAACATGTCCGGCCAGAGTTTTTTTTTTTGAAGTCTCAGAATCAGATGTACATGATGTATGCTATCAAAACAATCAAAATCAAAGATTGCAACTTTTGACTACTTTTAAGCAAAATATGAATTTTTATTGTTTGAGTAACTGCAGACATCTGCACTGTAGCTTAATGGTTTTATATTTGGTTGTTGACACACAAGTAATACTACAGATCCTGTATTGCAAATATTGTGCAATTTACAGCACGGAGTTTTCTGTGTATAGTTGATGGTGGTCTCTACTTTTTAGCATTAGAAAAAAGTGGGAAGCAGAGCAAAGAAGTAAAAAATTATGTGAAAGCTTCTATATATAGTGTGAATTAACAACTGTTTAAACTTTTCAGATTGGCAGAATATTCAAAGCAAGTGAGTTTTATTGGTCTATACTAGAAATGACTATAAAGAGATTGGATCATTGAAGGTGGATAAAACCAGGGACCTATATACTAACGGGATAGGCAACTACCGCAAGTCTCGCGATATCTCGTAAGTCGCGGGATTTCGTAAGTCAACTTTAATTAACTATATTTCTATCGCTATCGCTTATTTGAGATCAAATCCTTTAAACATCTGTCAAAAAATCATCCAAGATTTGTTTTTAGCACATATTATACTCCTTATCTTAGTAATAATTTTGTTTTATGCAAAATCAGCACATGCCCCCATCCGCCATATTTCCGAGAAATCGCCGATTTCGGTGTTTGTTTTGCTTATATTAAAATTATATTATTATTATGCTTTAAAATTTATCAATAAATCAATTCCAATATATAAAAGGAATAAATGATAATAAATGTCTTAATAAAATAGAATCTATCAAGGTCAGTAAACATAGCAGATGAGTTGTGATGTTGGCTTGCATGAAAGATAACCAATATATTGATTGGTTTGAAAAATTTTCATTTTGATTGATCTATGTTTTGTGTAACTACATTTTTGCAGTTCAGTTTAGCAATGTCAATGAATAAGCCATTTACTGATAAATTTGAGCTAAAATGCTTACATTATTAGCTCACCTGAGCTGAAGGCTCAGTTAGCTTTTCTGATCAAAATTTGTCCGTTGTCTGTCGTTTGCTTCCTTGTTAGCTCACCTGAGCCGAAGGATCAAGTGAGCTTTTCTGATCACATTGTGTCCGTCGTCCGTCCGTCCTTCTGTCCGTCCGTAAACTTTTCACATTTTCGACTTCTTCTCAAGAACCACTGGGCCATATTTAACCAAACTTGGTACAAAGCATCCTTGGGTTAAGGGAAATTTAAATTGTAAAAATAAAGGGCCAAGTCCCTTCACAAGGGGAGATAATCAAGAAAAGACAAAAAAAGGGTGGGCTCATTAAAAAATCTTCTTCTCAAGAACCACTTGGCCAGGAAAGCTGAAACTTTTGTGGAAGCATCCTTGGGTAGTGTAGATATTAAATTGTTAAAATCATGACCCCCGGGGGAAGGGCGGGGCCACAATAGGGAATCCAAGTTTTACATAGAAATATATAGAACAAATCTTTAAAAATCTTCTTCTCAAGAACCACTGGGCCAGGAAAGCTGAAACTTTTGTGGAAGCATCCTTTGGTAGTGTAGATATAAAATTGTTAAATTCATGACCCCCGTAGGTAGGGCGGGGCCACAATAGGGAATCCAAGTTTTACATAGAAATATATAGAACTAATCTTTAAAAATCTTCTTCTTAGAAACCACTGGGCCAGGGAAGCTGAAACTTTTGTTGAAGCATCCTTGGGTAGTGTAGATATTAAATTGTTAAAATCATGACCCCAGGGGGTAGGGCGGGGCCACAATAAGGAATCCAAGTTTTACATAGAAATATATGGAACAAATCTTTAAAAATCTTCTTCTCAAGAACCACTGGGCCAGGAAAGCTGAAGTTTATATGGAAACATCTTTTGGTAGTGTAGATATCAAATTGTTAAAATCATGACCCCTGGGGGTAGGGTGGGGCCACAATAGGGAATCCAAGTTTTACATAGAAATATATAGAACAAATCTTTAAAAATATTCTTCTTAAAAACCACTGGGCCAGGAAAGCTGAAACTTATGTGGAAGCATCCTGGGGTAGTGCAAATATTAAATTGTTAAAATCATGACCCCTGGGGGTAGGGCGGCCCACAATAGGGAATTCCAAGTTTTACATAGAAAAATATAGAACAAAACTTTTAAAATCTTCTTCTCAAGAACCACTGGACCAGGAAAGCTGAAACTTATGTGGAAGCATCCTTGAGTAGTGTAGATTCTAAAGTTTTAAAATTAAATAGGGAAGGGGGTTGTTGGGCATGATAGGTATAGCAAGAGGGGGAATCTGGTAAAGATCTGCATCACCCAAGTTACTCAGGTGAGCGATGTGGCCAATGGGCCTCTTGTCGTAGTTGTTGTAGTCGTTGTTGTTGTCGAAAACTTTTCACATTTTCATCTTCTTCTCAAGAATCACCGGGCCAATTTCAACCAAAATTGCCACAAAGTATCCTTAGGTGAAGGGGACTCAAGTTTGTTCAAATGAAGGGCCACGCCCTCTTCCAAGGAGAGATAATTATGAATTATTGAAAAATTAATGGCATCTTTTAAAAATCTTCTTCTCAAGAACCACTGGACCTGGAAAGATGAAACTCACGTGGAAGCATACTCAGGTGGTGTAGATTCAAGTTTGTTCAAATCATGACCCTTGGGGGTAGGGCGGGGCTACAATGGCTGATCAAAGTTTATCATAGGAGTATATAGGGAAAATCTTTAAAAATCTTCTCCTCAAGAACCACTGGGCCAGGAAAGATGAAACTCATGTGGAAGCATCCTCAGGTAGAGTAGATTCAAGTTTGTTCAAATCATAACCCCTGGGGGTAGGGCAGGGCTACAATGGCTGATCAAAGTTTTACATAGGAGTATATAGGGAAAATCTTTAAAAATCTTCTTCTCAAGAACCACTGGGCCAGGAAAGACGAAACTCATGTGGAAGCATCCTCAGGTAGTGTAGATTCAAATTTGTTCAAATCATGACCCCCAGGGTTAGGGTTGGGCCACAATGGCGAATGAAGTTTTACATAGGAGTATATAGGGAAAATCTTTAAAAATCTTCTTCTCAAGAACCACTGGGCCAGGAAAGATGAAACTCATGTGAAAGCATCCTCAGGTAGTGTAGATTCAAATTTTTTGATCAAATCATGACCCCCTGGGATGGGGTGGAGCCAAAATGGCTGATCAAAGTTTATCATAGGAGTATATAGGGAAAATCTTTAAAAATCTTCTTCTCTAGAACCACTGGGCCAGGAAAGA
>PRKT01000418.1:359651-391072 GCA_003671525.1 Saccostrea glomerata
TTTTTGCGATTAAAGTACTCACCAAAAAAATGGAATAAACAGTATTTAATCAGTGCTGTTGGTCTACGTCAATAACGTTTTTATAATATTTTTCCCACAAGAGAATTGCAGAGTTACCAGTAAATTAGTTGGATTTATTTATATATTTGTATAGCCAGATCTTGCAGAAAAGGATGTGATTGCACCCAATTTGCAGGATTCATTTCAATATTTCTTTACAGGTCACAAAGAAAAATAATTCTCAAAATTCCTCTCAAAATTCATACATCACTGCTCTATATAAGGACTTGTTTTTAACCATCTACCCCAACCAAAACAAACCTTCATGCCTTGTTAGATGTCAACGTGCTTTTGGTACTTAAATGTAAAAGGAGAATTTCTTTACAAGATCTGAATATCCCTTAAAGTTTCTTACTTGTCATTGAGATCATCCGCAGAGAAGTGAACCTTCTTCTTTTCTTCTTCCTCCTCAACAGTTACGCCTTTCATTCTCCTTAACCTGTCAGCCTTCAAACAAACAGGGAAGTATAGATATATTGTCACTGTAACTTACTACTAGTATTTACTCAAATATATTAATTAACTGATGATATTTTAGTCCAGATTTTGACAGTTTCTTAGTACAGTCAAACTCAGTCATGAAGAATATTTCTCTTAAGAAGATTTTACAAATCCTGAAGAAGACTTTTCACTAAGTTACTTTAACAAATATAAACAATCTCTGTTGAAAGGGTGCAAGATTCAAGGATTCAGTGAATTCCATATAACAGAGTTTTACTGTATACATACAATAGAAAGTGTGATTACCTCCAGTTTATCAAGTCTTTCCTTCTCTTCTTGTGCAAGCTCTTCCTCAGATTTCAACTTATCAGTGGCCTATGGAAAACAATGTCAAAATACAGACTTCTCACATTTTCCAAACTGAATAATTTTTTTTTAACTTCTGTGTACATACAGGTTTTACAAAACAATTATAGTCTGCAATGTAAACTACCGTATTTGGCCGAGTATAATACGCATTGGTGTAAAATACGCACCCCCCTTTTTGAGTCTGACACTGGAAAAAAAACACAAATAGGATGTATTATACGCAACAGAAAATTTTACCAAGTGATGATCTGAGCTTTGAAAATCGCTGTAATTTGTTACGAAAATCGGCGCAAAAATTAAGTGTCAAAATGTTACAGAACACACTTTTTCAAATACATTTAACATTTTATCTTAATTCTGAATTTCTATATTGCGGTAATATGGAGAAAATTATTTATTCATTTATTTCTTCAAAGCACAAGATAATGTTGCGTAAAAGTATGAACAGGTTTTATAAATTTTTCAAGCATATGGTGATTTGGAAATAATACGTCGCTGTATTCTTTGGTGAAAATAATTTTATTTAAACAAAGCATAATACACTGTTGAAAGTTTTAACAGTTGTCTTATTCAATTTTGGTTCTAGGTAATCATGCTGTAAATTATCTTACAATACTTTAACAGGACACGAGATTGAAATTTCAATTTGAAATTATTAAGAAGACTACGATTTTCCTCTTCTGTATCTTCGCAGATATCTTATTTTTTACAGAGCACGATTAAATGATAACACTGAAGTTTAAGCATACTTCAAATTCCATTTGTCAACAAGAGGCCGATAAGTAAAAGATACGGTAAAATTAAATTTTACAAGTGTTTAATTGTTTAAGGTGTCGTAATCAACACGCTCACACATAGGAAAGGTCATAAACTGACCCCCAATTTTTAACAAAGAAAATCATCAAAGCAATTAAAAGACAGTAAATAATCAGTCCTTTAACTGTAAAAACATTTCTTTGTAGTCGGTAGACAATTAATTGGCTGGAGGGGTGTTGAGAGGTAATTATCAAGTGACCAGCGCACGTGTTGACAACATTGGCTTCCTTTCATTGGGACGTATGGAGGGGTGTTTATGTTGCAATGAATTTCCATTGAGTTATTTAAAACCTAAAATAATTTTTTATTTTATTGTATTTCATTAAAAAAATGACTTTTTACTTTGTCTGGCAGATTAGGTACATGTGTACTATGATTACGGAAGCACGTGGCAAAGGAATGTGCGAGCGTCTGAAAATAACATCGGTAATGGCAGCCTACACGATGATAAACATGCAGTTCAAATTAATTTTAACTTGCTTTTTTCCTTGGTTCTCAGGCCCTCCCTCATCTCTTCCAAGGGTGCCTCATTGATCCTTTTATTGCTACATCAATAAAATAAAACCACCAAATCACCTCCCTCATCATTTTTTGAGGTTTTGTACAATGTAAAAAGCTGCCTCATAATGTTTTGGGGGCAATAAAAAAGAAAAAAAAATGCCTCCCTCCCTCATCATATTTCTTGAAAAAAGGCCCGAGAACCAAGTAATTAACTTTGCATGGCCTTATTGTCCGCAATATACAATGAAGTTCAAGAAGGAACCTACCCAATAAACACAAACATCTATCATTCATTCATAATTTGAAAATGGCAAAAGTAGTGTATAAGGAATGCTAGCAACTTTAATGAAATATTATTAAGTCTCTACGTGGGAACTTATTTAGTTTCAAATGTACCTAAATTTGCCATACTAGCATCATTGGTGACTATTTTGGAAGTGTTTCCTTCTCTGGTATTTGAAACAATGTAATAAAAGTTTTATAAAACAGTTTTTTTTTCATATAAGAGTATCTTAAGAACTTTAAGAGCATTTAAAAACTTGCTCATGTCTCACCTTTTGAATTCCTTTTGACCGTGACAGTCCAGGCATGCCCCGATCATGCTTGGAAATTTTACGTCCCATGATTTTTTGTTTTTGTCGGTTGATTTTAACCTCAAATGGATTGATTTTTTTCTGAGGCTCCTTTTTCTTATTTCTAGTTTTATCAGCAACATTTTTCTTTTTCTTTGCCATTCTGGATCCTCTTTATAAATGTATTCTTGATCTTCTTTGTAAATGTGACTTGGTCAACAATAAGTATTTGCGTTGTTCCTAATGTTAAAAGTTATATTCCAATATCTGCAAAATAGAAGAACAACTGTAATATCCTATTGAATGAATACTAACATTTTGCAATTTCAATTGATAGAAACAAATTTATAATAATATGTTGACGGTGATTAGGCGAACGCGGCTACTTGTTCAGCTTTAATTTATATCAGGCTTAACGTAAAACGGCACTAGCCGTTTGCTACATGCTGACTCTGACGTCACATGACATCGTATGTATTTTTGCATTACCAAATCTGCATTACCAAATTATAGGCTGAACACTGATTTTAGATCAAACAAGATGTGTTTGGGAGAAAATGTATGGCTGTACCGGGAATCGAACCCTGATAGCTCAGTTGATAGCTCAATTGGTACAGCACCTGACTGGAGATACAGGGGTCCCAGGTTCGATTCCCGGTCAAGCCCTTCTCCCTTCCTGTTACAGATTTGGTGTCGTTGACCACCCCTGGACTTGCAGGTAAAAGTCTTGCCAGGGGCAATAAGAACTTGGGTTGTGTCTCCTAGGGCGAAGACCATTTAAGGGGGGAGGAATGTAATGGTTTGAGCCATGGATATCGGCCTGGATAGCTCAGTTGGTAGAGCACCTGACTGGAGATACAGGGATCCTGGGTTCCATTCCCGGTCCAGCTATACATTTTCTCCTTTCCTGTTACAGATTATGTGCCATTGACCAATCCCTGGAATAGCAGGTGAAAGTCCTGCCAGGGGATAATAAGAACTTGGTTTGTATCTTTGGGGTTGAGGACTGTTTGGGGAGGGAGGGGTGTAATGGTTTAGGCCATGGATGACTCTGTTAAATGAGCACCTGACTAAAGATGCAGGGGTCCCGGGTTCGATTCCTAGTCTGGCCATGCATTTTCTTCCTTCCTGTTACATATATAGAAATAGCTGTGTGTTTTTGATGGTATATCAGGGTTCTCCACAAGGGGTTTTAACATGGCGGCCCGCAATGGTTAAATTCATGTGCGCCATGGTTAAACGAGCTGCGCCATGGTTAAAATCTGAAGCCGCCATGATTAAATTTTATCGCATTCCAGTCCTGACTCCTACTGTTTTAATGACTTGTGTAGTTAATTGTGTTTATACTATGATTTCCATGCACCTCGCATGCCTCAAAGGAAAGCGGACTGTGCTAAACAAACACTGCACATCGTTAATCGGCGACTATGCTGTGAAGCATGACAATCAATGGAGAGTCAATCAGCTGATCAATATTTTGAGAGTTTTTTGTCCTACACAAGTAAATAATTTTGGAGAACTTCAACATGTTCACTACATGATTAGATATATAACAGGTTTATAAAAGATGAAAATTATGAGCATGATAATTGTCATGCATGCTGTGTCAGAAAAAAATACTCTGTAAAAATTTCATATTCCTCTATAGTTAATCAATTCCCCATTATCTGTTTTTTAAGCTTTAACTTTATTATCCCTTTGATAAAATGTGCATAGGGCCTACGTCTCAATTGCCGTTTCAGCATGCTTAGTTTTAATCTCCGGTATAGTTGTAGTTTTAGAGTAACTTCCCGTTGTTATGAAACATCGGGTGGCGCTATTTTTAGCACTGGGCACATGGAGAAGTAAACAAAACTTTGGTGAAAAATGCAATATCTAGAAGAAAAAAAAAGTTTAGATAAAGGGACACTGATCCAAATGTTCTTTGTGTGTTCATTTAAAAAAATAATACACATTCATCAGTTTTAGTTATATTGAAACAAAACATTTCATACAACATGTACAACAGGCTACAATTCCTATACCCTATAATTATCAATTTCTGAAAATATTGCTATGGTTACTGATTTGCTGCATCAACAATTTTTCTTTAAATTCCTTCAGAAGGTTACTACAGTTTTGGGCAAATTTTAGTACATTTGTGAAGTAAGGTACAAAATAGTGAAAATAAATCCTTTTCAATTTAATTATAATTTTTTTAACTCTAAAAAGTGTTAGTTATTTGTTTTGTGTTGTAGTTGTTAAATTTAAAAATTGTAAAACCAATCATTGATTAATGCAGATTAGGAAGTCTAACACGCATTTGTGTTTTTGGCCACATTTCGCTTTCGCACAGCTTCCTCCATGGTTAAATTTTCAAATGTGGAAAACCCTGGTATTTCTTAGCTTAATAAAGAGATTGTGCCGGACCTGTGTACCTCCATGTTCTGACTGAACATCTGTCATATTTTTTTCTCAGGAGAGCTACAGTTCTGCTCCTATACCTTAGGGGCCTAGTCAATATAGTTCAAAAGAGGAATATTTATCATGGGTTTTGATTTATTATCATTTTAAATCAATTTTCTCAGTGAAAAATCAAAATGAGGCAGACACAAAATATAAAAATAACTTACAATTCTCTACCAGGTCCAGTACAATCACTAGATTTAGCTACGTAGGTAGAATTACCTACGTATCTTTATTTACATACCTCAGGTAGCTTTATTTAGCTATTTCAAGGTAAGTTTTCAAAAGTTTTCCTTTTATTAAAAAGAGACAAAAAGTCGCAATTAAATGACTGTTGATATTTATAATAGGGAGGCTTTTAAAAACAATTCAAAGCAGAGATAGTTTATAAATTGCTGCGTTTGGACAATTTAGAGCAAAACATGTAATTCCATTGTTTGGTTATCTGACCAAACGGTGAGGTGCGGTGAGGCATGATTGAGTAATGATTACTTCACATTGTGCTGAATAATTACCGACCTATTATCGTGTTAACCGGAACTGGATTTCTTTGTCATTTCATTCAAGAAGTAACTGTTCTAACTGTCATACATAGCCCCAAAACTTTCAGAACTTTGAATGCAAATGCGCAGAAAAAGACATTTTTCCAAGAGGGGTTTTTTCATGAGTTGTTTTCAGATGAGTTCAAAGTTGAAAATGATCACTGCATCAAAATGATATTGTCTGCACACCCTGAGAAAAATGCTTTTTAATAGAAATAGATCAAATTTGGTAGCTAAATAAAGCTACCTCAGATAGGTAAATAAAGCTATGTAGGTAAATCAAGCTACGTAGCTAAATCTACTGATTGTACCAGACCTGTCTAACCCCCTGCTGGACTTGCACCGTTCATACACTGTAATTTACATAGAAAATCAGAGGGATATGGAAAGCACTTGGCATGACAAAAATGCCAAAACCAATCAATCATAAATGTCATAAAAATTTAACTTTTCTCGGCTTTAATTTTATCTTTATCCATTAAAATATTTTTTACCCACATGGAAGTCCTCGGATGCCATTTTGTATTTATTGGATAACTTGAATGTAAAAGTATTCGATTCAATGCTAAAAACAGTTCTCACTTCTGTCGAGTCGACCAGTCGATATATAGTTGTAGGACGTTGCTATCCTTGTTTCGAAACAGATGAAATCTTTAAAAGAGAAAAAAATATATTTAGTGAACACAAATTAAAATTCTAAAGAAAGAAAATTTTAAAAATAGTTTTAACGTTTCCGATTTTAAAATTATTATGACAGATGCAGTTCCGTCAACAACAGACACATCGGACACCGATACTGAATCGGAGGAAAACATGAATAATCCAACGAAATGTGTGTTATTAGCATGTGGATCTTTCAACCCGGTTACAAATATGCATCTGAGAATGTTTGGTGAGTTATTTCAATCTTTCCACCCTAAAATATTGTTCATTTCGGAATTCAAAGAAACGAAACCGAAAATTGCTGAAGAGGGTTGTGATGAAATTTTGTATTCCTATAGGTTTTAAGATGTACTTGTATTAATACCAGGAAGTTTTATTTTATAATGGGATGAGTACAAATAAATGCAGATTTCAATTTTAGATTAAAACTTTCGAGTAAGATGAAGCAATAGGAGGATGATCCTTTATTATTTTGCATTATCATAATTACCATGATTGCACTGTATTTAATTTAAGAAATAAGGTATCATTTTTTGAGTTTTATTGAGATGTAAAACGGGTTGGTCACGTGATCAAATCCCATAAAGCCCGAAGGGCTTTATGGAAGATTTGATCATGTGTCAACCCGTTTTACATCTCAATAAAACTCAGAAAATGATACCTTATTACTTATATTTACTTTTGTGACTTATTCATACTTTATATTTGCCTGATTGTTACTTTTAACGTGTGAAATGCGTTAATTTTTCAAACCCAACGGCATGTATGTAATCCACTTAACGCGCGTCGACCCTTTATGACGTCACAGAGAAATTATGTTGAACGTTTATCCAAACGCACATCTATGACCTCTTGACCCCAAACCTGTATTTACACAGTTATAAAAACGCTTGCCTTCAGTAGTGTTATGTAAAGGAAAACATTTGCAAATGTAAATATTCATGTTAATATCTTAAAATAATTTTGATTTAAATAATTACATAATTTATTCTAAATTTCAGATTATTAAAAAGTATCATAAAAACAAAATTTTAAACTCTTGTTTGCTGATTGCCATATTTGGGTCTTGACTTGGTAGACTAATTCTGCTCAAATTTTATCAGCACTTAGACCTTTTCTGGTAGGCCTAAATTTTAAAAAATTGTTTGGTTGCCCTCATCAGAATGACTGACTGGAAGCGTCCAACTCATTTTTGTTAATTCCAGGACACAATATATATTTTAATTTTTTCCCCTCTTATCTCCTTTACAAATTTGTTGAAAAAATTATTCCACTTAATCATAGTTTCGTGGCCCCTTTTTTGGTCCCATCTTACTTTATCTAATTAACTCAAATCTTAATAATTTTACACCTAACCGATATTTTGTTATCAGTGTGGTACATTACTTGCAAAATTTTTCATTGAAATTGGCGCTTTAGTTTTATTTAAGGTAATTAAAAAAGCCCTCTAGTGGAATGTTGCGCTTGTCCTAGTTGGGTTTTAATTGTGTCACATTAATATTCGCAGTAGGCGGGGCTTTTTATCGGTCGATTGAAAACATGTAATAGCCATGCAGTTACTGTTATAACGGCTACAAAATATACAGAAAAGTAAACACAAGAAACTTCTCAAGCTTTACGCCAGTTTTTTGTTGTTTGGTTTTTTTGGAGGGAGAGGGGCGCTGGGGGATCTTGCGCGGGGATGTACATGTACTCCCTCCCTAAATCCAGATTTCCCCCTCAATTTTTAGTCATTTCTAGCTGAAAATTTAACACTTAAAATAAACTGGTAAATGAAGCCTACAAGTTTGTAATATGGAATTTATTGAATATCAAACTCTCTCTCTCTCCCTCTCTCTCTGTACTTTTAAAGTACAGTAAATACTAGCTTAGTAAATATAATGGTGTACAGATTTTTTTTTTGTTGTGATGCTGTGTGTGATGATATTTGGATAAAAAGATTTTCCCTTTAACCTACCAATTAACCCACTAATTTTACTCTGAGTCAGGAGAGGGCAAGCAAACAATATTTGGTTGAATATTTTTGTTGTTGATATATTGGGTTTCATTGTTTGTTTTAAATACAAAGTACATGTGTTTTCTGTAATGGAATTTTTCATTTTATGATATACAATGCATATCGAAAAAGAAAATCACCAACAAACATTTTAAAAATTTGCATTAAAAAATTAACTAATATATTACAGGGTTTTCCTGCAAAATCCATTAAAATATTTTGATGGGTGACACATCAACAGGATCTATAAGACAATCTTTAAAAAAATTGTTTGCTTGCCCAGCTAAAATGCTGTTTCTTAAACTTTTTAACCCACCAGGAAACAACTTTTTCCTTTGTATTCCTGAATTTTTCTTCCTTTCAACAAATATGCTGACATTTTCTGAAAAAAAAAAATCAAATCTACCTCCCACCTATACTGACACATTTTCTTGCACTGAGTCGAGAGAGGGCAAACAATTTTTTTTTTTACAGTATTACTGTCAATTTTTTTTTTATTAATTCACAATACATATTCAAGCAGTTGTACATGGATTAGTAGACTTTGGTAAACAACTAAATGACATTGTCATAACTATTTCATTGAGTCAGACATTTATTTAGAAATGGATCCATGTGCTACACATGCATTTAAACGATTTTAATAGGTACTCATGTTTGCTTTACAATTTTTAATTTCAGAAATTGCTAGAGATGCTTTACACAGGACTCAAAAATTCACAGTTATAAAAGGAATCATTTCTCCAGTGAGCGATGGATACAATAAAAAGGTATTTACTTAATAAACAAACGTACAATGAACACAAAAAAACAAAGACCCACATCATCATGATCATTCTGTTACATGTATATAATGTGCAATATTGTAAAGCAAAGGAAATCTATTAAATAATTATAATAAAATAAAGAAACTCAAGAGAGAATTTTCGTTTTCAAGGACACAGCATGCCCCTATTACAGATCTACAATGATATGCATGTGTTTGGGTGAATATGTATGGACTAGTCACTATTTAAAACTGGCAACACCAATATAACCAAAGGCATAATTTTTAAGCTTATCATTGTCAAGTAAGGGGGATTAAATGACAAAACAGATTAATTTGGAACTATCAATGGTGAAGACTTAGCAACTCCCTTGAATGAAGAGAGTTATTATCATTACAAATACATTGTTTAGAAATATTTTATTGCATAATTCATACAAAGGGATTGGTTACAAGCTCTTGCAATTTAGAAAACGTTTTTTCTGGGAAAACCTTTCAACAAATACATGTTACTAACAGTTTTTCACTTTTACCTTAGAATAATTTTATTGATTTATTGTTAAATGTATTGATTTCAGAAAAAGTTCCTGCAAATCACAATGTACTATGACCACAAGAATATAAATTTACCTGATAGGAAATTGGGAATGGTATTTCATTATTATTTTGTTATACATGTTTGATTCTTTAATATTTGAAAAGTTTGGATACTTTCAAATACTGTGGTGGTACAGAGGGTTTTAGCCAAATTTGACAACCCTGTAGATAATATAATTTTGACATCATCAGAAACCCATGGTCAGTCTCACTTCTCTTACCTAAGTAAGAGGTAAGAGAAGCAAGACCGACCATGGGTTTCCGACGATGGATTTTGAAAGCTAACATCATACATGACAAATATATTAAGCAAACTTTGGTGGAAAATATGCCGATCAGTACCAAGATTTTTCTAATGAAAAGGTTTATGCTTCTATTAATAAGATGTCAACTCTTAATAGACAGAGCAATTCATTTGATGACAAAAGTTTTTGCTAGGAAGCAGTAGGTGGTAGCTATGATAGTCCTGATAATTTTGCCATCATTACCTGTCTCTTTTATTCTGTGTTACCTATCCTATTTTATCCCCAATTTCCTGTCCTTGGTACAGGTATTGAGTGGAAAATGGGTTTATGGTCAGAATAAAGTGGAATTTTATTGGGTTTCCAGGATTGGTGTAAAGGATCAATATTTTCATCTGTTCAGTAAAAGCAAATCTGTCCTCAATGAAGGGTCTTGCGACATTTGTTTTTTATCTGAAGGCCTTGTGTAATTTTGAGATCAAGTAGACTGAGTGCAGTGAAAGGAGAATTAGAAACAATTGATCAGGCAAACCGTTTACTTGTTTTTCATAAATAAGGAATAGGATAGAGTTTTTAGATTAAGTGCAGTTGTCAAGTTGCCCAAGGTTTTTTTTTTTATAAACAGCATTCTTTTCTTGTTCCTAAAAAGCGTATATTATTGCTGCTGGAGATAAGTTAGAGAATGTTGGTCAAATTTTCTCAGCAACAGCTCATCCCAAATACTTGAAAGAAGTATATGCGGTATATTGTATATTTTTGCTATTGATATCATTCTACTCATTATATCATAATATTGAGCTTGAGCAGAGCTCCGCGAGGTGACTTTTGCTCAAAATATTGACGTAATATGCACCATTTTCTGTAGAAATCATGGATATTTTAAACTTATTACATGATTTTCCAGACGTCATATCAAACATATGACTTCATCAGTTCATGGCTTATTAAAATATTCATTGCTTTGAAGTCTGCAGATATCCCCCTGTTTTAAAACATAATTATATATTTCTTTGTCAAAGTTTGATTTTGGGGGCAATAGGGATGGGTATTGGCCTGAGAATTCGTATTGCGATATATTGCGATATTTTTCAATGTATTGCGATATGTATTGCAATATTTTCAATGTAATAAAAATGGCATTTTCTTACTATATTTACTTTAATTTACATGCAGAATGTACACAACTATGATAAGTAACCAACACGGAAAAAAATCTTGTTGATTTCATTTAAGTTATGCTCTGAAATTTTACCACAAAACAACTTCTGACTTACTGTTTGGCTTAATAACAAACTTTTATAAGTCCATTTTTATATTTTAATGACAAAATTCCTTAATCTATGTATATTGCCAATATATCGATATTACAAAATCGTATTGCGATACGACATTTTTTGTCATTGTATTGCAATATATTGAAATATCGATATTATTGCCCAGCCCTAGGGGGCAAGTATTGGCCATTAATGCATAAAGTCCTTTTAGCACATTCTTTGTTTAGGCATGCCTATATGGTTGGATTTATTTTTGTACAAATCTGATTACCGGGGTATCTATTTTCTGTTTCTCCATGCATCTGTAATTAAGTACATAATACATTTTAAAACTAAGTCTTGTGTAATCACATCTGTATTATTAGTGATCGAGCATTAATTAGCTAAGGCCAAAGTTTTTATTTTTTTTGGTTTACAATTTTTTGACACAAAAATATGCATTGGGTGGTCGAAAAATAAAAATAAAAATAATTTGGAACCGTGACATTTTTTTCTCGAGTAGCATTGAAATGTATTCAAATAAAAATAATAAACACACAAGATTTTTTAACTTTTAAATTTATTTTTTTGTATCATTCGGTTTTAAGTCAAGAAAAATGAATCACACGTCAAATGACTCAAGAACAGAAATGGGAGTATCAGGCTCTGTTACTCTTGATGGTTTTCATTCTTCCGATTTACAAGTCTGAGTTTCCATAATAGACACATATATTGCACTGGGACAAATATGGGTAAAATTCAGCAAATTGGCTATTCTCTGGTCAGCCTTTCCACTTACAAAATTTTTTTTGGAAACTCCGAAAGTGATTGCTTTCACAACAAACTTTTACCTTAAGATATGTGTGTCCAGGGACCAACCTAGACCCATCCGATTAAGGAGACTTCACTTCTCCCTCAAAGAAATTTAAGGAGAAGTTTTGAAATTTAGGGAGACTTCTTGGTGCATATACGTGGCACACTTTAATCGTTATAAAACTATTTCATTGTTTAAAACTTAAATTACATTTCAAAAATTTTCTGTATAAACAATATTGTATTTAAAATGATTAAAAAAGATAAAAAGAATCTTCAAAGATATTTCCCCAAATTACAAGGTATATAAATATCTAGAAAAAATAATAAAACAGCATTGACATTAAAAAAAAAATTACTACTAATACATGTACTATATATTAAACTGTAAAAGTTTCTTATTGTCAGATTAATCATTTATCAAACGTTTTTTTCATTTCTTATATAGTAGTACAGTCTTAAACTTCTATTTCTCTTCTCATTAGATTTCCAGGCTTTTGGCAAAGTCATAATTTTGTTAATTTCTCTTCAAACTTGTTTTCAATATAAAATTCTGTTTCTAATAAGTTTTGATGCACACCTGCATGCCGATTGAACGAATGCGGGTGGTTTCGCTCCGATTACGTGTTCGCGCCGAGTGGTTTCGCACCGATCACTTGTTCGCGCCGAGTGGATTCGCCCCGCATATATATTATATATTAGCTGTGAAGTTTTCAAAAATTTCTATCTGTATTAGTGCTTATAATGAAGAATATTATTCTAGTATTTTCTAATTACTAAAATGTGTCTGTATTGAAAGATTGATTGCCTTTGAAGTTTCCTTGTTCTACATAATTTAATATTGTAAATAAACTGAAAAACAATGACAACCTTTATTGAAAAATCAACACGATTTTTGGAATAAATATCTATATTTTAATATCCAGTCCTAAATTATTCCAAATAAGACGATCAAATCTGTTCAAATTTAGTCATAATTTGGCTAAAAATGGCCTCACTAAATGTATTAATACAAATTGGGATAATTATCCCACATAACACGACATTAACGCTTGGGGTTAATTAATTACAAGCTACCTGACAGGTAATCGGGGGGAAGCCATTCTGTATACCACCCATATCTTACCTGTAGATAAACGGAGCGAAACCACTCGGCGCGATACCACTCGGCGCGAACACGTAATCGGCGCGAAACCACCCTACACCGATTGAACAGCTACTTATGTTTATCGAATCTGTCTTCTGATGTGTAACTTCTTAGAAAGCGATTAACTTCACAATTTATCAGTAAAAATATGTCTGTATTCACAGCATGACTTAATTATTTGACAATAATAAAGATCTAAAATCTTCTCCAACATCTTTGGCATGACATCGATAGCTGTCCAGCTGTTTTGCGTCTTGTTGTGTATAACTTGTAACGATGGACTTTTTCATACCCGGAAGTGTAAAATCTAAAGGAGTTCCGACGGAGTATTCGATGCATTGATCATTGGCAATGTGGTTTGACAATCTGTATTTGTAGAGTACATTGAATGTTTGTGAGAGTTTGGGTTAATGATTAAGATGTGTTGTAAATTTTGGTTTGGTCAAGAAAATTTCGAGCCAGACACATTATTTTTATTTTCGTAAATAGGGAAAAATAGGGTCGGCGGAATCGTAAACCAACAGAAAAAAAACTTTGGCCTAATAGACTTCTTGTTTTCAATACTTAAAGAAGTTTAATATCAGAATAGAAGTGTACGACATGAATGTTAAGATTTTAAAATATTTTGCCTAAACAATATGGCAGTTACATTAAAAATCCAAACAAAAAGACATTTCTTTTTCTAGCAATTAACTCAATAAAAAAGATAAAACATTTTCATTGTTGCTCGAATCCTTGTCATAAAAGAGTCTAAAAAATCAATAAAATCAGATTTTTTGAAGAATAAATGCTTAAACCTACATTTTCCCTCTGTTCAGGTTTAAATAAAAAAATTCATAAAATTATAATGAGAAACCAACAAATGTAAAAACGTAATATACATGTAATACATTGTTATGTTATACTTTTTCCCTCTCACAGCCCATATGAAACAAAAGGACTTTAACAAGAAAATTCCTTGCATCTTATCCTTTTGACTTTATAGTGCAGATATTTATAGTGCAGATATTTTCATGGTCTTCTATGAGTAAATGTATTATTCACTGCTTAAAATGTGTATTGGAATATACTTTTACATTATAGGATTTACTGCCAGCCAGTCACAGATGTGAGATGCTGAAGCAAGCACTGAAGTCCAACAACTGGATAAAGTATGCATGATTACACTTATATTCATACATGTGAATGAATTTTTTTTTTTTGCATTTGTTAACTATAGTAAATCTTATTTGTAATGTATCCATGGTCATGATCATCATCAAAATGTCTTCATTGTAAATGTGCAGTACTACTGTACTTTCTGTAGACAAAATTGTCATTAGGTTATGTAGAAAACATGATAAATTTTAACTATAAAGTCTTTCTGTCAATGGAGAAACAGTGGAAGACCTTATAGTATGTCTTGACCTTTAACCAAGGTCATTGATGAAACTTCACCTTGGTGACAGCAGTTCTAGTTTATCATTTTGTTTAGTTTAGACACATGGGAATGTGAACAATCTAAATGGTCAGAAACAGCAAAAGTTTTGAAGTACCATCAAGCTAAAGTTGACAGAGAATACACCACCAAGACAAAATCAGCCCCCACAAAGAAGAGGAGGAAAGACCTACGTAATGTTCACATTAACAGCAATGATGGGGAATATGGTAGGTGTAAAAATGGTTCATCACATGAATCTAAAATGCTACTCTTGTACATGTACATTAACATCTTCAAGTGTGTGAAATTTTGATTTATTTTAATATGACAAACCTCTTATGTTGACATACCAGCTAAACAATTTTATCAACCTTGGCATAAAATAGATAGGTAAGTAAGTAAATATTTTATTATAGTGACATGTGTATAGACAACAAGTAAATTCAATATAAACGTATATACATCACACCCAGCCCATTGGACCTATATGTCACTTTAATATATGTACAGTATTTCAATAATCATTTAAAGATATCGCGCATTATATTAATTTGTTTGATATAAATATTTTTGTCTTAGTGAATAGGAATCAGCTTCAAAATTAAAAATTGTATAATTCTAATAATTGTATAATTGTCAAAACTAATTATTGGGGTGTGGGTCATTGAAAGAGGTATAGGTTTATAAGGTATTCATTAATTAAAATGTTTTATGATAAACACAGTAAAGCATTTATGACCATTGCAGTTAAAACCATTTTCATGGCCAGAGTTTGTATTACAAAACAGGTTCAGGTTTTTAAAGAGTGAATGTTTGTTATAAATTTTATCTATAAAGTGCAGGAACAGAAAGACATTCTTTTTAAAATATGGATTTATGCAAGGCATACATGTAAATTCAGTGAAAATTGCTTATTTTCAATGTAAAACTTATTTTTAAAGAGGAAATGACTGTTGATGACCACAATGCAATAAACGCGGCCTTGAAGAAAGACAGCGTTAATGTACGACTTCTCTGTGGAGCTGATCTGCTGGAATCGTTCGGAACTCCAGGACTGTGGGCTGACAAAGACGTAATTATTGATCTATTTCTAATATAGCACCCCACAAGCTAAGGAAAAATTTAATGCAATTTTTCAGCATGTTTCACAATTTCTGACAAACCATAAGGGATTAGCTGGGATAAGCAATTATAGTCTGACTTTGGGTCTGCTATTCAGCATCAATCAGAAGTGATTTCATGAGAAAAAACAAACAGGAACTGCTTTAATTTTTCCATTTTTTTTTTCACAACCATGTGGTTTCAAGGCCTGCAGGCAACAAGCTCTGATACAATCTTTTTAGTTTAACCACATTTGTTGATCTGTCTGAATCAAAGCCTTTAAAAACTGTAGAACTTTTCTATAAAATTTCAGTAAGTTGTTTAATCTGAAGTTGTGATCTGGATATTCTAGGTCATTGAAAAAAAAATCTTGTTAATGCATCTTTGCAAACCTTGATTTCAAAGCAGCATCGTGTAGCTTTTGAAGTAAATGTGTGTCATTATCATTATGATTTTGGTTCAAGGTCATGTTTCTACCTCTAACAGGAAGATATATGTTGTCCTGTGTAAATTCTTAGTGCTTTCATTGTAATCATACCAAAACTTGTAACAAAATCATCAAATTTTGTATGGCCTAGTTCTAGAAGTTACAAACCAAACCAGGCTTCTCAGTTTTGAAGAGGAATTAGTGACTGCATTTTCAACAGAAATATGAGAATGACATAGATTTTGAACATTACAGTGCACCACATGAACTTGTGAAAACTGTTACAGGTGTGAATGCACATATTACAAGGCAATGAAATCCTATAAAATTGTCTCAAATCACGTCAAGCTGTAATTTTGTAATTCAAACTTCTGCATATTGATGCATGTGAATAAAACTAGTCAATGTTTCATGTCTTGGATCCTATGTGCACTGAATTAAATGAAGATTGTAACAGATGTTTCCCCCACCCCCTTCCTCACTTTTTGAGATCCTTTCCCTTAAGATTTTATTAAATTAGTTAAAATATAAAATGAATAATACCCTATACCTATTTCTGTATCATGTATCAGCCCATGACACAATTACATTCTGTGGCGGTCAGCCAGATTCGTTTGCCGGTGGAGTAGCTCAATTGGTAGAGCACCTGACTGGAGATTCAGGGGGCCCAAGTTTGAATCCCTGTCTGATCCGCTGCACTTTTCTCCTTTTCCGTTACATTTGGTGCTGTGCCATGCCCTGAAACTGACAGGTGATAGGCCTGCCAGAGATGAGTCTGGGTTGGGGGCCTTGAAAGACCAAAGACCTTTTAGGAGGGAGGAATGTGTGGTCAGTGGGATTCGATTGCCAGTGGCCAGATAGCTCAGTTTGTAGAGCACCTGACTGAAGATTCAGGGGGCCAAGGTTCGAATCCTGGTCTGGCCCACTGCATTTTTCTCCTCTCCTGTTACAATTGTATCAGCCTGAAGGCTTTGGGCTGATATTGGTTGAATATGCTGATACTGAATGTGATATAGAAACGTGTAAGTACATGTATAATTAATTAATTACAATGTATGGTTATAAAATACATCAACCAGTAATCGTTATTCTTCCCGTTTGTAGATTGAGGACATAGTTGGTAAATATGGACTTGTTTGCATAACGAGGGCAGGTTCAGACCCAAGGAAATTTATATATGAATCAGATGTTTTAACCAAATATCAGGTAAGTTTTTCTTCAGATGAATTTTACTCCCAAACCCATGATTGACAAACTGTAAACATGCTCTAGGAAGGAAATGGAGATTATTAAAGCTGTAATTCAAAGATTTGTTGTACCGGGTACATTTTTTCAAAACAGAGATATCTGTGTACTAATACATACAGAACATTTACATGATTGTTCATCAGTGAACCGTACTATATCAGCATTATCATGTTTTGCAGGAAAATATCTTTATAGTGACTGAATGGATATTCAATGATATTAGTTCAACAAAAATCAGGTACCATTTCATATCCATTGTTAAAATTTGTTTTTCAAATTTCATTTAAACAGCAGAATTTTTTTAACAGTCATATTTTGCACATCAGCCTATCACAATTTTTGTCTGAAAATGACAGAAAGTTTTATCAGTGCAATTCTTCAATGAAACTCACTTACTTGACCTACATGATAACATCTTAAACACAATATTACTTTTTTCTATAATGATATAAATTCTTTATTTCTCTGTTGTTTCAGGCGAGCGCTGAGGCGAGGAGAGAGTGTGAAGTATCTTTTACAGGACGTTGTGATAGACTATATAAAGGAGAACCACCTATACGGCGTCGAGGACAAGTGAGTCACATGTGCATAGACACACTTGTCTGTACTGCTCTACAGCTGTTGTAACAAACTTAGCTTAACCTTCTTGATATATAATAATTCTGTGTATTTCTGTTTATTTCTTTGTGTTGAACAGTGTGAGAAAAAATCATTTTATTTTTATTACCAGTGACTCTTTTGTATTCTGTGATGCCAAATATTTTATTGAATGAAAGTTACAGTTTTATTTCACACCCTATGTTTTTATTTCATGTATCATTTTTTAAATCATTTATTTTGATATCTGGGTCTGCATGACCTAAATCTGCAGTTCAAGATGAGACTCTATTTGTTCATGCCCAACCTGCTTGTAAAACAAATATCTTAAATGATTTGTTTCACTTTTTCTTTTATTCTTTTTCTGGTTAGAGGTCATATTTAAGCTTTAGAAGTACACATGAAGATGCTACTGATTTATTTTAATGCATTTGTATGACTGCCAAATTAATTCATTGCATGTATTATGCTTGTTTAACTTTTAGTTAAAGCATCTAGCAATGGAAATAATTTTAACTAGTCAGTGTTTACTTTGATGTGCTTGTGATGAAAAAATGTATAAATTGGAATTTCTACTTCAAAACTTTTTTTATGAACAACAAATTTTAAGAACAGTAGTATTTTGCTTTGCATTAGCAAGCAGATAGTACTTGTGTGTTTTACATAACAGATAATTTATATGCCCTTTCATGAATATGGCTGGGCATATAGTGTTTGTCATGTCACTAAGCCATAATTTTGTGACTTTGAACGAAAAAAAACAAACATGTCAGAATACGATAGTGTTGAATACCGTGTTTGCAATTTCCTGTTTTGCATTTATCTTGGTTTCAAAGGAACTCGTGAAGATATTTTCATCAGACTAAATACTAAATACTAGTTTGCAATAGTTGATAATAGCTATATACAACAGTGTCATGATCTGATGATCTTGACCTTCCCTATAACTCTTACCTCACTATTTTTTTTATACACACATGTACATGTAGCACAGTTTTAAAGGGAAACATATTTCATCAAACTTCATACTTATCATGCTAATAAAAATCTTGAATTTCCCATGGACCTTGAATTTCACTTTTCCTAAATTTGTTTCAACTAAATTTAGTCTTCATATACATGTACCAATGAATTTGTTCATGATTGATCTTGTACTGAGGAAACTTCAGTAAACACCACTAAGAAACTAAAAAGAAAAACAACTACAGTATATGTAAACTAAGGATAGCAGTTCTGTACTGTATATGAAAATTATTTCTACTTACTGTCATCATACTCTGTCATCTCAGACCAAATAGGGAATATTATATTTAATTTTCAAGCATAATCCATGGGCAGGACAGTCATTTCCTTTGGACATATGTCTCTAAGATATTAATAATTGCTCTTGGATATTATTCAGAATTAATAATAATAATAATAATAATAATAATAATAATAATGATTGTTTTTTATATAGCGCTTTTCTAGCATAAATGCTACTCAAAGCGCTTTACAATACATTATTACCCCAGCCGACCTTAACAATCCAGAATCTAGTCACTGCAGTTTGTAAACCTGTCACTGTTGCATATTCCAGTAATAGCTTTCACTTGAAAAGATCTTATTTGTTAGACACTGAATTTAAATTAACCATTGCTGTTAGCTATAGATTACCAGTACATGCCAATTTATTTTTTTTTTTAATAATTACAGGTGAAAATTTCTTTACAAATAAAATATATATCTAAAATATTTACATTTACAAGTAAAATGTTTCCTAAAATGCTAATTTTAATTGAAGTACAGTTCTGTTGCAAGCTTACTACTTGTACTACATTATTGTGCAACGGAGATTTGAATAATATACGACAAATACTTGTATTACTAGCAAGTCTAGGGACTGTTAAAATATGGTTATAATAATAGTGTTCATGCAGAGTTTTTTGCATAAAGGAAATACAATGACTATTTTACTATTTTATGTATATTGTAATGTGTCCCTGATCTAACCTATTTACAGTTGTCAGGGTGTTATTTATCAAACATGCACAGATTCCATCCTGCCTATTCAATTGTGTGGTGAATAATGGTCAATTACATGTTACAAGCAATGTTATATATTAATGTTTTAAGAATTTATCACCTAGAATTTCTAACTCAGGCATCGACTGTGCATTCTGTATACAAGTTTGTTATATATATTGTATCTGTTATATGAAAGTTATATCAAAAAGATTGTTTGGGATTTTAAAGTTTTACATTTAGTGATATATGGATACATCTTATAACCATCCGTCTCAATATATTGCTAATAAAAAAGATATAATGATATTCATCTTTATTACATTTTTACCCGTTAAATACTGTAATTTATTAATTGAATAAAATTGATATCCTGTCACAGTGTTAAAGGATATCAAAATGATATTCTGTCACAGTGTGACGAATATCAGAAGTGCGGGAAAACTCTCGATTTTCCTTCTCATAACGAAGATTGTTGTAAAAAAATCTTCCTTGACCTGATATAAGATAGATGGAAATCAAAATAAGTCAAATGGTCAAAATTACCAAAAATATGTTGCTAAATCCATGTTTACAGTGTTTTCACCGTACTTAGCTATGACGTCTCAACCGTTCAACTATGACGTCATGTAGCTTATGACTGTGTCACAAAAAGACAGAAGCAAAGTAAAAATAAAAGAAAATTTTTTTAAAAATGTAATAAACAGAAAATTTAATGTTTTGTAGTTGAATATGGAATTTATTTCACTTGTGAGACAGGATTTGATATTTTCACTTGTGCTTCGCACTCGTGAAAATATTAAAAAAAATCCTGTCCCACTCGTGAAATAAATTCCATATTCAACTACAAAACATTGAATATCCTCTATATATCTTATATTATATCCATACTTTATACTATTCACTGCATAAAAGTGGAGAAAATATCTCTGGGTCTTTCAAGCATCTGTATGAAAAATTCAGCTGTATTTTAGATGAATCGATGATCAGGTCATTTTCTTGATTATCATAGAGATGATTGGATAGCATTGCTAGAGGCAGATAATGTGTCAAGTGTCATTAATAATGTTGTTGAATTTTTAAAATGCTTAGACTGCATGAAAAACGATATCACACATTAAACCAAAATAACTGAGTATGTTTAATTAATTGCTCTTGATGGAAAAATTTGTAGAATTTGTTTGATTGAAATCTAAAAATTGATCGGAATTTGTCAAAATATCAATGAAACCTGAGGGAAAAAAATTACATACCGGTACTTGAAAATCACATAGCTGAACTTTCAGCGGAATGTATAACAATTGCTTGTTTTAGAATAATTTAGTCTTTATCAGTTTATTTGACAAGTTGAACCTATAAAATTCAGGGAGAAAAATATGAAATCCACTGCATTCATTCAAAAATGATTTTTGATGGTACATAAGCCAATGAAATTATTTTTTAGTTTGAATGTTTCTTGTAAACAAATGAGATCAATCTTAATTTCTTTTGTCTTTCTCTTTCCTGCTGCTTGGACACAGTAAGTATGTAAATGATATTATTCCCTCGCCCATGGCAGATAGTGCTTTTTCAGAAGTACAATGGAACTCGGAGGATCAAGCTTCAGAACAAGAGGAGGTGCCAAGGTCACCAAAGAGGTTAAATGAGGAACCTTTTGAAGGGCCCCCTTCTCCCAAATCCCCTCGCCATGTTCCTTGTATGGGCCCAGATCTTGGATCTCTTGTGAGACGCGTTAGAAATGTACGGATCGTAGCTTATGCTCCAGAAACTTGCGTGTGATGAGCACAGCTTTTAGATGATGCACCTTTTGCTCTATACATGTTTATCCAAACTTACCCATGTTGGCTGTTGGCTTCTTCTTGATAATTGAAAGCATTGGAATTTTTTCACCATATTAATTTGCTTCCCATTCCTCACTTAAATTCTCAACGATGTATAAAGTAATGCTTAATATCTTTGAGTTCAGCCCATTGAAAGCCTCTACTTTAATCAGCATTCTATCTTCCTGCTTTATTGATCAGATTGACAGTCTGTCAACAGCTTTTGAATGATGATTACTGGGAGAAATCACCAGAAATTCAATTAATTCAGTTAGGATGTATCGATTCATGTATAAAAGTTCACTTACATGTATTCTCTTGGTGCTATCACTGTACATTAATTCTCCTTATTTAAAGTTCAAGACCTCATGTTATCTGGTATATACATATACCGTCATTTTTTTCGAAACTGAAAGTGAAAAAAAAAAACAGTATTTACTATTTTGCCCAAAATGGTGAGTTGTCTGTTAAATGCAGACAGAGATGAACAAAACACATGAGCTTAATGATACTTTTCTGGACACGTAATCAAAGATTCGGGGTTATATAGTTTTTGTCCTGTTCATTTGTCTGTCTGCAAAACTTTAAACTTGCCTATTACTTGTAAGTGGGTAGGGCTATGGCTTTCATACTTCACGTAACGGTGTTCCTTGCTTTGTTAAAATACCTTTCTTCAGGTACATGTTCCACCAAATTTGACCTCTTGACCTTGGAGTTTGACCTACTTTTACAAAAAATTACAAAACTTTAACATTGGACATAACTTTTGAATAGTTGGCACTAGGTCTTTCATACTTCACGTTTATTCATTGTTACAAGACCTTTCAACAGGTAAAAATTGTAAAAGTTTTTAACCTTGGTCAAAACTTTTGAACAGTTATCCCTAAGGCTTCATATCCACAGGTGTATTCCTTGTGACAAGACCTTTCTTTGGATATCAATAATTTTGACCTTGAACTTTAGAGTTAGACTTCCAATCCTCTCATAAACTGTCTTGCAGGGGCTTCAGTGTTTGAAAAACAATATGTATTTATTTCACGAGGTTTGCTTACAGCTCAATCAAAGTCTTGTATTTAACAGGTAATACCATACAAGTGGAAATTTTAGCGAGACAAATTTAGTGAATAATCAAAAAAAAAAAAATCAATGTTATAAATTTTAAGAGAGAAGTAATTTTAGCACTTTTGTATTGTCAAGAGTCTATGATAGCTATTTCAACTTATATGGAATAACTTAAGAGTATAAAACAGATCACCAACACTTCGTGAGAATGCAGCAGTAAATTTATTTGTTGACCGGTTTCGACCTGTGACGGTTGTCATCAGAACTGATGATGACAACCGTCACAGGTCGAAACTGGTCAACAAATAAATTTACTGCTGCATTCTCACGAAGTGTTGGTGATCTGTTTTATACTCTTAAGTTATTAACTTTAGTTACAGACCCTATTGAATACCATTCGGTATCCACACGTGAGAATCTTCCGCAATTTTAACCTCAAGGTGTTGGTCTCCAGCTTTTCTTTGTTTTATATGGAATAAATTAATTATGAACAATTAATATTTAATTTAAGAAATCTCATGCAGAACCCTCGCTTAAATTCTGCTTGCATGGTATATCACTGTGAAATATAATGCTGAGAAATAAAAATACTGCTTTTACAGTTACTATGTAGTTAGTAGGATGCGCATGTCAACCAAGATGGAATTAAATTTATATGGAATTTTAAGATCCCTTTGCATTTAGCTTACATGTAGATATATATACCACATATTGCCAAAGTACATATATACTGCTTTACATTTGTGAGTAAATGTTTTAAATATACAACTTTCACACAAAACAGAGTGCATAGTCACCAAAAAAGATTATCAGTCACAGAACTGCACATAAGTTTATTATGATCAGCACTATACATAACTTCTAATAAATTAATTTAGTTGATAAGATGATCATGCAGTCAAATTTGTATTTCCTAAAGTTAAAATGCCCACTTACATCTTAGTCATGTTATAAATTATGCTTATTATAAATACTTTATAATCACTAAATGTTGATGTACATACATCAGGAAATTGTTTTCCTTTGTATTAATTGAAACTGCATGAATACATAATGTTAAACAATCTACAAATTTATGAGGACTTTGATCTGACAAAAATTAGTAGATGTCAACACAATTATATATTAATGCACCAATATTTGCACACTGTGGATATTCAGCACCTGCTTTTACTATGTGACAATTGCAAGCAATAACCTAAATTTACCTATAAAACTTGAAAAGATTTGTAAATCAAGTACTGCTGAGACCTGTGTTCGTTTTACATTAGTTGCTTAAGTTAATTACCTGCTACCATTTACCAAATGTAATGTTTTATAATGTACCTTTACAATGTATATATATATTATACACAAAAAACTTAGTTATGATTTTTTTTTTAACTTTACAATTTTTACTAGAATAAAAAAAATTTATGAGGACTGCCAAAAAAAGAGAAAAGAAATTGAAGCATTAAAATACTTATACAAATTATTAAAGCTATATATACATGTATTAATAATATACTGTGCTGGCCTTTTTTTCAGTACAGCTTTCGACAGGGGATGTTCCAACACCGTCGGGTGGAAAACCAGTGAATATTTGCTTTTGTCAAAACCCAAAGACTCGCTATGTACTGTGGTAACATTGTCTACGGTGACTGCTATATTTACCCCTGTACTGCTCAGCCCTAATGTCAAATTAAACATTCTGAAAGTGCTCACTTTCTGCCTCTGTGAATATTTGTGTGTATTTTCTTTGTTTTAATGTTCAAGTGAAGCAGTCTGTTGTTTAAAGTGATATGGAAGCAATCATTGTTTTTACTGATATTAAGATTTTTCTATATTTATTTTTTTGTTATTTATTGTTAAAATGCATGTAGAGCATACTTTTTTAACCATATGAAATGCGAAAGGAGCTGTCCATCTTCCCAAAACGCACATACAATAATACATGTATTTATATCTTAATTAAGAGGAAAAAATGTAATTAGGAACTTAAGTTCATGAAATACAGTGAAAAGTGTCCAATCACAAATGCATATATGGAGATAAATTTCGTGCTGAAATAAACAGGGTGTTAGATTACACAGTGTACAGAACATGCAAAATAGGCACCTGAGGTTACTTATTTGTATATAAAAAAATATTAACCCCATTCTTATTACAGTAATTTTTTTTTATATAAGAAAAAATAAGTCACATGAGGTGCCTTTGTAAAATGGGAATTAAAATCAAGGTCAGAATTCACAGTGAAATGGATTACGCATGTGTTGAACATTTTTCACTGTATTTGCACAATGTAGATTTTCTAACTGTACTTTCACTAATAAGCATTATATGGGATGGTTTGGTAAAATGGCCTATAATTCAATCCCAATTGTTGTATAAGAAAATAGATATGATTATCCTGTTAATAGCTAAAATAAAGTACATGTACCTGTGCGCTAAAAATAATCAGCCACTTTTTGGATAAAATAGCAACTTTGCTGTTTACTAAAATAACCCTATATGCATGGTACTTATTTCAAGGAAACATTATACCATTCCTTTTCCTTATTACATTGTGTATCGGCCAACTATTCCAATATCAGTCAAAGGGCTTTAAACTGATAGCTAAGGAATGATACACAATACAATATGGAAAAGGGTGTATTGTTTAGAAAAAAGTCAATTGAATGGATACTGAAAATACTTGCAAGTAGTTTTACATATCAATTATAGGGATAAATTTTTTTCTTTATTGTATATATTAGATACCTTCATATTGTATGTTTTTATTTGTGCTACTCGATAAGTACCTGAATTGTACTTCCTATAGATTTATCTACAAACAATGTTACTCAGAGTGACAGTTGGCTATCAAACTGACCAATACGTATTCCTAAATTAATATTCTGCATTGCTATATGTGCAATCAATATTTATATGTATTGTAGCTGGTTTAGTCGTGTCCATATACATGTATAAACATATATGTAAACATTGCGTGTTCAATCTAAAATGTTATGAAATGATATCAAATGAATGAAAATAGATTAAGGTAAATTATCTGGTACAGTAATGAGCTCATGAATGTAGCAATAGAATATGTGCTTGTTATGGCATGTAACAAGTAGGATGTACAAGGCTGTGATGACAAGTGTTACATATTGCATATTTTAATAATGTTAATTATAAATTGTTACCTAGCTAGCTATTATACAATGTTCACACTGTATGTTTCTTTATAGCTGACTTGCAGTCATTGGAGATTGTATGCTTTTCTATAAAGCTATTGTATTCGAGTATGTCATTGTTAAGAATAAGCTTTAGATAAATGAATAGATAAAAAAAAAAGAAAAATTGAGCTTGTATTTTATTTTGCATTCTTTCAAATTTTGTTGTTAACTGTGAAATAACCAATTTTTAATGACATTTAATATTAATTATTTTTCAAGGTATGAAGATACCAATTAACAAATTAATAACCTTTCAAAATGTAACTTATTTAACACCTAGCTGACAGAACCACAAAATAAAATCCCCGGAAACCAATAATTTTTCCTCAAACCACAAAAATTTGATCCAATAAAAATAAAATGATTTTACAGAATACATTTATCAATCATGTACATGTCTGCATATGTGTGTGGAAATCATTTTGAAAAAGCGAGTTCAAACAAACTATATATCACATGAATTCAATCACTTTCACAATAAGTGGAAGGGTGGTGTCTAACAGTTTGTGTTTTGTACAGGGGACATGTGACCCCACGTCTTTCCGACACACATTGACACTTTGACAGGAACTCGAAGCTGTACAAAGCTGCCACATAGTCTCTCACTATCTTCCATCACAGACTTTATCAAAGCTGTTTAAGCATAAAGAAACCACACAATATTACTCCAAAAGAACAAACATGCTAAATGTGATAGCTAACTATAAAGTACCCTATCAGTATAAAAGAACAAAGACCTGAAAGATCAACAGTCCTTTTGGAAAAAGATGAAAACAACATATACTATTTCAAATTACAGTTAAAAGCAAAATACTGATACATAATTATGTATTTCAGTGAAATATTACTTTGAGATACCAAGTCATATTCATTTTGAAATTATCCTGAAATCGACATACTTCCAGCTCTTGAAATGTGCTCATCTGGTATTTCAAATAGCAGCTCATCATGGATTTGTACCAAAAGCCTGAAACAAAAGTCCCTATTTATCAATGAAGGTAGTGTCATTCACCTTAAATAATGTCAATTAGTGGGCAACCTCCTAAATTGACTTTAAATATTATGAAGGGCAACAAGCATGGGATCATACATTTCCTATGGGTTTGAATATTTAAGATGTCTCAATATCTTCAGTCTCACAAAAGTGAATGGAAATACTAGTAAAAAATTGTAATGTCATCTCAATAAAACATGCATCCAGCATGGTGTCCAAGTTGTAAAATTATGTGCTTTTCATTTTAGAAATAATCTTTTTCTTTTGAGATGTGCACTTAAAAAAAATTTAAATAAGCTAAATTGAGTTCAACAAAATCATACCTGACTTGAAGATCTGAATGTTGAAGTAATGTTTGTTCCACTTGAAGCATTGCTGCTTTGCATAAATCAGCAGCAGAACCTAAAATATTAATGAAATACAAATTTAGCTATTATCCCTTTCTAACCTACAATAGAAACAATATACAAAAAGATTTGTCTTTTACCTTGAACACAGAAATTGACCGCCTTCCTCTCAGCTTGAGCTCTTAATGGTGGGGAGGGATGGGTAATGTTTGGAATTATTCTTCTCCTTTTAAAGATAGATTCTGTGTAACCTGTTGAATATTACTTATTTTGTATATATATGTTCATTCCTATAGGTCTAGGATATAAAAAAAAAAGATATGACCTTGCAAATTAGAAAATGATGGAGTACAAATAAATCAAAGATGCATTATATACCTTTTAGCCGACAAAATTCAATACATTTCTTGGAGAAATGATTCACAGCAGGAAAGGAAACTATGAAAAAATTTATAGAAGTATTTACAAACAACAATATCTGGGTTAAATATTAAATTTATAAAACAACCATTATATAAGCACAAGAAAAAAAATCTAGAAAAAGAGAGACTCTAGAATTTTTTATATTAAACAAAATATGGAATATATGACACAATTTTATTTTAATGATGTTTAAAATTAACTAATTTACATAAAAAGCTATCTATGATATTTTTAGCTTCAGCAGGTGTGATCTTCAAGTATTCTGCTAATTTTTCTTTTCCTGCAAGAAAAAAGATTTCAGTATTTAATATACGACTTACTGTCTGTAAAATTAGTGTATCCAGCAAATTCAGTGTACATGTATTGTATCATTACCTGCACCATACATGACAGAGTACACTATTCTCTTTGTCTGTTCTCTTTCTGATGAGGTAACATCAGCTTGCAACTTTTTCAGCCTGATCAAGCAATGCGCATTAAATGGTTTAATTATTATATTTCAAAAAATCAATGTAATTTTCCGCATTCAACTTCCAAAGAAGTAAGATGAGACCCTACACAAAATATTAAAAAATACATGCATTATATGTGCATCTAAAGATCAAGAACATAATGAGCAAATGATTATACCAATTGGCTGTAAGCTCTATAAATATATCTTTGGCAGCATTGTCTTTGAACAGTCTTAAAAGTGTTGAATCATTAGCCAAATGAGCCAGCAGTCTCAATTCTATTTGCTGAAAGTCTGGAATAAAATAAAGACAAAATCTAGATTAAAGAAATTTCATAAAACATAATTTCAAAATGTATATGCATATTGGGAAAAAGGCCAAAAGAACAGCAATTTTTGAGTAGAAAACCTTTCAAGATTTTTTTCTTTACTTCAATGTATTAAAATTACCATAAATGTTGAATTAAATGTGTGCAAAATGTAGGCTGGAATCTTGAGTTTGTGTGCATATAAAGTTCTTTGTACGTGTTATAAAAGAACTAAAAGGTTCAATTTCTTCAAAAATGCATAATTAAATAAACCTTTACCTGCAGAAAGAAATGACCACCCATCATGACCCATAAAGGAGTCCCTGGCAAATATCTCCACACTACTTTCTCCAGTTTCAGAGCCTAAAATTTATAACTCATTTATATACAATGTATTTTTACCCTTCATCAGTAATATGTCACATACCTTGGCATATCCAATCACATAATACTTAAAAATATGAAAAAAAGGGTGATCAATGCTAATATTTGACACTGTAAAACTAACACAGTTTGATATATACATGTAGTTAGAAATATCTGCGCCAGTTCTGACATTTTCCTTGCATGTAAAATATCAAATCTGTAAAAAATTTTAACGGCATGTGCTTTAGCATAGAACTATCATCAAACATAACAAGACAATTATACTTTAGCAATAAAACACAGTTTTTATACAGTATTTATATCTTAATCTTACCATCACTGCCTTGATTGTTAGTGCTGGTTACAGAGATTAAGCTGGAGGTTTTAGGAATGGCCTGTATGTTGGGAGAGTGGGATGAGAGACGACCAGTTGCTGCTGATGTTTGGTCCCAGTGTGTAGAGAGGTACCCATCTACAACGGAACTCATCATCCCATCTATGTAGGTGGATTTCAGTTTCTGGAGCTAAAAAAATGGAAGATAATTTACTTGTTGAAACCTTAATTTCTGCTAATTGATCTGATTTCAATGAAGTTGAAATGTTTTTATCTATCCAAACTAGCTCCCAGTAAAATATAATGGCCAAAATGAAGTATCATATATTATCCGGAGTTGCCCCCCTTTTAATGTGTTTCAGCAAGGATTGAAATCAAGTTTTAAACTAATAAACATATATATAAACCATGTTTTTAACAACAAAGTTTTAAAACTAAATATAGATTAACTTTATTTTTTCAGTGACCACCTTAACTCTTAATCAAAATTATCTTTAAATACGATATACAGTACAGATCTAATGGATCTTTAGAAGAACGGTAACTCTGGCCAGTTCTTTTTAATTCCATATATAACGGGAAAATAAATTAATAAATGCCTTTTTTCAACTACTTTTAAACAATTAAAAACAAAATATAATAATATTTGAGAAAACTAAAAATTTATTGGTAATTTTTTTTTAATGTATGAGAAAAGATGAATGTTTGAATAAGATTAATTAAATATGAAAACTAATCTTTTCCTAGTATATGAAAAATTATATATATCATACAAAACCTATTATTAGTTTGATCAAAAAAAAAAGCAAATCTCTTGTCAACCACATGTACGTTTCAATATGAAACTTTACACGTCAGAATAAGAGTAGAAGAATTCCTGGCTTTGGAAGCAGGTAAATGCTTACATGCATTCATCTGTGCCGAAAAGGCCAGGTACAGAATCATCAATATAAGAGAAGTAATTATAAGCAAACAATTAAAAACTACCTGTCTGTACTCCAGAATGACAGCAGGGAGAGGATGAAGCTCAATCAGCTGGGTTAGTACAGATTCTGAGGTTGACAACTGGTGGCCCACTGCTGTTTTGGCAAGCTTTGTGTTGCTCAGCAACTTTGTGTGCAGCTTCAGTTCTTCAAAAAGGACCTAATAAAATGAGTCGCTACTTTTAATATGATCAGGAATTTTGTTTTCATTTTTTATATATATTACTACAACTCTACTAGTGAAAACGGAGAGCGTAGTTTCCTTCTTGTCCGTGTGTCTGTCAGTCTGACCCACTCAGTGGCAGATTTAGGGGGGGTTGCAACTGGCATGTGTATGCAATACTCTTAGAATGCTTTTTAAATAGAATTTCATTCCTTTTAGCAACATATATATGTATACAATGTATTTAGCATTACAATATTAAAGAGCTTGTTTCGATATGTAAACCTGTCGAATCTGAGCTGGACTGCTGATGGTAAAAGAATGTCCCACAATCTCATGTGCTTTATGTTCCAGAGATTCCATTTTTTTCTACAAGACAATGTTATTTTATAATACATGTACATGCACATTATTTTTTTCAAATATGACTTTCCGTTAATATAAAATATTATGTTTTTAAGTCTCATACTCACAATCTTTCTACAAACAAATTTCACATTTTCAGTTGATTTCAGTCAGCAAGAAATCTTATCTTTCAACATAACAGTACTTAATATACATGTAATTGTACCTGTAAAATTTCAGAGAATTTGAGCATGGTGTTGGAGTGGACTTTGATTTTTCTGGTGTCCATAACTGCTAAGACAGGTGTCAATTTTACTTCAACATTCAGAAACAATTGCTTCAGACTTTTAGAACAGAGTGTTATGAATTGTCTTTGCATCAATTCCAACAGCAAGTCTAACTCTTCAGAGATGGTGGTGTCTCCAAGATTATTAATGGACATTTTCTACAAAAAGGAATTTAATACAATTTTTTTTAAATGCCAAGTTTGAATTTCATTAAATGAATTAAAAGAAAAAAAAATCATATGCCACTACATTCATAAGCATCGGAAGCAAATTGAAAGTAGAGTGGCTAATTGAAGGGGGGGGGGGGGGGGGGGGAAA
>PRKT01000418.1:399177-410733 GCA_003671525.1 Saccostrea glomerata
GAACCCCCCCCCCCCCCCTGTTGCTACGTGCCTGTCATATACTGAGTATTTCATTAAGAAGACCCATGCTTGTTCATAATTCATGTGAATAAAAGATTAAAGAACATCTAAATTCACAACATAAAAAATCTTACGGACAAAATAGCGAGTTCCAGTAAATGTTCTTTCTAACCAAACCTCTTTCTTTACTACTCACTAAAATATTGTATCAACAAAACCACTCAAAAAAACTTCAGGGGTACTGTAATATTCCCCTCGATATAATTATTTTAAGGATTTATTTTTGGCATCATTGACAGCTGCTTTTTCAATAAAAATAGAACTCCTTGGTCTTTTGCAAAATTATTTTTCTAAAAAAAATTACCAGTATAATACACACATGTTCATAAGTGCTCCGAAGACAAAATTTTGAATATATCTGATAAACACTATTTATGTAGATTTTGGAGACCAGATCTTTCAAAATTCTGTTGAAATTCCATGGGTACCAATTGCAATCCATATTCGCAGACTTATTTTGGTATTCGTATGAATTGATATGTCGACTCGATACATAGCCACGAGCTTGAAATAAAAGAAACCACGGAGTCTGGCAGGTCATATGTCCTTCAGTTGACATCGGAACCAGTTACCCAGTTGCATGTCAAGTAAATTCGTTATAAAGAGAATATATCTGTCATAACAATTTATTTATCGCCTTTTATAATTTTCAAAGGGTGCTAGAAAATGGATACCACTTTAAAAAGGAAGAGATACAGAACAAAATTAACAAAGAATCTTAATTTACTCGCATGAAAATAGTGTGAATGAAGAGAACAATATTTCTGAGAACCATCGTATAATATTTTTTTTGATATCATCATCTTTATTCCAAGTTCACACCCTCTAGTTGTAAGAATATATAGAGAAATCCGGATAATAGTCATGAAATATATATAACATCAGCTGTTCTAGCGTATTTGTGCATAATCAGACACCACATGTCCTACACTATCAAGTCACTGACACACATATTGATGATATTCTAATACGATCTCTTACAATATCCTGGTTTGAATGAAAACCTTCTCACGTATTGTTTATATATATTTAAAGGTTAATTTTAAAGATATGACATCATTTCAGATTTCATTCATTGAGATTCTGTGGGATAGTTTTTATTGTCCTTCAGCATGTTCCTGTCATTGGTGGTTCTGCTCTTGGCCTCAGGACTCTCAGTTACTCAATGTCAAGACAGGGGTGAGTAGTACAGATAATCTGTATATTATTAGATCAAATTCAAGACATTTGTGACCACTATTTACTTTTTACGGTATGTAACTCGTAGAATTAGTTATATAAGGCTTTTTGAGAGGTACATGTACGTATATTTAAGATAAGTACTCCTACAGCATGATTCAAAATAACAAAGATAAGGGGGTGGGGGGGGGGGGGGGGGGTGTCAGTGTGCATCTCATTGAGAAACGATACAATTACCTTGACCTTTTTTTTTTAATTTAAATTGTTACTTTTAGGTTAAACACTTAAACCTTTATAATATTTAATCTAAGGTTATCATGAAAACAAATCTGATTTTACTTTGCATGAAATATTTTGAATAATATCTATAATTGAACTAGCCACAAAAATTTTTGCACATATACGTTAATTACGTAGCGTCGATAATATCACGCTTACTGAAAATCCAAGGATGACAGAGAATTGTATTAATCATTGATTGATTGATTTTTGTTTAACGCCCCTCTCGAGAATTTTTCTCTCATAAGGAAACGTCCCCACTTGCCTATGGAGGGCCACAAATTCTGACCTACATGTATACTCTGCACTTACAGCCATTGAGCAGAGAGAGATCCAGCACTTACTGCAACACGGGACCCCAGTTTGTCTCATCTGAAGGACACCATGCCCCACAAAGGGATTCGAACCCTTTAAATTATTACAGAAAAACTTAGGGAAAATATTCTGAAGGACACCATGTCCCACAAAGGGATTCGAACCCTTTAAATTATTAAAAAAAAACTTAGGGAAAATATTTAAACTTTGCTGTAATGGTCAAAGTATGCGATTTTAAGGCGAAAAGTGTACACTTACCGGTATTTCTTGACAAAGTCTGTTGAGTGAATGTGTAAAAATTTCCAAAAAATATAGAATAAAACTATATTTGATATTCCTTGCATATAAAAACGGAACACATTCTGTGATACATATGTAGTTCCAAGATGTTAAATAACAAATGTGTACACGAGAAGAATTTTCTTCATATTATATTCTGCACCATCAGAAATAGTTTCCCTAAATCTTGTTTCTTAATGAATTTCGAGTAGTTTTTAAATTGAATATGGTATAACTTGCATTGTTTAATTGAAATATTTTTTGAAAATTGAATTTGTTATGAATTATTTTGAGGTAGAAGTCCTGACTTTATTTAAAAGCTGACGAGTGACATACCTTAAGATGTAAGATTAATAAGTTTTACACTCTACGATCTGTGGCATGTACTTAAAAAGTATTTTTGTTTTCTTTCCGCTTAATTATTGATGGATGTTAATTAGAAATTTTATAAATGACATAAATCGTTTTTCTTTGTTTTAGGTGTTTACTATGATAACACATACAGAACATGGCTAGAATCGTCTAGGAATTGCCAGCAGTTAGGGGCCTGGGAGGAGGGACAGTTTGATATAACAAGCTTCCAGGTACCACATCGTCCCCCGGGCTATCGGATGGATCAGTTTTTCTGGATTGGAGCGACAGTTGAACAAACTCCATGGTTCACGCTCCTAGGTAATCGTTTAGAGAGAGATATATACACAAGTATATCCTTCAGAAAAACAAATAATTTACTCTTTTACAATAGAAACTATATGTATATTGATAAAAGTAAGGAGAAAACTTTAAGACTTTTTAAAATATATATTTTCGAATACTGTGTTACAAACTTAAACCAACCCAACAACCTGGACTTGATACATAAAATGTTTTGAATACCCGTGATGGATTATTGCACACTTAGGCTGTAAGTATTTGGAGAAGAATAAAAGAAAATTTGTGATATCGTTTAAAAATTTCTTGGCAAAAACTAGTGAAGATTCAAGGTAATATTGATTAATCATGACGCAATTGGGGTTTGACAGCATCTTTTAACAAGAGGCCCAGGGGCCACAGCGCTCACCTGAGCACATCGGGCTTGAATTTATCCCCCCTCCAGGCGTTCATCATTTGAACAAACTTGATTCCCCTTTACCCAAAGATACTTTGTACCAAGTTTGGTTGAAATTGGCCCAGTGGTTCTTGAGAAGAAGATGAAAATGTGAAAAGTTTACGACGACAACGACAACAACAACGACAACGACGACAGACAACGGACAAATTTTGATCAGAAAAGCTCACTTGAGCCTTCGGCTCAGGTGAGCTAAAAACCTTTTTAACATAGCAAATGCATCATAATCATATCAATATGCAGTGTAAACTTGTTTATCAAAGATAATCATCAAAGATGATGAATGATGTTAAACACACTGTCGAGAGTGATACAAGTACTGTGGTTTCAATCAGGTTTTGCACATACATGTATAATTTTTATCAAAGACTATGACGTAATTAAACTGAATCATGTGGCAATATATCTTTCGTTCCCTTAAATTTTTTCCCTTTCAAAATCAAACATGAGGGGAAGGTGAGATTAAAAAAAAAAAGAAGAATCGAAGTTTTATACAGGAATTAATAGGAGACGGGAAAGTTGTGGCATATGGGCCTTTTATTCATCCAAGTCCAAATTTTGGACTGAAAATAAATTCATCTTTAAAAATCGTTTCATCATTTACTTGATATGAATATCTAGCAGACAGACTACTTGCATAATTATAAAGAGCAACAACTCCTGAAAAAATGTAGAAATTTCGGAAACATTTACCTGTCTATCTGACAGTATCTGTTGTCTAAAATTAAATGGGTAGCTTTAGTTATATTTCCGTCTTATAATAACAAAATACATTTCTTTTATTGAAGGATGTTTCGAAACTGACTCAGCAACAAAACATTTAGACATTTCAAACGAGAAGGATCCCACACACACTTGCTACTTGTTTTGTTTCGGTACAGGAACCCTAACATCAATGGGAATATCGGTAAATTAAATTTATACTAATCGTATAGTGAAAAATTATCCTTTTTCCTTTTAAAAAGGAAGGAAAATATCGAGCCCAGTATGTACGAGACCTCTTAATATAGTAAAGTATTGTTTACTATTATTAACTAAATCAAAATTTTCATTTTGGTAAATTTAAGTATTTTTACTATGAATTTTCAGATCGATTTTTTTTAAATTCCTACAAGCAATTTTCTGATATTAATTAGAAAGGAAATTTGTATAGGATTTATTGTATATCATATATTTTTTTCTTCAAAAATTACACTATCGATATGTAATTTAAGAAATATTTTAAGGCTTTTTAATCTTAAAAAATAAATCTAGGGTAAAGTTCCTTAAGTAATTTAAAGTATTTACATGTACTATAGTTAACTTTAAAAAGTAAACTATAGTTAATTATTGTAATTTTTTGTTAAGGATTTGCTGGTTGTCTGTCTAGACATTCCTTTTTATAAAACACGTTGTTATACCTTTTAAAACGTGTTCATACACAAATCTTTTCGAGATCGAGAAGTCAAACATTTCTAATGTTTTACTGGGCAGTCATAAAAAATGGTAAAGGAAATTTACCTTAAAGAAGAAAGTAAGAGACATGTTCATGTATGGCAGAAATAAATAACTAAATAAAAAGTTATAACAAAACATTTATTGAATGTGTTCTCGGGCAAAATGTGTTTTTGTCGACCCTCGAGCAAACTAACAGCCTCAGGCGAAGAGTTTGGTCCTTTGGTCAAACGAATGTTGCCCTCAAATCCAGTCAGTTAATGTATTGTATACATTGTAGCTTTTAAATAAAAAATGGTCTCCATTCAAATATCATAAAAATTGTTACATAGAAAGAATAAAATAGCACTTTTATACGTATTTATAAACTTACGCAGCTTAAAAAATAAAACAACTAATTTATCATTCTTTTTTTCTTAGCAAAACACCTGCTATTGTTATGATAATGTCAATAATCACCGCAAAACCGTTGAACAATGCGTTTATGGAACATTTCCTAACAAGCCAGAGGAAGTGTATGGAGCTCCAAACCCTGGAAGTGTGGCTGTGTTGGCAAACATCAATCAGCGCCCATTTGCTGCATGTAATGTGTCAAGTGTACCATCAATACCTGTATTAAAACCAAGAGATAAATCTATTTACCTTTCACTTAATTATACATTTTTATACTTTTTAAGCTTACCTGCATGTTATATAGATGCAGAAAAAAAACTTGAAGCTAACCACTTTATGAATATTACAAGTACTTTGAATTCTTTATTCCATTTTTTAGATAATGATTTCGGAAACTGCGCAGGCGTGAGAAATATTGGATCTCTTCCGGTGCAGCATCAATTCTGTTCTTGTCTCAACAGAATTGGAGTTATGTGTGCAGGTAATGGCTGGAAAAATTCGTAGCCAGAGTGAAATAGGTAATGAACAGTAGTCAAGCTAAGAGATCTCTTGAAACAATACAAATTGAGAGCAGAATAAACACGGACGTCTAAAACCAGAGGCCGTGGGATCTGGTGCCATGGATGAGTAGGCATCCAATTGTTGTTTTTTCATTTGTTAAATAGAAGTGTTAACTTATTAATATTCAAAATGAAAATTGAAGACTTCATCTTTTATCCTATAAATTAACCCATTTTAATTTACTTGCACTTTGTTTAAACATAATATAATCAACAGTTTAAAAGTTTAATATTAGATGGCAAATACAATTTATGAAATGGGAAATATAATCATTTTTTTTCTCAATAGAAACAAAATAAGAGTTGATACTTCAAATGAGACTTTGTTTGTTGTATTTTGTTTAACGTCCCTCTCGAGAATTTGATATTCATATGGAGGCACCACCACTTGCCGGTGGAGAGCTTCACATTTTGTCCTATACTCGGCACTTACGGCCATTGAGCAGTGAGGGATCTTTTTGTGCCAGCACCTACTGCGACACGGGACCTTGGTTTATACGGTCTCGTTCGAAGGATCGGTCTCCACGTCCCACAGTGGGATTCGAACCTGCGACGGAAGGATCAATTCCTTACTTGGCGTCTCCTGAGCAGACGCTCTAACCACAGCATCACTCGGAAGACTCAAATGGCACGGCACATAATGTACATGTAATATAAAATCCTGCTTTCCATATACTAGTTTACCAGGGTATTCGATGTATTCTTATTGTCCGCTGTGGTATCTTTATAGGTGGACAAATGACTATAGGAGAACTGTCATGGGCAGAAGCAGTACAGAGATGTGTACCAAGGACAGATATAAATGGAAATTACTATGGGTTAACACGAACACCCTTTTTACGGGCGTTTTGGACAGGGTTTTATCGAGCAAGCCAGGAAAAATGGACCCCTCCACCCGGCAAGTCTAAGTTAATTTTGGATTATTCAGATTATAGTATCTATGACAATTAAAAATATTGATGAAAAAAAGAGACAGTGTTTACTTCATAACTATCGATGGAAAGGTAATTTCAGTTTGCTTTGCAGTCTCCAGGCGTAAGAGAAGTGGGGGAAATCCGCTGTCCAATCACTGTATAGCGGTCAAGGTCAATAACAATGGAAGGATTTATCAGATCACTTACCCCCAAATCTGCACAAAAACATACCCTTCTCTGTGTGAAAGGTCAACTAAAGGTGTGTAACTACACTGTTGATGTACGAGGAGTGATCAAAAAGTTCGCGAACTATCTCTATATTCAGCTTTTGTGACAGAACGCTACGGAGGGGGTCACGTGACCGCCTATATCACGTGATTCGCGCATGAGCAGACGGTGGTAGATGTGCATTAAAATCGGAGAGGACTTATTTAAAATATAAACAACACTGAAACCAAATATTGTTTCTTTTCTGGAAGTTAATCATTTAGTTCGCGAATTTTTTGATCATCCCCTCGTATGTAAAAATAGATATGATGAAATTGTTGACATATTTTTACAAAAATATTTGCTTTAAACTGGAAAAAATTGTACATCAGTGACTATGATTGTGTTTGTTTGATATACAGGTGTATTTCTTGAAAACCTATAAGGACTAATTTCAAACAACTAAGAGTATAAGTTACTATAGCACATATTTTTTGTGATGTGTAATTTGACTCAAGAAAAGAATTGTATCAATCGGCCAATTAATGTTACAGAAAATGGGGTTTGTGAATTGTGACTGTAGGTCCTTGGTTTTGTAATTTTTTACACCTATCAATACAAATGTTTTTCCCTCGTGATAGTTGATGGTAATTGGTCGCCTTGGTCAACATGGAGTGATTGCGGTTATAGTGTAAGTTTGTGCCAGAAATCAAGAAATCGTACATGCACCAACCCCGAACCAAAACATGGCGGGGCAACTTGTGTAGGGGAAGGAACAGAAAGTGCAAACTGCTCAACCTGTCCAGGTGAAGCATCATTTTTATTTCCTCTTTCAATTTTGAGAATTCATAAAAATAAATTCAATTCATTATAGACAGTTTATTGAGTAAAATGATTTCAACATATTTGTTAAAAATAGCTAGACTAAAATCGTTAGCATGAATTCACAAATTTGACAAAACGAATGCAATTGGTATTATAAACAAAACTGACAATTCTTCCTATTTAATTCAAAATGTTTTGAAAGCTTTCTGTAAAGCTGTAGAACTAACTTTATTTGTGTTCTCTTTTATTTAACCCCAAAACCGATTAAATAATACTGCATTGTTAAATGCTATGTGCATGTTTTAGAAAATGGGGATTGTATGCGTTAGCTGCAGAACTGTTTATCTCTACATGGGAAAATTTGAACTGTTAAAGTAGAGAGCTATATACAGATACAAGTCTTTTAAAAACCTTTAAATTACGTAGCCGCTTTTTTAGCTCACCTGAACCGAAGGCTCAATTGAGCTTTTCTGATCTGTCCGTCTGTAAACTTTTCACATTTTCGACTTCTTCTCAAGAACTACTGGGCCAATTTTAACTAAATTTGGTACAAAGCACCCTTGGGGAAAAAGGGGGGGGGGGTTTAACTTCTGGAAATAAAGGAGCAAGTCCCATCACAAGGAGAGATATTCATAAAAAATCTTCTTCTCAAGAACCACTGGGCCAGAAAAGTTTAAAATTATGTGGAATCATCCCGAGGTAGGGTAGATTCTAAATTGTAAAAGTCATGACCCCCAGGGTAGGGCGGGGCCACAAAAGGGAATCAAAATTTTACATTGAAAGATATAGGATTTTTTTTTTAATCTCCTTTTTAAGAACCGCTGGGCCAGAAAAGCTGAATCTTATGTGAAAGCCTACTGGGGTAGTGTAGATTCTAAATTATTCAAATCATGACACCTGGGGTAGGGCGGGGCCACATTAGGTTAAACAAGGTATTAAAAGGTAAAGTGCAGCATGCTCAAAGCTTCTCAGGTGAGTGATGTGGCCCATGGGCCTCTTTTTAGCTCACCTGAGCCGAAGGCTCAAGTGAGCTTTTCTGATTTGTCCGTCGTCTGCCGTTGTCGTCGTTGTCGTCGTCGTTGTCGTTGTAAACTTTTCACATTTTCATCTTCTTCTCAAGAACCACTGGGCTAATTTCAACCAAACTTGGCACAAAGTATCCTTGGATGAAGGGGATTCAAGTTTGTTCAAATGAAGGGCCACGCCCTTTTCCAAGGGGAGATAATCATGAATTTGTTAAAAATTTATGGCATTTTTAAAAAATCTTCTCCTCAAGAACCACTGGGCCAGGAAAAATGAAACTCATGTAGAAGCATCCTCAGGTAGTGTAGATTCAAGTTTGTTCAAATCATGACCCCCGGGGCTAGGGTGGGGCCAAAATGGCCGACCCAAGTTTTACATAGGAATATATAGGAAAAATCTTTAAAAATCATCTTCTCTAGAACCACTGAGCCAGGAAAGATGAAACTCTTGTGGAATCATCCTCAGGTAGTGTAGATTGAAGTTTGTTCAAATCTAACCCCTGGGGCAAGGATGGGGCCAAAATGGCCGACCCAAGTTTTACATAGGAATATATAGGAAAAATCTTTAAAAATCTTCTTCTCCAGAACCACTGGGCCAGGAAAGATGAAACTCATGTGGAATCATCCTCAGGTAGTGTAGATTGAAGTTTGTTCAAATCTAACCCCTGGGGCAAGGATGGGGCCAAAATGGCCGACCCAAGTTTTACATAGGAATATATAGGAAAAATCTTTAAAAATCTTCTTCTCCAGAACCACTGGGCCAGGAAAGATGAAACTCATGTGGAATCATCCTCAGGTAGTGTAGATTGAAGTTTGTTCAAATCTAACCCCTGGGGCAAGGATGGGGCCAAAATGGCCGACCCAAGTTTTACATAGGAATATATAGGAAAAATCTTTAAAAATCTTCTTCTCCAGAACAACTGGGCCAGGAAAGATGAAACTCATGTGGAATCATCTTTAGGTAGTGTAGATTCAAGTTTTTCAAATCATGACCCCCGGCCCTGGGAATAGGGTGGGGCCAAAATGGCCGACCCAAGTTTTACATAGGAATATATAGGGAAACCTTTTAAAATCTTCTTTTCAAGTACTTCAAAGCTATGATTAGTGATACCTGGGGTATTTATATGGAATCATCCTCAGGTAGTGTAGATTCTAGTTAGTTCAAATGATGAACGCCTGGAAGGGGGGAGTAAATTCAAGCCCGATGTGCTCAGGTGAGCGCAGTGGCCCCTGGGCCTCTTGTTTTGTTGTTTCTAGCTATGGTTCAAAAGGCTGTATATAGATTTTGAGTATCACTTAAAATTCCCATTCCGACATCCACGTTGGATTCATCCATAAATTTTATATATCTTATTTCTTTTTAGCATACACTTTTTGTATCTCATTATATATAGGTAAATATAGTTTCAAGAATAAAAATAAAGATAAGGTTAATTTATGTCGGATACCATGCTGAAAACGGGGGAAAACAAAATAAAAGAAATATTACCCGAAGTGAGCGACTAAAAGCGGCGGCATAAATCTAAAAGTGTTTCAAACACCAGAGGCCTGTTCAGCAGAGCGAACGTTCGCGAGCGCTCGCAAACATTTCTATTGGAGGTGTAAGGAATTTTGGCGAGCGCTTGCGAACGTTCGCTCTGCTGAACAGGCCTCTGCTGGGCTTACACAGTTGTAGCTCTCTGCTTTGTCTGTTCCACTTTTTTCAGGGGTCCAACAGTTCTGCAGCTACATGTAGATTTGTGACTGAACGTCAAATGAATGTTTCTTGATTTTGTAATTTTTATCGATCTATCGATGCATAGTTAATAGTTTTCCCCCTATTGATAGTAAATGGTGATTGGTCGCTTTGGTCAACATGGAGTGCTTGTGATTATAATAGTATGGGTATATGCCAGGAATCAAGAAATCGATCATGTACTAATCCCGAACCAAAGTTTGGCGGGGAAAATTGTTCAGACGAAGCAACAGAAACGTTAAATTGCACAACCTGTCCAGGTGAAGTATTGCTTTTTTTCTCCTACAAAATTGAGAATTCTCTACAACGATTTTAATTCAATTTTATTTATTTCATTCAATTATTTTGAATACAACAATTTTTACTTAGTACATGTTTTAACAGATTAAAATCGTTACAACGAATTAAAAAACATGAATTCGTTTTTTTTTAAATCGACAATTCTTCATATCTAATTGAAAATGTTTTGAAAGCTTACGCATAAAACTTCTTTATTTTGTAATTTATATAAAGTAAACCCATTCGGTTCACATTTGACAGTTTTTTCTTCACAATAGTTGATGGTCAATGGTCGACTTGGTCTAGTTGGAGTAGTTGTGTTTATAGTAACCGTTTATGCCAGAAATCAAGAAATCGCACATGTAACAATCCTGAACCCAAATATGGCGGGAATAGCTGCACGGGGGAAGGAACAGAAAATACAAATTGCACAAGCTGTGCAGGTAATGCTTTGTTTTACCTTTAATCGTCTTTCAAAGATTTGGCATCGTGCTTTGCAAAATATTCTTAAACATCTAAGTATTCTTTAATTGTTTGCAGGGTTGTGATAGCTAGACAAAAATTTGTTCTGAAACTTTTGATAACTAAAAAGAAAACATTTTGAATACTAAACCAAATATAAATACAAACTAGAGCAAAGCTCGTTGCAAAGCAACGAGTAGGTCTTCCGTCCAGTTTTGACCGGAAGTGACGTCATCAAGAGAAAAGAATGAGTTAAGACGCCTTCAGTGTCTCTTAAATTTAAAAGTTTTCAATTTTACGTCAAAACCTTCAAAATAAGCTAATTTGGCTACTTCCGGATTGACCGGAAGTGACATCATTTGACGAATTCAGACAATTTAGGCATCATTTCCGGCTGACGTCAAAGTCACAAGTACAAAAAAACTTTGAAAAAAACTCACATAAAACCATTTGTTCTATTTCTTTTGACGCAAGAGAAAAAGTTTAATTTTTCGACTACTTCCGG
>PRKT01000418.1:413249-494188 GCA_003671525.1 Saccostrea glomerata
AATTTTGGCCAATCCCGATCAAAATTAAACCGATCCCGACCATAATTGTACAATTATTGGAATAAATAACATTTTCCTAAGAACACTAGTCTGATTAGGTGTTATAAGGGTTAAAACATTATAGAACCTGACAATAAAATAGATTTCTTCATTGTAAATACCTGATGAGGCAATAAATCAGCATTTTATTCATTTTGTGTTAATTTTGATCGGGATCAGTTTAATTTTGATCGGGTTAGGTCCAAATATTAAAAAAATTAATTTCTCTAAAACTTCTCAATTTCGTTTCAATTTCTTTTAAAAATATGATTGACAAACATGTTGTCCTTAGTTGTGACTAGTTTTATGGTGTTTTAACCATAGGTTTAAAAAATATTCACAAATAATGTGTTTTATTTTCATAAATAATTTTTTATAAAAAAAATTTAAAAGTCTAACCAGACTTTCTTTACATATTTTATTAGGTATTTATGTGAAGCATTCATTTACAGCAAAATTTTTTACAAGAAAGCAACTAATTTGGATGTAAATAATTTTTTTCATTTTCTTTGAAAAAATACAAAAAAATTCATATAAAATAATTAAGAGCTAATATCGGCCTTTCAATGCTGAAACCATTGTTTAAAAAGGATGACTCAAAGATCTATAAAATAAAAAATTGGTGTGGCATTCTACCTTAACAAATTTATTCAGAGCCCTGCGTCACTGACTGTACTTCGAAGCCAGATGGAGATTACCAATCATGTACGAAATGTGAGAAATTCGCCCAATGTCAAAATGGCACTTTGGTTGAAAAGGACTGTCCAGTTGGTTTTTTCTGGGATGACAGTAAAAAAAGATGTGAATTCATATCTTCAACATGCAGTATCGTTCCTACGTCGTAGCATCTACCACCACAGGTATTCATTATTTGACTCTATTTTCATTAATTGTTTTAGGCATCTGTTGACACTAATACAGTGTATTTTCAACAGAATCTGTTAACACTAATATTTTCAACAAAATTTAGTGTGTCAGGAGGCAGCACTCAGTTCAGGGTGCATGAAAATTGAAACATTGAAATGTTATTGATACTGTTTTGATTCAAGTTATTAGTCCCTTACCGGCGAAACCGAAGAGAAATATATAGGTTTCCTCTAAGTATGTCCGTCTGTCCGTCCTTGCTTCTTTCTGTCTCTCGGTCTGTCCCACTTGCTAATGCTAAACCTTGCAGCTATTGAGTTGAGATTTGGTATGTAATTGTATCTTAATGAAAATTTAATTTTGTTTATAATTGGGTTCACGATCGGGTTCTTGTAGCTGCAATAATGTAGCCCTCTCCTTTTTTGGGGTGGGAGGGGGGGGGGGGGGGGGGGGGGGGGGGGGGGGTGGCTACAACTCCTTAGGATCTCCGTAATGGTGCGGCTGCGGGAGTGATTCGCTCCCGAACGGATTTCGACTCAGATTGTCAGTACTACCGTAAATGACTATTCTATTAACATTTCTTAACTGGACTCCAAATATGTAGTTATCCAAGACATAAATCAATCCAAAAATATACAGAACCATATATCGGTTATTTTTCGTGTATGTCAACATCACAACTAGAATTTATCCACCAGGTTTACTGACCTTGATAGATTGTATTTTTGTACAGCCAATAAGAATTTTATAGGAGCATAATAATAAGAGAATAATAGGAGCAAATCTTTTAGGAATTCCCTTATTTTAAGCATAAATATCGCTGGTTGTGTAAAAATAACACTTGAAGCAATCAAGTTATACGTCATCAATTTGAATGAGCAATCATTCATGTAGTTTCGCAGGGAAAGTCTCAAAGTTTTGTTAATTGTGTGATTTGATATTTGCTTTCTAAAACTCGTTGAAATGGTGTATATTCGCTCGGCAAGCCTCGCGAATATATACACCGTTTCAACTCGTTGGATCCTAGTAAAGCCAATATCAAATCACACACTATAGATATCCTCTATTTATTTTCCTGCATATTTTGATTTTATAATCATCTGTTTTTATTTGTTTCAGTTGAATATAATTCACAATAAAAAAAGAAACTACGATTAAAAAGTGTTTCACAGTCTGATATCCTTGTATATATCGGAATGAGTCGAAGGACTGGTATCCCCATGGCTTAACAAACGCCTTTTGAAGGATCAAGAACATCTAATACCAATCAATCAAGTAGACAACAGAAAGCTAAAAAAAACCTCGAATGGTCAAATTCAGTCCCTGACAGTAACCTTCAAGGATCACTGTTACAAAAGCAGAAATAAAAAAAAATACTGATGTTCTTTCGTAAATTGAGGAATTCCGAAATAATTCAAAGCACATAAAATTATAATTCTTTCTCTTTATCCTGAGAAACATGTGTGTGTGGTTTTATTAGGTAAATATGCGAGTGAAAAGTCTATCTGATGATGTAATGTATCATGTGAAGCAACGAAGTAAGAAATTCTACTGTGTTCTGAAATCAACCTGGAGATCGCCCTTGTTCCAACCAATCCGGTGATGGTATGGTGCGATACCATTGTGAGTGAAAAGAGAATGAAGATTCCGGACTGGTCACCCTATTTACTATCCGATAATCAATACGTCAACTAAAAAACGTGGAGCTCATCGAATGTTATCGTCAAAGTAGGAGGTGGACAATCTGACACTCTGAACATCGGAGCAGTGAATGTTCTCCACATCTGTTTTGTTTATTGCAAGGAATCGTCGTATTATGAAGTTGCCAATTTTCAATTAAGTATCAGTGGAAGTGACCAAAATAAAATCATGCTACTTTTATTAATGAAGGATCATTCAATTTCGCATTAAATGACTTATTTTGGAAGCTAAGCTCGAGTAAAGAAAAGAAAAAAAATCATGTAAGAATACGTTTTGAAAAAAAACCCAAAGCTATGTTTGTTTCATTAATTGTGTGTGTATTTTTATAGTATCAAATTAACATACGAACCCACAACAAGTTCCTTGACTTTATTAGATCTTCATATTGAAATAAAATACATTTTATTCAGCACGCGGTGGAACACAGTTATCCCTTTGTCAGTCGTCTTTAAATTCAATAGACTGTCTTTTTAAAAGACATTTGTCCTGCGGAAAGTCTCTGAAACATTTTTTTCCAAATTCTAAAGAACACTTGTGTTATTATTTTTTTTAAAAATATATTTGTTTGTTTAAATAGAAAGGTTGTTTTAAAACAAATACATGTATTGAAACATGTTGACAGTATTCAAGGTTTACAAATTTGTTTTAGGCAATAATTACAAAATAAACAGTCTCATCTGTAAAATGTCTCTTTTTATTGTCAGAGAATGATCTTTATTCTTATCGAAGATATTATTGAAACATATGGAGATAACGAACAGTATTCAAGATTAAAGGTCCATAAAACAATACAAAATAAGAGCAGAGAAAACACGGACCTCTAAAACATTAAAGGTTGAATTAGGTACCATGGAGGAATGAGCATCCCCTGCCGACCGGTCACACCCTCCATGTACTCCTTGTCATGATTGGGAAGTAACGGACAAATCCATCGATCGTCAATTCAGTGTATAAACAATTGACTAACAATTAGTATGTTGAAAAGTCGTAAGTTTTTAAACTGTTAATTTTGTCAAAACCTTGAGATTTCAAATTGTCCAAAATTTGGAGTCTTTCGTTTGATTTTTGGTTTTTGGGTTTTTTTTAACATTAAAACGTTTATGGGCTCACTGAACGGGAAATGTAAAATCTAAAATTAAATGTCATACATATGTATATAATATATATATTATACGGATTTTAACCGAAGAACTTAACTATAGACAAGCGTAACTGTTTGTTCTCGTAGGCGTGCTTTAAAAAATACAAATTCAACGATAATATACATACGACGGCGCATTCGTGCCATATTGACAATGTAGAGAAAATTTTTTAAAAATCGTTTGAATGATTTATCAAATCGTTTGTACGATTTTAAAAAAAATCGTTTGAACGATTTAGAAAATCGTTTGAACCATTAAGAAAATCGTTTGTACGATTTAGAAAGCCATTTGTACGATTTAGAAAATTGTAAGATTAAGATAGTCGTTTGTACGATTTAAAAAATCGTTTGTACAATGTTTATTTCTTGTTAATACACGAAAAAAAGCGTAGTACATTGTAATAGTAGGATGTAACGTATCCACGCGTAGTTTTAATAAATGGCAGAGAAAAATTGAAATATATATAATTTTTATTTGTATTCTATAATTTTCAATTTGTATTGTATAATTTTCCATTTGTATTGTATATTTTTTATTTGTATTGTATAATTTTCCATTTGTATTGTATAATTTTTTATTTTCATTGTATAATTTTTATTCGTATTCTATTATTTTTCATTTGTATTCTATAATTTTCCATTTGTATTGTATACTTTTCATTTGCATTGTATAATTTTTCATTTATATTGTAAAAAATCATTTGTATTGTATATTCTTTTATTTGTATTCTATATTTTCCATTTGTATTTTTATTTTTTCATTTGCATCGTATCCGAGGGATTGTTTATTTTGGTTTGTTACGAAGCCCCCCTCCCGGTTCCAACGCCTACGAAAGTGCCTTTTTACCTTTTTTTAGTTGGTTTACCCCTCCCCCCATTTTCGATTAGCCCTCCCCCCTTTCAATTTGCTTTCGACGCCCATGCTGTGATCTACCTTGGTTTCCGTCTCGGGGAAACAAAAACAGATCACAGTATGGGCATCAGAAGCAAATTGAAAGGGGGGGGGGGGGGCCCCCCCCCCGGATCCGACGTCTATGCGACAGAGTGCAGAGGCATCGGCGGTTATAATTGATAGCCAATGAGCGCGACCCTTTACATTACTGGTCACCTGTATGTAAATCGAGGATCAAACAGGGCAGCCAGTCTATGCTCAGACTGGATAACACGTGTAAACTACCCGGAACATGTATCTCGGGTATTACCAAATCCGATATATATGATTAGATCAAACCAATGAAATCCTTCGTAAGAAACCAAAATAAACAATCCCTCGGATACAATGTAAATGAAAATGAAAAAATATACAATACAAATGGAAAATATAGAATACAAATGAAAAATTATACAATACAAATGATATTTTTACAATATAAATGAAAAATATACAAAACAAATGAAAAATTATACAATGCAAATGAAAATTATGCAATTCAAATAAAAAATTATACAATACAAATGGAAAATTATAGAATACAAATAAAAATTATACAATACGAATGAAAAATTATACAATACAAATGGAAAATTATAGAATACAAATGAAAATCATAGAATACAAATGGAAAATTTTACAATACAAATGGAAAAGATCGAATATTGCAACGTTTGACTTGCCATAGAAAAGATATGAATTAAAGTACGTTTTAAAGGAGTTTCTAGGAAACTGTTTTCTCTCTTGCGTACATGTAAGCATTTTAAGCGTTGAATTCATTCATATTATTTATTGTTGCTTTAATAGATTAATTGTTATATAAGAAAGAAACTCGCGTTACCCTCATTTCTCATTGTTTTTTTTACAATATAGTTCTTATTCATAGAAGATATCCGAAATTTACTTCTTGAAAAAAAGACAAGACAATACTTTCCAGTGCGTATCCTTACATGTGTCAATTAGTGCAAAGAGAGCAAATATATATTTATATATATGTAAGGCTAGGTCACGGTGTCAAACTGATTAAAAACGACAGTCAGATATATTGGACGACGTTTTAATAAAGTAATAATCATTCCATATACTTCCACTCATATTTTTATTCGATATGTCCCTTTGTGTTTTAATAAAGGCCCGTTTTACAAAAGAACTTACTCTACGACCAAAAGACCAAAGCTACTGACGGTGAAATTTATTGTCTTACAGCGATAAGGATCAAATACCAACTAAATTGTATGACAAACATCATAACTAGCTTTTCCATTTTCAACTTTCCATATACTATCCATGCAGTAGTTAAACTGATACATGTTTTTTTTTGGTTCTGAATTGAATGATTAAATTTATGATTAAAACTATTGGATTGCATATGAGTGGTTTTTGAATGAAAAGTTACCCTTTACTGAATGTTATTACTCTATTTACAAAAATTTATCCCTGAAACACTCAGAATTGCAATTGCTTTTTTAATGTTAATGGAAAGCGATGAATAAAAAGCACGTCAAATTTCGAAATCAAAGGTTCTTACTTACTTATCTGATAATTTAATTTTGAATCCAGAAACAAAGAATCGTTCAAAAATGGATTACAACATGATTGCGTAGATTAGTGTCAATTCTACTGAACACTCATTTCTGCACGTGGAATAATGTTGATGCCCGCATCGTTCTTCTTCAATGGAATTTTAAAGTGTAAATTACTTGATTATTGGACCTATCAATGAAACAACTTGTCTATGATCTACTGAAGACCTTAAATTAAATGGGAAGTGTAAATTGATTAGTTATTCCACTTATCATTGAAACAACTAGTCTATAATACTTAATACCTTGAATGTAAGGGGAAGTTTTAATTGATCAATTATTCCTGTCTTATCCGAAATGAACTGAGAGGTAAATTTGTGTCGGCATAAACAAGGTGTCGGATTTCACAGTGTAAAAACATGGAAAATAGTAAAATGGGAATCCAAATAAATTTAAGATCGGAATTCAAAGTGTGACGGATTGCACAAGAGTTGGATTAGACATTTTTCACTATATTTTACTTGCGGAGACAGGTTTAGCATTCGGTAACAGGGTATACATGTGAGCTCCCCTTTTGCACTCTAAAACACGCTACATCCGGAATTTCTTGACCTTGATTGTTGTTATAAAGAATTAGGTCATGTTGTACACGGAACAAGGATGTTAAATATTTGATCATAATAGTACTCATAAAGTTTCTCCTTCACTACTGTTATCTTATTGAGGAGTAAAGAAAGATATGTTAGACCTAAATAAACACATGCATATGTAAACATAAAAAAAGACATTTTTAGGAAAATGAATCATAAAATTTATGTGACAACTGGTTCAAATTCATGATTCAAATGGTTAAAATTCCAAAAGATTGATACTAAATTCAAAAGTTTGAATTGTGAATGACAGGGAAGTTTTTTTTTACATTAAAAGTATCACTAAAGAATGAAAATAACTATAAATACGTCGTTGATATATCTTAATGTCGAATTGAAGTCAACAGCAAGTGTTTTCTTCTTTTTCACGTATAAAATTTGGACAAATTCTGCTGCATATGAATACAAAAATAGGTCTGTTAATAATCGGGGCGCAATTGGCACCCATTGGAATTCCAATAGATTGTTGGAAGACCTGGTCTCCAAAAACCACAAAGTGATATATATTGTTAATCAGAAACTCCATCATCTTTTTGATGTCAACTTCAGAGTACAATCAGAGTGTTTTTAACAAAATAATAATTTTGCAAATAACCAATGACAAGGTAAGTAAATTTATGAGTTCCATTTTTATTTAAAAAAACCCAGCTGTCATGGAATAAAAAAGCCTGAATTTTTATTTACCTCGGGGAATAGTTCTGTACAAAGTTGAAAAGTCGTAGAGTTTTAAGCTGTAGATTTTGGTAAAATCTTGAGACTACAATTTTCCAAAAGTTCATACTGTGAAATCACTAATTTTCATGGGGGTTTAATTTTCGTGGTTTTCAGGGTATGAAGAGACCCACAAATTTATGTCTACCACGAAATACAATTTTTCACATATAATACTACTGAACAATTCTTCAACCACGAAATCAAATCCCCATGTACCAATATACTTTTCTCAAACTACGAAAATTTGACCCCTCGAAAATATGTGCTTTTACTATGCAGGTTAAAAGAGTTATATAAATTTTATACTAATTCTTATACACATGTATATCAATAAATTCTTTTCTATGAACTCTGCTTTCATATATATATATATATATATATATATATATATATCTTTCATTTGTCCTTTGATACATAGCGGGTTCCACTAAATGTTCAACCAAGTCTCTTTCTTTACTACTCACTAAGACACTAACAGTAGTGAAGGAGAGACTTGAAGAGTACTATGCAACAGTATACTGTAAATGTATTATATTTGGCGTGAACGATATTTGGCGGACATTAAATTTTCAACAAGTTACCGTAGATTTGATTTAGCGCAATCTGAATGTGCTAAATATACCTGTATGATATACGAGGCATTTAGCGATGTACTTGATTTAGCGGACTCTGCTTACCGCCAAAATCGCTAATTAGAATACACTGCTAAATGTGATACGTTTACAGTATTCTAGAAGTCGTGTAAACCAGACGACATTACTTAAAAATTCCAGAGAACTTTTGGAAAAGAAATCTCAAGATTTTACCAAAAAACATAAAAAATCAGCAGCTCAAAAACTTACTTTTCAACTTAATATACATTCATTCCCAATGGTAAATTAAATTCCAGACCTTTTTATATCATTGACAGCTTGCTTTTTCAATGATAATGGAATTCGTTAATTCACTCACCTTGTCATTGATTATACAAAATTATTTTGTTAAAAATTCATTTGCACCCCATTATTAGCATAGCTATTTTCGTATTCATATCATATGCAGAAGAATTTGTCCAAAATCTTGTACAAGTACGTGAAAAGAAACACTTGTTGTTGCCTTCAACTTGACATCTAGAAATATCGACAAATGGGGTTTTATGAAAAAACTTACTTTTACATTTGGCGACTGACTTCTATAATTTAAACAGAGACCAACTCCAATTACTAAAATGTAAAAGTCAGCTGTCGAACGTAAAAATAAGTCTCTTCATAAAATTTTATTGTCAACTAACAATGGTTACTGCCATTCTTATGTCGATATGATATATGCCGGTTAGCTTGAGATAAAAAATACCACAGAGTCTGACACATCTGTTTCATATTTAGATCTTTTACATGAAAGACATTTATAGTAATTTAACAACCAAGCTCTGATAAACGTGATGACTTTAACTTTTCAATCGTCAACATCCCTTACTTATGCAGCAATATACCTTCATCACCTGCTTATGGAGTTTATGTATTTCAGTTGATTCGATACGCAAGAGCATGCTCTACATATGTACAATTTCTGAAACGATGTAAATCATTGCAAACAAGTTGATGAAACAAGAATATCAGCAGTTTTCTTTTAAGTTCATCTTGTTAGCAAATACAATTTATCATTTAGTCAAATACTGACGTTTTTCATACTAATTGTCTAGGCCATTTTTTGCACACTGAATTGACAACGGATTTTTCCGTTTTTCCCCATCAGGACAAAGAGCACACGATGGATGTGACCGGTCAACAAGGGATTCTCACTCCTCCATGGCGCCTGATCCCATCTATGATGTTTTGGAGGTCTGTGTTTGCTCTGCTTCGGCTTTGTAATGTTTAGAGGATTTTTGAGCTTGAATACTGTTCGTTACCTCTAAATATTTCATAAAAACATTGGAGGGAAATTTCAAAGATGTAACTTATGATTAAGACACAATTTCAGTGCAAAAGGGTAAATTCAAATTGCTGTAGCATCAGAAGAAGCATATTGACCCCTATATTCGCTAGCCAAAGTTTTCCGATCTGAAATCTACTCTACAAGATTACTGCCCCTTGTTTTTGCTTTGCATTTTATTCATTAAGTTTTTTTTATGTTGATACAAAAATTAAACTAAGACTTAATACATCAGGATCTCACCTCGATTAATGATATCACAAAGTAGGCAAATAATTAAACAATCCATAAATATGTTACACATCGTTGCAAGGCATCGTTGTTTCAGGAAAATGGTCGATAAGATTACATATAGTTTACCCATATTTGCTTCTAGTATCCTGATCTGCGTAATACAGTACAATGTAAGTATATAAATTAAAAATCCGGGTTGGGAAGCCTACACTGTCCATTGCTGTGTCTTTGACCCAGTCTCTCTTCGATCGAAGAGACCAAGTTCAAAGTTTTAAAATGTCCTATAAGGCAGCAATTCTGGTCTTAGCTTCGTGGTTCACAGTCGTCAGTAGTCAGGATAGAGGTAAGGCTGCACTGCAGAATTTTCTTTACATTAAAGCAAAACCTTTATTACAAGTAGCCAACAAAGTTATACTGTATAACCTGGATTGAGTTAGATAACATTTTATTAACCGCAAAGTGTTTAATAAAATTTGTGGTTTATAAAAAAAAAGTTTACACTGTGTCAACCAAGGTTATATCGGTTGAACTTCAGTAGGTATTTAATTTTCAACCAAAAAGTTTTAAAAATTACGATTTCTCATTCAATAACGCATTCAAATTGAATTTATTTTAAAAGTTATGTCAAGCAGGTTGAAATGTTTTTAAAGTCATTGTGACGTAGGCAACGCAGGTTAAACGATATAAACTAATAATTTTTATGAAATGAAATGAAGCAAATATAATTTTAATCAAAGTACTGAAAGTACTGTTAGACGGAGGCTTCATGTATGAGAGAGCACAAAAGAAATAGACTGTATTTGTCATACATTGCTGTAAAGAATATTATGAGGAATAATGTTAATTTTTTTTCAATTCAACATTTTTTAAAAGGATACTCCAATATTCATGAGGTTGTTGGGATATTATAATTTCATCTTCACCTTGATTAAAGTTCACTGTTATTTAGATCAAATACTTTCAATATTAAACCCTTCAACGTAAGAAACAATAACTGACCAGGCCTGGTTGACATAAAACTTAGACGGGCTCTTAGAAAGCAACACAGAATTTTTTTAAAAGTAATATAACTTCATTAACATGAAATAAATGTTCGTGCCAGAACACAATTTTTTGAAAGAAATAGAATATTATATGCTTTCTTAATTTATGTAAACAGAACAAAAAAATTCATAAGACTTGCTATTTCACAAGTTTTTGTTTTTGGAGAACTAGAGTATTACTTACAATAACAAATATATATCTTGACAAATTTGACAACCAGTATTTCTGGAAGTATTAAATGTAGTATTATATCATATGACAGATTTAACCCAAAAAAATGTGTTTCTTTACTCGTATACCAGTGGAAATGGTTGTCCTTTTCAGTTTATCTGTTTAAAACAATCATTAGCAATGAGACATGATTACAAATTATGTAGAGAAAAGGTTATACATATATAACTATGATTTCTGCTTTTCAGTAACTCTGTTAAAACATTCACTTTACCAATGATGTAGAGTAAAAAAAATTGACACGAATACCAATGATAAGAAATACATGTAATCTTGTATGTAAAAAAAATAATTAAAGTTTGAGATGTGAAAGAGGTAAAACACAAGTATCAAATGCAAATAAGGATAAACGATATGACAATAAGTTAGACAACTTATATCAGAAGATATAATTTTAAATTATTAATGAGGATATAATGTGATAAATCATGTAAATCCTATGAACCAAGATTTGGATTGTAACCAAGGGTCAAACGTAACAGATGCATATTGATCTCAATATCAGAGTTGCCGTTCGTTTCTCTCTTATCTAAAGTGAGGGTACGCCAAACACTCAAACCGCTTGTAGAAAGTGTAAATTTATTTTCACGTGTTTCCTAAAATTATACATATGAAATAAACAATTCAAAACTAGACTGTAAATATTCCTACAGATACAAATACTATGTATGCATTTGTCAGGTTACAAAACTCACAAGAAACCTATTGACGCAAGCGAAAAAATCGGCCGCAAACCAATTTATCGGTCCTTTCAAGAAGAAATTAGAAAAGAAATGAAAAATGAGATTACAAACACAGCAATCAAGCACAAAAAATTCCATTGAAACTGAAATGCTTGATCTATTATTAAAATATTATATATTTATCCCTGTGACATAAAACATTTGCATGCGACATTGCAGGATTTTCTTCAATACATAATACAGGTACATTACATAGTCATCTGCGTCTCCAAGTTTTTACAATTAAATATAAATCTAAAGTTTAAACTTATCTGTAACTAGAGATAGTTTTTCCTTTACTAAAAGAAGCAATTGATAAGTGGGGCTCCTCGATCACTCTCCGCGGATTTAAAAAAAAACCCAAACTCCCCCTAGATCCGCCACTATATTTCTTCTCGTTCTTGTTTTGGTGTGAGAATCAGTGGTAAAAGGCTCGGCATATTGTAAAACGCGCTTAATCATCGTTTGTTGGAACAAAATCTCCTCATATTCTGTCTGATAAAAAATTAACAGTAAATCACTTTTTTTTTTACATATTCCATAGGAAATTTATTTATATACACGTCATTTTAAATATAGGCCTTTTCGACAAATCCTGTTTATTTAGAAAAAGTAGAACTGTTTGTTTAATACTTGTATTATGTGACGCGATCTTTGCTTTAGACTATGCCTATCCTGGCGGCCGGTGTACCAGTGAAACTCAGAGTCGCTCTAAAAATAGAATTCCCAAGGTAACGAAAACAATTCCACCGATAGATGGTGCTTGGTGAATCCTCATTATTTACGTCATGGGCAAGACAATCCCAATACCCGGAGGCTGTCATACAGCCTCCGTCTAAAAAGTACTCGTGAAACTAATTCATATATTCATAAGAAAAATACTGTAATTTATTGATTTTGATATTTTCTTAACTTTATTATATTTCCGCTGAATATATCCTTGCCCATTGCGTTAATCAGTGCATGAACTACACTAGGCATGTCACCTGTACAGATTTCTTGATCAGTGGCTGTTCCATCAATAAAACGTGCAAAGACGTTCGCATCATTAATACAATAATTAATCTTTCTAATCCAACTTTAAATAATCATTTAAACAGATATAGTAAACAATAAAATATAAAATGTCTTTCTTTGGTTGTAAGTACGGGAATGAATGTCGCAGCTATTTCAGAAAAAAATTACATAATTTTTTCTGCAACAGCTGCTTCATTCTGTTTCATTCCCGTTCTAACAACCAAAGAAAGCATTTATTGTTTAAATTTCCCAATAGAAAATTTATTTTCACTATAGGCCTAAGAGATAAAAAGGAATTAAGTTGTAAAACACGTGGATACTGTTTTTATTTTGTAGGTGCTTACTATGATTCCGCACAAAGAACATGGCAGCAATCCTCCACCAACTGTCAGCTTCTCGGAGCCTGGGACGAAGGAAGATTCAGCGTTGCAGGCCTCCGGGTACCAGCCCGACCCCCAGGGGACAGGCCAGACCAATTCTACTGGATTGGAGCGAGAGCTCAACAAACTCCTTGGTTTACACACTTGGGTATATCATTCAATAGAATGATATAAATTTAAACGAATTAACAACATCAGGAAGATTGTACCTACCATATATCAAACATCCCATCTAGAAACAAAGGATCACTTCATTATAAATAGGGATCTGACCTATAGGACCGGGCTTGGTTTTTTTCTCTACAAAAAGCTTGTCGATTTCCGTTCCGATTAATGACATTAGGCTAAATACATATAATAATTTGTTTTTCCTGAATTTTTATTTCAGTTAGTACAGGTAGGAGGAACCCTTTGAGTTTGTAATTTCCATATGTACTAACTGATATTTGTCTTTACTTCTCATGGTTCATAAAGGTAGTGTCTACTGTCTCTGAAATTCTGTTTTCATGTCTAGGACATTTATCCGTGGATATAATAAAACATGCAAAATTATATAGGCCTAAATGAAATCCAAGGGAGTGCATTTACTGAAATATGTAGCCAAAATCAATGTGATTTAATTATAAGGAATATATACAATTGAAATTCATCGTAGCTCAATCCTGCCAAGAATACCTATATCGAGGAACACAGAGTGAGTTATTCTTGTCCTCGAAGAAAGTGTGCTTATATTGAGGTTTGTTCCACCTGACTGAGAACTGTACATTGGATTGTTAGGATTTGATATCTCTTTTAGTGTTTCTTATATATCAAGAATGGGCATGCATAAAGGATAGATAATTGAAGGAAAATACACAAATCTATATAAAAAATCTAAATAGTCTTTGAAAAGGCGAAATTTAAAAGTTTAAAAGTGTTGTACCAGGTGGATTCGAACCCACGACATTAAAAAGAAAGTATCCAAGGGTGCAAAAGTCAGCGCTTATATCAACTGAGCTAGTCTGACTATAAGAATAAGTGGCATAGATTTCAAGCAGGTGATGAAAATCAGGTTTCCTTATTTTTTGTAGGTTTTTTGTGAATTTCGACCCTAGGGCAGGGGTGCCCCTAAAAAAATCTTATCTTAATTTATTCCTTACATCCTTACCTATCAAAATATCACAATTTTATTTAGGGGCAGGCCTGCCCTGAAGGACTTCAAGGCCAAAATTCATGCAAAAATCAATGCTTTTATGGACAAAATGGTGTTTCGGTCAACTTTGGAGGTTTATTGTAAATTTGTAAATAATAAATTTGAGGTATCAAATACAAATTTGAAAAATTTAGACATATATACGGTAGAAAACAACAAATAAAGATTGATTTTTAAATGTTGTTTTTTTCCGGGAAATTGTTCTCTCCTATAGGTCAATTCTTTTGTTAAAGCGAATACATCCTTTCAAATGTATAAAGTACGAAACATTAGTTATGACTTTAAGTTCGGTTTGTTAAAAACATTAAATTCGGTTTACTGAAAGTCACAGACCATTTTTTTTTTTTATAAATGATGTACATTTAGGACAGCAAGCGATAGAAAGATGCTGTAAAATACATACTAGTATATAATCATGATTTTTTTTATCAATGTCTGCAAATGTTTAAAAAAATTTCCTTCTTTATTCAGGATGTTTCGAGACCCAAGCAGCTCCAGTACAGCGAGACATTTCAAATGAAACTGACCCCACTTTCTCCTGTTACTTGTTTTGTGCCAGTTTTAATTCTTACTTCACAATGGGAATATCTGTACGTAAAAATATCTGCAACGGCAACTAAACAAAATTCAAACATTGAATGTTTTAATCGTTCATTCGACTTCCATTCATTGCAAAAAGACAAACAAGGGGTTATACAAAATAATTACTTTTTTTTTTATTTTTCACAGCGCAAGACCTGCTACTGTTATGACGATGTCCATAAATATCGCAAGGCCCAAGAGCAATGTTATTACCAGACGTTTCCTAACAATCAAGATGAACTCTATGGATCCCCAAACGCTGGAAGCGTGATTGTATTCACGTACCATTCACAGACACCTGTAGCATACTGTAATTCATAAAATATTTTTTTGTGTCTTCACAATGGAAATACTAGTACCTAAAATTTGTCTTGTTTTCTCAGTCTGAGAGACAAAGAGAATTACAACTTTGCCATTGCTATTTTCCAGTAAACAAAAATATAGTAATGAAAAAATCAAAGAAAATAATCTCACATAATTTCAGTTTCTTCATGGATATGAAGACAATAATGTACTAAATCCATGCTAAAATTCAAATCAGTCATTTTTCTAAAATCATTATTACGGTTATTTAGCCATATCTAATTTTAAATATAAATTCTTTTCAGCAAATGACTTTGGTAATTGCGCCAGCTTTAGGTATCTCGGGTCGCTTCCAGTAACTCATCAGTATACGTCATGTTATAATAGACTTGGTACCTTCTGCACAAGTGAGTACTCAAAATTGTCCATCGTGTCAATATCTAAATATCAGTATCGGTGATAACATGATTGCAATCTGTAACTACTGCACTATCATTCGCTTCTTGCCTTTCACATTTTTTGCTGTTTCCTGAAAATTTTATATATGTTTCCAAAGAAATTTACCGTTCTTGCTAAAATTTAAATGACGTAAAACCAAAATATGTTACAGATGGACAAGCACAAGCGGTAGAAATTCCCTGGACAGATGCTGTAAAACAATGTGGTACACTGAAGACGGAGCTTAGTGGTTATTATTCAGGGCTCACGGAGTCTCTAAAATATCATCCGCTCTGGACCGGATTTTACAGAAGGAGCATCGAAGAATGGACCCCACCTAGAAGTAAATTACCAAATAAACATAGTATATGACAAGATATAAATGTCAATAACGTACAAAATAATTGATGTTTGAAATCAATTTTGTAAAAAAATATGATATAATCAATTTTATTAAATCAATAGAGAGCTAAGATGCAATACTGAAGATGCAATAAGAGTTTTTCTGTAAAGTACTTTTTTGACTTAATGTCTTCAGATTTACTTAAGGAATGAATTTAATAGCTACCCAGTTTATACCGTATAAAATGGGTAGCTATTAATTTCATTGCTTATAATTTAATTTTCATTCATTCGCTGTAAAAAAATAGGTAATTGTTCTAATAAAATGACTTCAATTTGTACAAAATTTGAATGTTACGTCAGGCGGATTGATACGTTTTTGACGCAAGTCATTGTGACGTAGGCAACCCATTTTATACGATATGAAGTAAATTTTTTATCCAATCAAATACAGCGTTACAACCAGAATTAAATTATTTTTAAATGTTATTTTGCGGTTAAAAACCATTCTTACATCAGTAAATTGAAAACTGTAAGCAGATCTGATATGGTTTTGAATTTCAAGATTCACGATTTTTGATTCGTTCAATATCCAGTTTCATTGGCTCAGTGTACGATTTAACAATCCAGCATTCTGTTAACTATAAAATATGCTACTTACATTCTTATATAAAGATTATCTTACCAGCTTCAGTACAAACATGATGCAAAGGGTTTCTGAATTACCCAGTTCTTCAATTCTATGCTATAATTTTAATGTTAGACTAAACATTTTTTTTATATTTAATGATTTTCAGAAAGCGATAAATATGGTGGAATTAACCTTCACTCCTTTCACTGTGTAGCGGTTAAGGTAAACAATGATGGGACTATATATCCAATTACATATCCGCAGCTTTGTACGAAGACATTGCCCTCCTTATGTGAAAGGTCAACAGCAGGTGTGTGATACTTACGATGCCTATGAAAAACAGAAATAAAAAGCTTTCATCAAATATATACAATTCAAACGTTTTGAAAGGAAATCCATTACTTTTACTTATAAATTTACTGCTGAAAATCTGAAATCTATTTAAAGATTTGTATTCTGTATTTCTTAAAGTTTGAATATAGAAAAGTATTTTCCTTGATAAACAGTTGATGGTAACTGGGCGCCGTGGTCAGCATGGAGTAATTGCCCTGTTACTTGTGGTGGAGGTACTCAGGAACGAAAAAGAAGCTGTACCAATCCCCCACCTAAACATGGAGGGAAGTACTGTGTGGGAGAGGCAACAGAAACCCAAACCTGCAACGCACAGCCTTGTCCAGGTACCATACATATTGTATATTTTCTTTAAAAAGAATTTTTACTTTTTACATCATATTTCTTGCAAATCACAATCTTTTATGGCATTGTTTATTTAACTGTCATACGCATTAATAACAAATAAATGCTGAGTGAAACATTTTCAGTTGACGGTAATTGGTCGCCATGGTCAGATTACGGCGACTGTTCAAACACGTGTGGTCATGGTCAGCAAACTAGAACCCGCACGTGTACCAATCCTAAACCAGAACATGGTGGAAAATTGTGTGAAGGAGAGAGCACTCAGCAACAGGCCTGCATAGGCTGTCCAGGTATAACTTTAAAGCAATTGGAGCTGCATTTTTGAAAATATATTTTGCTGTTAAAATGTATAATTGTGATAAATTTGTATATAACTTAAACCTTTATTATCAATAATACTAAAAAAAGCAGAAGAAAGACTTCTGTGTACAATACAATATACAGTTTTTTTTTAATATAAGAAATCATTATTGTACAGGACGACAATGATTAAATTCTAATTCAATCGAAGCTTATATATAGTTCTTCCATCGCAAAATTGAAAACAGAAGTTTATAAAAGTTATTTATTTCTGTCATTGAATTAGTTATTTATAAATTTGCGACAAAAAATTCAGACATCAAAGTTGCAGCTCATATTGCTTTAATGTTTTACTTATGCAAAAAATAAGAAAATGGCATTCAATTAGAATGCTATTGAAGAAACCCTTCCAAATCAATTCTAAAAAAAAAGACGTTTTCCCTTGATTACAAGACCAAATATCAAATGAAAAAATCCCATTTTAGCCAACAAGATAGTGACAGATTGGACAACATGGAGTGCGTGTTCGACGACCTGTGGGACCGGAAGTCAGAGAAGAACCAGGAAGTGTGACTTAACAGATGACGAATCGAACGCACACAACTGTCGATTTTCTGAGATAGAGCCGAGATCCTGTAATCCCAGACCATGTCCTAGTGAGTAGGGTTCCCAAATGACTTTTGATCACATGTCAATAGGAAAATTGTCAACCTGTTTTATGTGGAAGGCTTTGTAGAATGATATTAAGTCCCTGCATTTAATAATAATAAATAACCATGGGTCGTTTGCTTTTACTAACATAAGAACAAAGGTAAATATATAACTCTTTCTAGTACTTTATTTTCATTTTCTGTAAACCGAAATTTTACTTTTTATATTTCAAGCTTAAAAATAACTGCAAAAATACCTGTCTTTTATCAAAAACAAGTACATGTGTGTATGCTCGGATTTGTAGTTGATGGTAACTGGTCTTCATGGACATCATGGGGAAAATGCTCTAACACCTGCGGTAGAGGGAAACGATCGCGAAGAAGAGATTGTAACAACCCACCACCAGAACACGGGGGAAGAGATTGCCTGGGTGATGGCACACAAGAGGAAGAATGCATAGGATGTCCACGTATGACACTTACTAGATTCTTTTTTTCGTTATTCGTAAAAGAATTTGAAAATATGCATACAGAGTTATTCACACTATGTAATTTGAAGAAACAGTAATTTTGCTCAAAATACATGTATATAAATCATGAGTAGAGCAAACATCGGCCTCTGAAATCATCAGAAGTAGGATTAGATCCCATGGAGGAGTATGCATCTCCTGTCAGCTGGTCACACTGTCCATTATCTTTACTCACGATTGGGTAAATCGGAAGTGGCTTTAGAGTGAAAAAAAATCGAACAATATAGAATTTAAATTGGGATAATATAATTAAAAAAATTCAGAAAAAAGTGAAAGGTTTAATTTAAATTGAAGTTTTTCCTGGTAATGATCATTTCCTTTAGAAATAACTAATATTTCTTAGTTAAAGTATTACATTTATAGATAAATAACACTATTTTATTTTTAGTTCAGAGAGATTTGACTCCGTGGACGACCTGGTCTGTCTGTTCCGTAACCTGTGGTGACGGAATACAGGCGAGAAGTCGGCAGTGTGATCTCACAGACAGTGAGGAGGACCAGGAACAGTGCTATTATAAAGAGGAGGAAAAGAAGAAATGCCAAACAAACACACCGTGTCCAAGTAAGTAATAGTATTATATTGCATTACCGGTTTGTTTTATCATATTTGAATTTTTTTTATTTGGTCATCTTATATGTTAAAAAAACAAAATAAGTTAATGTCATAGAAATGTTGATTGAGATTTAAAAATCTTAGAATTTTCATCTGTAGAAAACGTTAAAATGGTAAATTTCAGATACACGTTCTTCTATATTTCTTACCTAAAATGTAAATTCGAAATTCTCTGTATTTATGAATATTCATGATACATGTAGTTGACGGTTCCTGGTCATCCTGGACAAAATGGGGTGATTGTTGCGTAAATAGTAGGTCACGATCACGAACATGTGACAATCCAAAGCCGGAGCATGGAGGAGCAAACTGCGTGGGGGATGCTGATGAGACTGGAAGTTGCCTTGGCTGTCCAGGTTACTATCTTACCTCAGTGTTTTCTTAGGATAAATGCGATACCTATAACAGTCGTCCTTATCTAGTTCATATTATTTTTCAACGCTGCTTAAAGTAAATAGTAGTATTCTTTTATACATTGTACATTGTTCATAGCGTTTATAAAACAAGTGAATCCTATTTTGTTAAAAGGAGGAAAACTAGACCCAGTATGGACTTCTTGGGATATATGTCCGGTCACGTGTGGAGGAGGAGTGACACGAAGGTCACGCTCTTGCAACTTGACCCCAGATGAAGCTATCCGTTACAAATGCTTCAAACAAGAAAGTCAAATGAAGAGCTGCTCTGTGCAACCTTGCCCAGGTATACATTTAATAGACTGAGCATCACAGAAAAGTAATCTCTTACTGCATAAATCGGTAAAGTATATTGTATTTGGAATATTTATGGAATATGCTTTAATTTTTTTAAATTTTGAAAATAAATCACGAAGAAAAAGGCCCCTTACGAATTCCTTTGCTTCCAACCTGGAAGATAATTGTTCCTCCAAAACACTTTAGGTGATACATTAAGATGAGCGACATGAATTTTAAGAATAGTTTGATTATCTTAGCATGGTCTTCTTGGGCACCTTGGGGTGACTGCTGTAAATGTAAACAATTTTATTTCTAACAGTTGATGGAGGCTGGACTCTTTGGACTTCATGGGGTAGCTGTTCAAACAAGTGTGGACATGGACAGAAGACTAGAGAAAGATCTTGTACGAATCCAAAACCAGAAAATGGAGGCAAACCCTGTACTGGGGATACATCTGAAACGAAGAATTGCTATGGTTGTCCAGGTTAATAATAAACTTAATAACTTTAATTATACCCCCGTTCCTAAAGAGAGGGACAAACACTGTTTTACCCTTGTGTTTCTGTCCATCTGTCTGTTTATTCGTTACAAATTTACGTCGCAGTTTTTCCTCAGCAACTACTCATCGCAGGTACTTGAAATTTTAGCACATTCTTTGCTGAGGAATGCCATGTGGTTGGATTAATTTTTGTACAAATCCGATGTCAACTTACTTTTTATCCGTTGGTCTGTCTGTATCATAGATAAGAAAATTTTTGTCGCAGGTTTCTCAGCAACTTCTTATCATAGATACTTGAAATTTTAGCATTCTTTGTTGAGGCATGCCATATGTTGGGATTTATTTTTGTATCAATCTGATGTCAACTTCCTATTTATCCGTCCATCTTCCCGTAAATGTAATTGTGTTTATTAATATGAAAGTGTATATTCACATCAGATCAGGGGTACACAATTACCAGTCAGCATTGGCTAACAAACTAAATTCTTGTTCAAATTATACATTTCTAAATCGATGTGCTGTATATTTTTTTATTATAGATGGAGAAGCATGCCTCTAAAAATGTAACTATACAAAAAGTGGTATATAAATTCAACAATATCGTCTTTATCTTCTTAAGTACCTCAGGTAACCAAACCTTTGTACTTCTAAATGTCCTTTAAGCAAAGAAGAAGAATATAAATCAAAAGCATTGCAAGAATATGTATCATTAAAATAGCAATCATTGTAAAGTTCATATGGATGCCAGGAATTGGTTATCACAAATTTATCATATGAGAAACAATTTTAAAACTACTCATTATACCAAATATGTATCCCTCACTACTAAAACATCTAAAATGTTAAGTAAAGGTCTAAATTTGCATTTCTCATCATGCAAGTGGTGAGGTCTCAATATGAATGAACTACTAGTATTCTTGAAGGGCGTAATGACAAAAACAACAACATTTGTTTGAGTAGTCTGGGTACTTCATTATTCCGGACATTTTGTTTGGGAACACAAGCGACCTAAATAATGAGGCTCTACTTTCATAACTAATAACATGTTTAAATTATATTAACTTGAGTGAATAGATGTCAGGTCTTCATTTGTCAAGATTTTGAGAAAAATTAATATGCAAATTGATTATATATACACAGGAGGAAAAGTGGTGACAAACTGGTCACCGTGGGGACAATGTTCTGTTTCCTGTGGAGGTGGGGTTCAGAGGAGATCCCGAGATTGTGGCCTGACAAGTGATGAAGCTAATAAATACCAGTGTTACTACACAGATAAGCAGAGTCAAGCATGCAATACACAGCCATGTCCTCGTAAGTACTCAAATTATAGGAAGAACAGACTACATGTAGATGTTATTCAACTGAAGATACTTACTCTTATTGCGTACTGCGTGTATTTTTATACTTGTAATTTTTCTACGAGTTTCAAAACAAACAAAACAGTTTTAATGCATTAAAGATTTAGATTTGTTAGAATTTAGGTTGGGATAAATTTGTAAATGAAGCAAGCATTTTACATTTTCATACAACTTATAAACAGGATATACCGTGGTACAAGTAGCTATTATATCCCATATTAACTTTGCATGGATACATGTACTGTAAGGAAATAATGGGACCTAAATACGTTTTTTTGTTAATTAGCCATTAATGGTAACTGGTCTCCCTGGTCTCCATGGGGTACTTGCTCAGTTACCTGTGGGGAGGGTACCAAATCACGGACAAGAACCTGTACTAACCCACCACCAAGTAACGGAGGAACCAGCTGTCCGGGACAATCACAAGAGACCACTAAATGTACAGAAAAACCATGCTCAGGTATAGTTGTATAAATTCTACAGTCTTACAAAAATGTTTTATTGGTATGATATTATACTCATGTTATAGCTATCATGAGTGATTAAAGAGGGAAAAGTGGTATAAATATTCTACTATCACTGTACCTATAGCATTTTTGATCTTAGAGAAGGAAATTTTCAGGTTAGAGTTAGAATCAGTCGAATAATAAGGGTATAAAAACAGGGTGTTATCTTGTGATCTTAAACAAGCTGAATCAATCAAGTACCCCTGCTCTAGAAGAGTAGAGGAAATGGCATATTGTTCAGAGAAACCATGTACAGGTAAGCTAAATGTGTGGTAACAATGGCAAAAAAGCTGTTAAAGATATTGGCATTAAATAAATTTTCTTGGGCAGATTTTTTAACGTAAACAATTATATTTATTACAGTTGATGGGGGCTGGACTCTTTGGACTTCATGGGGTAACTGTTCAAACAACTGTGGACATGGACAGAAGACTAGAGAAAGGTCGTGTACAAACCCGAAACCAGAAAATGGAGGCAAACCCTGTACTGGGGATAAATCGGAAGTAAAGAAATGCTATGGTTGTCCAGGTTAATGACTTTATCTAGATTATCAATTTCTAAATCGATGTGCTTAACATATTTTTTTATTATGGATGAAGATGTATGCCTCAAAAAATGTATCTATGCAAGAAGTCCTATTAAAACTTTAAAATATTGACTTTATCGTCTTAAGTACCTCGGATAAAAAAACCTTAACACTTCAAGATGTCAATAAAGACCATTATTATATAGTCTATTTATATTACCTATATAATCTATACAAGCGCAAACAGTTCATAACACTACATATTCACCGGATTTTAGGCCGTATTCACCGGAGGGTCAATGCGCGTGCAACGGCATTGTGACGTCAAAATCAAAACATCGAACAACGTTGTAAACAATTGTTGCAACGGCCGCAGCAAGCTACGTATCTGAGCAGGAAAACAATTATTCAAACCTATTTCAGGATTATGTTTTAACATCTGGACGTCTTAGACGTCTTAGAAAGGAAAACACGGAAGTTACAAACAGTAATCTGGATTTTTTTTATTTTCAACAATGAAAGATCGCAAATGAAAATGGTGTCGTCATACAGCCTTCTATGTCTTATCTATTCAAATCCCGACTATATAATAAAACAATTATGGACTCTTTTTGTGTTGAATATGGTTTGTTTCTGGTGAATAACAAACCATATTCAACACAAAAAGAGTCCATAATTGTATAATATGACGCAGAATTGTCGCAAGAACATTTTTCGCTAATATTGCATTCACAGTAAAGTCTTGTACATCTGGACACCAGGAATACGGATATTACCCCTTCCCTACAAAATGTTTGAAAAAAAAAACAATTTAAATATACCAAATATGTATCCCTAATTACTCAAACACCTTAAATGCCTAGTACAGGTCCAAATCTATTCTCCTTAAGTGACGACGTCTCACTATGATTGAAAAATTCTTGAAGGGACATTATTTAAACAAACAAACCACATTCAGTAATCTGGCGCTTCATTAATCTGGATAGTTTGTTCGAGAACATAAAAGACCTAAATAATGAGGCTCTACCACCGTTGTGATTATATTAACTTGATTGAATAGATGTCATGTCTTTATTTGTCAAAATTTTGAGAGAAATTAATATGTGAATTGATTATTTCCACAGGAGGAAAAGTGGTGACAAACTGGTCGCCGTGGGGACAATGTTCTGTTTCCTGTGGAGGTGGGGTTCAGAAAAGATCCCGAGATTGTGGCCTGACAAGTGATGAAGCTAATAAATACCAGTGTTACTACACAGATAAGCAGAGTCAGGCATGCAATACACAGCCATGTCCTCGTAAGTACACAAATTGTAGGAAGAACCGACTACATGTAGATGTTATTCAACTGAAGATATTTACTCTTATTGCGTACTGCGTGTATTTTTATACTTGCAATTTTTCTACGAGTTTCAAAACAAACAAAACAGTTTTAATGCATTAAAGATTTAGATTTGTTAGAATTTAGGTTGGGATAAATTGTAAATGAAGCAAGCATTTTACATTTTCATACAACTTATAAACAGGATATACCGTGGTACAAGTAGCTATTATATCCCATATTTACTTTGCATGGATACATGTACTGTAAGGAAATAATGGAACCTAAATACGTTTTTTTGTTAATTAGCCATTAATGGTAACTGGTCTCCCTGGTCTCCATGGGGTACTTGCTCAGTTACCTGTGGGGAGGGTACCAAATCACGGACAAGAACCTGTACTAACCCACCACCAAGTAACGGAGGAACCAGCTGTCCGGGACAATCACAAGAGACCACTAAATGTACAGAAAAATCATGCTCAGGTACAGTTGTATAAATTTTACAGTCTTACAAAAATGTTTTACTTGTATGATATTATACTCGTGTTATAGCTATCATGAGAGATTAAAGAGGGAAAAGTGGTATAAATATTCTACTATCACTGTACCTGTAGCATTCTTGATCTTAGAAAAGGAAATTTTCAGATTGGGGTAAGAATCAATCGAATAATAAGAGTATAAAAACAGGGTGTTATCTTGTAATCTTAAACAAGCTGAATCAATCAAGTACCCCTGCTCTAGAAGAGTAGAGGAAATGGCATATTGTTCAGAGAAACCATGTACAGGTAAGCTTAATGTGTGGTAACAATGGCAAAAAAGCTGTTAAAGATATTGGCATTAAATAAATTTTCTTGGGCAGATTTTTTAACGTAAACAATTATATTTATTACAGTTGATGGGGGCTGGACTCTTTGGACTTCATGGGGTAACTGTTCAAACAACTGTGGACATGGACAGAAGACTAGAGAAAGGTCGTGTACAAACCCGAAACCAGAAAATGGAGGCAAACCCTGTACTGGGGATAAATCGGAAGTGAAGAATTGCTATGGTTGTCCAGGTTAATGACTTTATCTAGATTATCAATTTCTAAATCGATGTGCTTAACATATTTTTTTATTATGGATGAAGATGTATGCCTCCAAATATGTATCTATGCAAGAAGTCATTTAAACTTTAAAATATTGACTTTATCGTCTTAAGTACTTCGGGTTACTAAACCTTAACACTTCCAGATGTCAATAAAGACCAATATGACGCAGAATTGTCGCAAGAACATTTGTCGCTAATATTGCATTCACAGTAAAGTCTCGTACATCTGGACGCCAGAAATACGGATATTACACCTTCCCTGCAAAATGTTTGAAAAAAAAAACAATTGAAATATACTTCAATACTCAGGGACCTTAAATATCGAGTACAGGTCTACATTTATTATTCTCCTCGAGAGGCGACGTCTCAATATGATTGAAAAATTCTTAAAGGGGCGTTATACAAACAAACAAACCACATTCAGTAATTTGGGCGCTTCATTAATCTGAATAGTTTGTTCGGGAACATAAAAAACCTTTAAAAAATGAGGCTGTACTATCTTCGTGATTATAGTATTGAATGAATAAAAGTTATGTCAGGTCCTCATTTGTCAAGATTTTGAGAGAAATTTATATGTGAAATTATTATTTCCACAGGAGGAAAAGTGGTGACAAACTGGTCACCGTGGAGACAATGTTCTGTTTCCTGTGGAGGTGGGGTTCAGAATAGATCCCGAGATTGTGGCCTGACAAGTGATGAAGCTAATAAATACCAGTGTTACTACACAGATAAGCAGAGTCAAACATGCAATAAACAGCCATGTCCTCGTAAGTACTCAAATCCTAGCAATAATCGACGACTAAAATCCTAGGAAGAACCCGATACAGTCATGTAGATGCAATTCGACTGAAGATACCTACTCTTATTGTGTGTATCCTTATACATGCAATTTTTCTACGAGATTCAAAATACAAACAAAACAGTTTTTTAATACATACATGTAAAAGGTTTAGAATTTTTAAAATTAAGGTTGGGATATTTTTTTATGAAGCAAACTGTCAACGTAATTTTACATACAGCTTTTTAACAGGATATACTGTGGTACAAGTAGCTATGTTTATCCCATAGTTACTTTGCATGGATACATACTTAATATTTCAGAAAACCGTTATGTGAAAAGCTGATGATCAATTAACTTTCAGAAATGTACATGCCTGATGATTTTACATTGAAGTGCAATTATTTATTTTTATCCATTTAATTCTATATCAACATTATCAAGTTTAAGGATTGATTTGTTTTTGCAAATAAATGATGTAATTTACTGATTTTTCATATCTTTCTTAATTTACCCACTTTAACAAGGTTTCTCAATAGTTGCAAATCAAAGCAAGGAAAATTTTCACCTTAATTTCATTTTTACCCCATGTCATCATCCCGGGAGAGCTAATTTAAAACCAAGAAAAAATTGATTTTAACATATAGTGTAACCTACGATACCTTACAGATGAGATCATAAAACCCAGGCAAAGTGTAACAGGTACAGTATCTGGGACCTCTGAAATTACTTCGCTTTATCTGTAATTCATTATATCCCTATAAGGAATTCCTTCAATATTCATTGTATATAGTTGAGGATCCAAGATAACTTCGTTATATCTGTGAATTCGCAATATCCGTGTTTGTTCTAAACGAGTTTAACTGTATAGAGAAAATGGACCGAGAACAGAACCCAAGACCCCTCATCACAAATCAGGTGCTCTACAAACTGAGCTACCCAAGCTGAAATCAATAGCGAAAAATCATGAATTTTTAAGCATTGGCCTGAATTTTTAGTTCACCTGAGTCACTCAAGTGACCTATTGCTATCTGTTCTCTGTTGTCCAATAACATTTTAATCAATTTCAACTTATTTTGGCATATAGCATTCTCAATGTCAACTACATTCAGTACCAATTTCTTTACTACATTTTCCGTACATCACTAATAGTGGGGGGGCCAACTAAACTCAATTAACATTTCCTGTAGTGTAAGGGCCCCCCCTCTTGCTACGTCCCTTTATTTTACCGACGGTCAAATCATGTCATAAGGTTGATAAAAACAATGCCGACTTTCAATATAGTAATTGATGCTATTTATTTCAACTGTGGTTGAACATTAACTAATAACAAAATCTTAACAATTACAAACAAGCATACAATATTCTTATATTCCAGTACCCTCCTCAAGAAGTGGACAAGAAACATCAAGTCACTACAAAATAGTGTTTAAACCACTTTAACTATACATTGTGCTTCTTTCTGGTAATTTTTGAATAGGTTTTCTTCACTTCATTGGAAAAGAACAATGTAATTTTTTAAGCATTTAATGTTCATATATAACTTTCTCCATCTCAGTCAATGTATAAAGAGTATCATATGTCATACATTCTGACAACTTTATACAGAATACAGATGTATGCATCATCTTCAGCATCAGAACACATATGTAGCTATAGGTCTTCATTACAACCAACTTTCATTTTACATTACATTGGGATGAGTTCTCATTAGAATGGATTGTTGTTCTTTTTACTCCGTTTGGAGGCCTTGAAATCCCCTTCTTGTGAAGATAACATGTGGTAAATCTCTTTCACCTTTCTTTTTCTCTCAGAATCTCTGCAAAATTAAGAAAAAAATCATAGAAAAACATACAGAAAAAGCCTTTCATGTTCATCGGGTTTCCAATATTATCATTTAGTTTATTTATCTACACTCGATTCTTCTTGTGATTTAGCACAATAAACATTCCAGACTACAGGCAAGTGTTTCCTTCTGACTTTCTTTTTTAACACTTTCGTATAGACAGACAAGGCCTCACTTTTCCATCTGTTCGTTCAGCTGCTGTCGAGCTAAGAACTGGGTGTCTTTACGGATCTCCCTCATGGCCCCCTTTAACTCCTTCTTGTACTTGTGTTTCATTTTCTCCATCTCATTCTCCTCCTTAGACGCTGCCTTCTTCTTCTTCTTGTCCTCAAACCTATACAAAATTCACATTCACCATTAATTTTTATTGCTACAGGTAAATACCATATCTGCAGAAATTTTACCACATTACTTCAGGAGTATAACCAGAGGTTTAAGAACAACAAGTTTGTAGACAAGAGATTTGGAGAGAATGACACCTCACTCAGTTTAGAGGAGAAAATGATGAAAAGATTTGCCATGGAGAGAGCAGTAAGTGTGTATACCCTCTATCCCCACCCCTTGGCCCTCCTTGGAGTAGCCTTAAGTCTGAGACAGATATTGAATGTGCAAATTTTGTATATATTCTTTGCAAAAGACATATTGAAAATTACAGTTAAAAAAATTGTATTGAAATGTAAGTCACTCAGAAAATAAAGAAAAGACATTTTTTTACAACCTATATTTCCTGACACAGAGAGAGAAGACAAACAAGTTCAGTCTGAATGATGACGAAGATGACCTGACTCATTACGGTCAGTCTCTGTCCTCTATTGAGAAGTTTGAGGAGCCAGAGGTCAGCGAGGATGACGAGGACAGCGGGAGGATTGATGGTCAGTTCACATTTATCACTAAACTCTCATCTATTGTCCAGTCTGAGATTCTCAATCAGATGCTAGAAAATGTGTCAAGGGAGGTAACTTTTAAATTTCACACTGTTTCAAGGGAGGTAACTTAAAAAATTGGCAAACATTTAAATAAGAAGTAAAATTAGGATTATTCATTTTTCAGCCAATATGGTCGCAACAGAACATTTTGGAGGATTCTTGTCCAACAGTAACTATCAGGACTTGGGAGGACAGAAGCAGAAAAGCTGGAAGGAAAGAATGGAGGAAGTCATTGCCAAATCTAAAAAGGAGAAGGTTTGTAGATAGAATGAAAACACATGCACAATTCTTCTGTAGGATTATATAAAAAGTATTTATAAATACGTTAATTTGTTGTAACAATAGAACTTATAATTTCATTTAAAAGTTTGAGCGTCAGGCTGAAAAAGAGAAGACAAAGGAATTAACGGAGAAACTAGACGCAGAATGGGAAGATGTAATGAAGATGAAATTAATGTCATCTTCAAAAAAGGTTCGTCAGACGTTTCAAGTCCATCATGTAGTAGCTGCAAAATTAGATAATTCAAATTAAATTTGGATTGTGCAGGGTTTTATTTTGTCTAAAATAATGTAAAATTATTGGGTTTTTTGTTTTTCTGTACATTTATTTTTCTACATTCATCACTGTAGAAAGCCTATGAAGAAGAATTCCAAAAAGCTGATGATTTTGATATTGCTGTGCGAGAACTAAAATTTGAAATGAAGGGAAAGGTGAGACTATAAGACAAATATTTAAAATCAGGCATGAATAGATACAAATAAATTTGCTGAAATTAAAAAAAAAAGTACCGTATTTGGGGGAATATAATACACACTTTTTTCCTAAAATAAATTTCTGTGAGAAAAGGGTGCATATTTTACATCACAATGGAATTTTGATAAGTTTTTCTTTCAGGTGAAACAGGACTATCATACATACATACCATAGTATTACCTAGAGACATATGCAACTTCTTTTGTTTATCACCATATTTTAAACTTCAGAAAGTTATTGTTCGAAAATAAGATTGTTAAAAATGTCACTTTCATAATCTTTTGATACTCAAATGACATAAAAAAGCAAGTTAAAATTAATTTGAACTGCATGTTTATCGTCGTGTAGGCTGCCATTACCGATGTTATTTTCAGACGCTCGCACATTCCTTTGCCACGTGCTTCCGTAATCATAGTACACATGTACCTAATCTGCCAGACAAAGTAAAAAGTCATTTTTTTAATGAAATACAATAAAATAAAAAATTATTTTAGGCTTACACGGTCATATAATTGTTTACAGTTATTCAGTTTTTCCCAATCTAACAAGGAGCACTTGGCGGATGTAACTGGTCGGCAAGGGATGCTCGTTCTTCCATGGCACTTAATCCCACCTCTGTTGTTTTTGGAGGTCCGTGTTTTCTCTGTTCCCAATTTTTATTGTTTGAGTGAACTTTGACACTTGGGCTTGAATACTGTTCGTTATACAGTATCCACATTTCATTTTTAAATGAAAATTAATTTTGATATAAAAGACATTAAATTAATTATACGTAATGCAAGTTCACAAGAAGCAAATATCAAGGATTGAAATGTGGTGATAACGATCTATAATGAAGTGAAAAGTCAAAAAATTGGGAACAGAGCAACATGGACCTCTATAGATAAAACGATCGGATGTTGGATCATATGCGCCATGGAGGACAATACTTTAAATAACAACAACATTAAATAAGCAAGGATTTATCGCACTTTATCAGGAAAATAAATGATAAATATGTATTATTTTAATTATATTATTAAATAACAACTTCTTCATTAACAAAGAAACAAAATCCACTTCAAATGTATATTACAAATGAAAGACACTAAAACATCATACACAGCGTCGTCCAAGAGTACTGCAAGAAAATGGCGGCATCAATATTGAGAGTTATCTTGCTTAGCACAATAAACTAGCCGTTTTTTTTTTATTTTGACACAGGTGCTTGCAGACAGGAACCCCCTCTTCGAACATGCACCCTGGATCCAGGGATATTTTTATTCTTCTTTCAGTAATTAATCTTCTAATAAACTTTTACAATGTGCTCCATATGAAAAATCTATAATTTTATATTTTGAAAACGTTTTTCTATATGCTCCATAAAAGTTGTTTTATTTGCATGTCCACTGTTCATTGTACGTAGCTGGAGAAATGGAGCTCTCTGTCCGAGAAAATTCGGACAGATAAAGCAGAGAGCTACAGATCCAAGCGTTGTAATATCCTTTGATTTACACCGCCGATTTTTGCCGCCGACTTCAGTCATTATTTCTTGTTTTTTATGTTTTCCCTCGCTTTTGGAATGGTATCCGATAATTAACCATACATTATTTGATAAAGTAATCAAACAGGATTTTTTGATGAAGAACTTAGAACAACCGTTTTATTGTCACCTTCAAACTTGAGTTCCTCCATTCTGTAAGGCGTTACTGACGAAGCAATTTGAATATTTTTCTTGTCACATTAATTTATTTTCATTCGTCTTTTGATACATAGCGGGTTCCACTAAATGTTCAACCAAGCCTCTTTCTTTACTACTCACTAAGACACTAACAGTAGTGAAGGAGAGACTTGAAGAGTACTGTGCAACAATATATTCTAGACGTAGTGTAAACCAGACGACACTACTTAAAAATTCCAAGGAACTTTTGGAAAAGAAATCTCAAGATTTTACCAAAAACACAAAAATCAGCAGCTCAAAAACTTACTTTTCAACTTGATATACATTCATTCCCAATGGTAAATTAAATTCTAGACCTTTTGATATCATTGACAGCTTGCTTTTTCAGTGATAATGGAACTCGTAAATTCACTTACCTTGTCATTGGTTATACAAAATTATTTTGTTAAAAATTCAATTGCACCCCATTATTACACATGTAGCATAGCTATTTTCGTATTCATATCATATGCAGAAGAATTTGTCCAAAATCTTGTACAAGTACGTGAAAAGAAACACTTGTTGTTGTCTTCAATTTGACATTTAGAAATATCGACAAATGGGGTTTTATGAAATGACTTACTTTTACAATTGGCGACTGACTTCTATAATTTAAACAGAAATCAACTCCAATTACTAAAATGTAAAAGTCAGCTGTCGAATGTAAATCTAAGTCTCTTCATAAAATTTCTATTGTCAATTAACAATGGTTATTGCCATTCTAATGTCGATATGATATATGCCGGTTAGCTTGAGATAAAAAAAAATACCACAGAGTCTGACATATCTGTTTCATATTTAGATCTTTCACATGAAAATACATTAATGGTAATTTAACAACCAAGCTCTATGATGACGTGATGACTTTAACTTTTCAATCGTTAACATCCCTTACTTATGCAGCAATATACCTTTATCATTTGCATACGGGGTTTATATCTCTCAGTTGATTCGATATGCAGTAGCAGCTCTATGTATCTACAATTTCTGAAACGATGTGAATCATTGCAAACAAGCTGATGAAACAAGAATATCAGCAGTTTTGTTTTAAGTTCATCACGTTTTATGGTCGATACAATGACCTTTCTCGAGAGGGACTATACCAATATGTAATCAATCGTAGGTTCTGTACGTGTTCGATACAATGACTTTGTTAGCAAATTCAAATTTATCAATGAGTCAAAAATGACGTTTTTCATACTAATTGTTAAGGCCATTTTTTTCACACTGAATTGACGACGGATTTTCCCGTTTTTCCCCATCAGGACAAGGAGCACACGATGGGGTGTGACCGGTCAACAAGGGATTCTCACTCCTCAATGGCGCCTGATCCCACCTATGATGTTTTGGAGGTCCGTGTTTGCTCTGCTTCTGCTTTATTATGTTCAGTGGACTTTTGAGCTTGAATACTGTTCGTTATCTCTAAATATTTCATAAAAACATTGGAGGGAAATTTCAAAGATGTAACTTATGATTAAGACACAATTTCAGTGCAAAAGGGTAAATTCAAATTGCTGTAGAATCAGAAGAAGCATATTGACCCCAATCTTTGCTAGCCAAAGTTTTCCGATCCGAAATCTACTCTACAAGATTACTGCCCTTGTTTTTGCTTTGCATTTTATTCATAAAGCTTTTTATGTTGATACAAAAACCAAACTAAGACTTTATACATCAGGATCTTACCTCGATTAATGATATCATAAAGTAGGCAATGAATTAAACAATCCATAAATATGTTACACATCGTTGCAAGGCATCGTTGTTTCAGGGAAATGGTCGATAAGATTACATTCAGTTTACCCATATTTGCTACATTCTAGTATCCTGATCTGCGTAATAAAGTACAATGTATGTATGTATATAAATTTAAAATCCGGTTTGGGAAGCCTACACTGTCCATTGCTGTGTCTTTGACCCAGTGTCTCTTCGATCGAAGAGACCGTGTTCAAAGTTTTAAAATGTCCTGCAAGTCAGCAATTCTGGTCTTAGCTTCGTGGTTCACAGTCATCAGCAGTCAGGATAGAGGTAAGGCTGCACTTCAGAGTTTTCTTTACATTAAAGCAAAATCTTTACTACAAGTAGCCAACAAAGTTATACTGTATAACCTGGATTGAGTTAGATAACATTTTATTAACCGCAAAGTGATTAATAAAATTTGAGGTTTATAAAAAAAAAGTTTATACTGTGTCAACCAAAGTTATATCGGTTGAACTTCAGTAAGTATTTAATTTTCAATCAAAAAATAAGATTTCTCATTCAATAATGCATTCAAATTGAATTTCTTTTAAAAGTAATGTCAAGCAGGTTGAAATGTTTTTAAAGCCATTGTGACGTCGGCAACGCAGGTTAAACGATATAAACTAATATTTTTTATCTAATAAAATGAAGCAAAATTATATTTTAAAAAAGTACTCGTAAAACTAATTCATATATTCATAAGAGAAATACTGTAATTTATTGATTTTGATATTTTGTTAACTTTATTCTATTTCTACTGAATATTTTCTCCTTGTCCATTGCGTTAATCAGTGCATGAACTACACTGGGCATGTCACTTGTACAGATTTCTTGATCAGTGGCTGTTCCATCAATAAAACGTACAAAGACGTTCGCATCATTAATACAATTAATTAATCTTTTTAATCCAACTTTAAATAATTATTTAAACAGATATTAATATAAACAATAAAATGTCTTTCTTTGGTTGTCGCAGCTATTGCAGAAAAAATTTATATATTTTTTTTCTGCAACAGCTGCTTCATTCATTCCCGTACTAACAACCAAAGAAAGCATTTATTGTTTAAATTTCCCAATAGAAAATTTACTTTCACTATAGGCATAGGAGATAAAAAGGAATTAAGTTGTAAAACACGTGGATACTGTTTTTATTTTTTAGGTGCTTACTATGATTCCGCACAAAGAACATGGCAGCAATCCTCCACAAACTGTCAGCTTCTCGGAGCCTGGGACGAAGGAAGATTCAGCGTTGCAGGCCTCCGGGTACCAGCCCGACCCCCAGGGGAAAAGCCAGACCAGTTCTACTGGATTGGAGCGAGAGCTCAACAAACTCCTTGGTTTACACACTTGGGTATATTATTTAATAGATTGATATAAATTTAAACGAATTAACAACATGAGGAAGATTGTACCTACCATATATCAAACATCCCATCTAGACACAAATTTCAAATTTATAAAGTACGAAACATTAATTATGACTTTAAGTTCGGCTTGTTAAAAACATTAAATTCGGTTTACTGAGAGTCACAGACCATTTTTTTTTTTTATAAATGATGTAAATTTTGGACAGCAAGGGATAGAAAGATGCTGTAAAATATATACTAGTATATAATCATGATTTTTTTTATCTTTTAAAAACTTTTCCTTCTTTATTCAGGATGTTTCGAGACCCAAGCAGCTCCAGTACAGCGAGACATTTCAAATGAAACTGACCCCACTTTCTCCTGTTACTTGTTTTGTGCCAGTTTTAATTCTTACTTCACGATGGGAATATCTGTACGTAAAACATTTTCAACGGCAACTTACATAATTCAATCATTCAAAATGTTTCAATAGTTCATCCAAGGTCTTTCCTAACAGAGACAAACAAGGGGTTATACAAGTTAACTGCATGATTTTGATTTTTCACAGCGCCAGAACTGCTACTGTTATGACGATGTCCATAAACATCGCATTGCCCAAGAGCAGTGTTATTACCAGACGTTTCCAAACAATCAGGACGAACTATATGGAGCCCCAAATGCTGGAAGCGTGATAGTATTCACGTACCATTCACAGACACCAGTAGCATACTGTAATTCATATAACTCTTTTGTGTTTTCTATCTGGAATACCGTATAATGGTAGCGAGACGCAAATTTAGCGATCTTTACCTAGAATCTGGTATTTTATTTTTAGCGAGAAATAATTTTAGCGATTTTACATTGCTAAATAAAGAAGCTCTTAGAAATAATACGCAATTAATTTTTAGCGATATTCAATTTTAGCGATGTCAGTACCCTCGCTAATAATGCCAAAATTAAATCCTTGCTAAAAATTCTACTTATCCGGTACCTAAAATTTATCTTGTTTTCTCAATTTTAGACACAATGAAAATTACAACTCTACCATTGTTATTTTCCATCAGGCAAAATATAGTAATGAAAAGCTCAAAGAAAATAAACACATAGTATATTTTCTTAATGGATCATATGAAACCTTTCACATATTAAAACCATGCTTAAATTCGTACCAGGTACTAAGCCATATCTAATATGAAATATGAATTCTTTTCAGCAAATGACTTTGGAAATTGCGCCAGCTTTAGGTATCTCGGGTCGCTTCCAGTAACCCATCAATATTCCTCTTGTTATAATAGACTTGGTACATTCTGCACAAGTGAGTACTCAAAATTGCCCATCATCTTAATATTTAAATATCAACATTGATAATGACATGATTGTAATCTGTAACTACTATACTATCATCACACTTTTTGCCTTTCAAATTTTTGCTGTTTACTGAAAATTGTCCCACATTTTTAAAAATACATTTCAAAAGAAATTTACCATTCTTGCCAAAAAATTAAAGAAGTAAAACCAAAATATGTTACAGATGGACAAGCCCAAGCAGTAGAAATTCCCTGGACAGAAGCTGTAAAACAATGTGGTACATTGAAGACGGAGCTTAGTGGTTATTATACAGGACTGACAGAGTCAATCAAATACCGTCCGCTCTGGACCGGGTTTTACAGAAGGAGCATCGAGAAATGGACCCCACCTAAAGGTTAAATACCTAATAAACACACCTAGAAGTAAAATATTAAATAAACGTATTATATGACCAGCTATCAGTATCAGAACCGTACAAAATAATTAGGGATGTCAACGAATATTCGAATACTCGACTATCGTTCGATCATACCGACTATCGACTAAAATTTCTTTAGTCGGTTATTCGTTAAAAATGTGTTTCCAAAGCAAAACATGTATTGCATGTCCAGGTTAAGGTTTTGTTAGTTTTCTGCTTTAGCATCTGATTGGCTTTTGAAGAGAGTTGATTATGCTTAAAGGAAATTACATCACTATCTTCCCTTGCGAGCTGAATGTCTTTTGCAACGACAATTAAAATGAAGCCCACCATTGAAATAATTTCAGTAGTGGTTAAGTTTGCAAAACAATTTCAAAACCAAAACCTGAAAACGACCACTAGTGTTGCAACAGAAAGCTGTCCTTGTCAATATATATATAATGAAGATTGTATCGCTATCCAGGCACTTTTGTACAGGGTTGTTTACTTTGTCGATATTGGACGGAATAGGGAAAAAGAATCAGATTATAAAGCATTTCTAGTTCTGTGTTTTATTGAATCACCTTGAAAAATCAAAACAACTGAAATTTTCTTTTTAATGAGTCACAGAATGTCCGACGGCTGCTAGAATATATATTATTTTACTATTATGCAATTTAGACTAAATTTACATGTACATTTCATTTTGATAGCACATTCATCTATAAGCTAGTTGCTCTTCGTCAACGAAGAAAACGTTGATTTTAACAAGAAGCCCATTTCCAATGAGGATTTAAACAGTAGTTATGCCTTTGGCAGTTGTCATCAACAGTGAATAGTAATAAAAATGCAAATGGTTTTGTAGGCGTTGACTGGAGCGATATTGTTTGGTCTCCGTGGTCTCCCTGTTCCGGAGACAGACTCGGCTGCACTAGACAAAAAACCAAGAACTGTCCGCACTGTCTGACCCAGCAGGGTCCAATAGTGAAGGAAAATTGTCCTTGTACGGAACTGGTTGGCATTCAAGAGTAATAGAACCTTCTAGGGCCTTTCCTACGAGCGGAAAACAGCCTCGCATGTGTTACACAGGCGCCCTGAGAACCCCACCCCCCATTTTCATTAACTCTGAAATACTTATTAAATGAGGGAGACTTCTTGTCTAAAGGGCTTGGAACTAAACTTTATTGAATGAAATATATGGGGATAACGAACAGTAATCAAGATCAAAAGTTCATTAAACAATACAAAGTTGGAGCAGAGTAAACATGGACCTACCAAAAAAAGTCAGAGGTGATATCAGGTGCTGTTGAGAAGTAAACGTCCCCTGCCCACCGGTTACACCCGTCGTGTACTCCTGAATGTTAAGTTTAACCCAAAATATATTATAGGGATGACTTTAAGCTCCGCTTTTTCTATACTTTAATTTAGCAAGCAACTTAATCCAGTGATGTTAATTGCATAAAATGATGTTTGTTTTTGTTTGTTTGTTTGTTTGTTTTTTGCCTCATCTGCGATTATCAAATAATTATTTAAAAAATGAATGATGGTAAATAACAAATCAAAGATGACAATATTGATAAAACTTTTTTTTAGATGCTTCAAACAGTTCTGTGTCGCCAAAAAATCAGGTGTCTACAGTGGTGTTTCAGCTAGCTCAAAGTGAGATGGGACAAAGCCAGGATGAGACTAGAAATGGACATGACAAAGAACACGTGTATATGACCGAGACAACATTAATCATTGTGACAGTAATTGGCTGTCTCTCCTTCATAGCATCTACCCTTCTGATTACAGCGATTGTATTCAAGTAAGTTAAAAATATAAGTTTTAAAATTTAAAGAGACGAAAACCATACCAATGAGAACTTTCATGTTATTTTGCGAAAGCGTAGGGACTCTCTATCAGTCTTTCTCTCTCGAAAACTTTAATTTGGGTCATAACTTTTGAATGAACCGAGAAAGGGTTTTTTAATGGTCATTGGTAAGGCAGGGTTTCCGGAGGAAAAAGTTTAGTACATCTGTACATACTATGTTTTTTACTTATAAAAACAGTCAATGGGAGTGATTCTCCAGGCGGTAGAAATAAATAAATACAGAGGTAAACAAAAGCACATGTTTTTTTTAACGGATTGAATCAAAATATACAGCAAGAAAGAAAAAAATGATGGCTTTGTTGCACATTGTGTAAACTAGAGGGGCAGACAGTCAACACGTCGTCATTTACCATGGCTATGCTATTTTTAGTATAAAGGTAACAGCCAAGGTCATTGACCTTAGTGTCATTTGAAAGAACTTGATTAGAGGCGTATGTACGTTAAATATGAAGTCTCTATCTCTTATGGTACAAAAAATTTGGCGAAGGTACGAAAAAGCTATTTTTAGCATAAAGCTCACAGTCAAGGTCACCAGGTCATTGATCTTGGTGTCATTTGAAAGAACTTTATTAGTGTAGTATACATACTCTTGAGTTTTGGGGGAGTGTGGGGTATGTGAGCTTGCTCACTTTTTCTTTCATTTAAAATCTGGTTACATGTATATACATAATAGAAATTATCACATGCGTAAAAAATATGGTGATAATGATAATTTTTTAGTTTGACTTCATTTCATAAAATTAATGACGTAAGTGTTTTACTTAACGTAGGTGCTTAGGTAACAAGTACAAAATTAATAAAACCACACACATGATATCTTATGTTTTTGTTGATTATTTTCAAGATATAATAAATATAACTTCCATATCATTTGAAACTGTTGCTTGTCAAGGAATTTTTCATGCATATGGGGTGGACAAACAAGTTAAACCCTTACCTTTTATATATACAAAACTTAGGTGAATGTGAAAATATAAAAAAAACTTAGTTGAGTGTGAAAACAGAATAAAACAAGATTGTGAAATATACTGATTCCCCGTATGGCAGCTAATGGCAAAGGTTTAAAAGTCTCTTACACATGTACCTAGTAAATATAAAAGCCCATGCACCAATCTTTCACAAGTTATGAATAAGGTAAGTTTTCATGTGGATCAAACTCCAAGGTCAAGGTAAAAGTACGAAGGTTGTCCGGTAAAATCGTGGACAAGTTGTCTAGTTTGAAAAATAATAATCACTGCGTTCTGAAATTTTCACTACTCGTTAGTACATATATTATGAACATACAGAGCAAATTTCAAATAGATATGTGCATAAATAAACAAATAATGAGATTTTATGTTATGTATTGTATCGCCCTACGGCGCACGGATGATAACGTCAAAATTTCTAAAACAGCGTCACGTTTCATCTTTGCTAAAAATAAAGTTGGATAAGTCCCACTTAAAATAAGAAATTCCATTGATTCACATACTTGAGTCTTTATAAAAAGTTGAGGAACCAATCTGGCACACATGCGATCTTCTGAATATTTTTATCAAGTTATACGGACAGTATATTATCACCATCATTTAACTAATAGAGAATCTTATATCGATGGTCGACAGTGACAGTGTCTTCTGCTATTACAACAGCAGTTCGTCCGTATGTCATGTACTATCTGGGGACCCGATCAAAAAGACTTCGCTAAGAAAACTTCCATTTTAATTGTTTACTAAAGATCTGGTGATATTTTCCGTATTTTATTTTCTTCTATATTCATTTAATGTCTATTAAGATGTCATTACAACATCCTAATCTAACTGAACTGCTCTCCGGTGCGCCGTAACGTCACCAAACGTCGCCATTTTTCGTGTATTGTGTTTACCACTTCCACATTTCGAATGCTTGGGAAACTGCCAAAAAATAATCAAATGCCTTGAATTTTTTAAAAAGACGACAAAATTGATTAAAGAATCAAATTGGGATAATTTTCATCCCAATCATTTGCATTTTAAACTTTAATTACGAATTAATACTTGTGTATTCTCTAATACCATAGTTTTTTGACCGTGCGCTGTAGGACCGTACCCTGCGCACATTCACTCATTATAAAATCTTTATTTTTGTCTATCTATTATCAAGAAAATTATGAAGCACTTAAATATGATGAATAAACATTTAGTGAAAATTTCAGCTAAGTGCGCCCATTACTTTTCGAGAAAAACGCTTTGTCCACGATTTTACCGGACAACCCTCGTATAGGACCATATGGATGGTATGCATGAGAAGACTTTGTCATAAGAAGAAAAAAACACTTGCAAAATATAAAAGCCCTAGCACCAACTGTTCAAATGTAATGACAGAAATTTTTGAACGTTTTTCAAAGGTATGTTAACCCTATGGTCAAGTTAAATAAGTAATTTTTTTGGTATCCAAAGGGAAGTCTTATCACAAGGAATATATACATGAGAAAAAAAGAAAGCCTCAGTACTAACTGTTCAAGACATACGTTATGGCCAAGATTTAAAATATTTAAAAGTGGGTCAAACTCTTAAGGTCAAAAGGTATAAAAAAAAATATCTTGATCAATGGAAAGGACATGTAACGATGAATCAAATTGTAAAACATTTTAAATTACAGAAAATTTTAATTTTTGTAAGGTTAACATTTATTTTTTGTTTATCTTTTAGGTATTTAGAAAAAAAGAGATTACAAAAAACGCCCTACAGAATGGAGGAACTCAAGTTTGAAGGTGACAATAAAACGGTTGTACTGAGTTCTTTATCAAAAAATCCTGTTTGATTACTTTATCTAATAATGTATGGTTAATAATCGGATACCATTCCAAAAGCGAGGGAAAACATTAAATACAAGAAATAATGCCTGAAGTCGGCGACAAAAATCGGCGGTGTAAATCGAAGGATATAACAACGCTTGGGTCTGTAGGTCTCTGCTTTATCTGTCCGAATTTTCTCGGACAGAGAGAGTTCCAGTTCTCCAGCTACGTACAACGGACAACAAATAAAACAACTTTTATGGAGCATATAGAAAAACGTTTTCAAGATAAAAAAATTTATACATTTTTCATATGGAAAACATTGTTAATGTTTATAGAAGATTAATTAATGATAGAAGAATGAAAATATCCCTGGATCAAGGGTGCTTATTCGAGGAGGGGTTCCTGTCCACAAGCACCTGTGTGTAAAAATAAAACAAAACGGCTAGTTTTTTGTGCAAAGCAAGATAACTCTCAATATTGATGCCGCCATTTTCTTGCAGTACACTTGGACGACGCTGTGTATCATGTTTTAGTGTCTTTCATTTGTTATATTCATGTTTGTTTGTTATTTAAGAATTTGTTATTTAATAATATATCTAAAATAATATATGTTTTTTCATTTATTTTCCCGATAAAGTACAAAAAACCCTGCTAATTTTATGTTGTTGTTGTTTTTATTTATTTATTGAAGTCTTCTCATGGGCCAACTCGATTGGTACCCTTCTAGAAGCAGAGTGGAATGTCGGAAGGGTTGAGATATGTATGACAAGATTGTCTAAATCGAGTGTTTAGAAGGGTATTGAAGGTTATGGAATAATATTTGCATATCTATTGCTCTCCCACACTATGAACATGTAGTCTTCAATTGCGTTATTGGACTATAGACGCAATATTGCCTCTACTATGTGTGCAATTGCTCTCTCACTCTCAAGTAGAACAATCTCGTCTCCGCTTATATAAGGTGTTGAGAAGTATATATATGAAATGTTTCGTAAGAGGAATGAAAATAAGTTTTTAATAATATTTTTTGAAAAAAAAAGGAAATTCAGAATATTTAAAATTGCTGATTTATATCTTAAAAAATTCAGTTTTGGTCAATGTATTTTATTGTACAATAAACCTTTATAAAATCATAGAGCCATATTTTTATTTTTTCGTATCATGCATATTTTTACAAAGAACGATAACTCTTCACACTGGGGTACATAACATTCAGAAAGAGAAAATTTCTATTTCAAGAATGATTTCAGCTATTAAAAATAAATGGAAAAACAAAAAATATATATATAAAAAAGCATTTTGGTGTAATAATCATGATAAAAAAATTCTCAGTTTTCATCATAGTGTTAAATTATTGATTTTTGTCAGAGTGTTTTCATAACGTTGATCGATGACGTCACAACTACATCAAAACAAAAATGTGATGACGGCGCTGCTTGTATCCAGATAACTGTGTTTGAGAGGGAAATACTTTATAAATTGTTTGTGATTTATTAGAGAAAAGGAGCATTAATCAGGTTTACTGATTTTAAAGCCGTATGTTTTTCTTTACTGAGGACAAGAAGCTGCGTCCTTATGTAAGTCAGGATTTCCTCTGATATTCTTGAAAAAAAATTTAAAAAATGCAAATATAAGTAATAAACAACGATTATTCAGTGAACATGGCATTATGAATAGCAATAGCTCTGCTGGCATATTTTCCATGATGCGCTAGCGCGCATCATGGAATATGCCAGCAGAGCAATTGCTATTCATTACGCCATGTTCACTGAATAACGTTGTTTATTTCTTAAATATCCACGGGATAAAGGTGTAAACATGGGATATAAATCATTGTCACCAAAGTCTATAGGATCCTGGTCAATTATAAAAAAAAAAACGACAAGCAAAAAATACACCAAGTACAAAATATACAAATCTGTTAAAATGTATGAAACTCAGACTCCGGGAAATTTTAGAGGTGGGATCAGGTGCTTAGGAGGATTAAGCATCCCCTGTCGACCACACACCTGTACTGAGCAGACATACCGTAGTCAAAGTTAGTATTACAACAAAGTTCACGTTATGCAGAAAAACACAGCAAATGTAAATATTAATATTTATTGTCTTGTACAAAATAAGCAAGATAATTTTAATCATAAAAAAAGAAATAGTACTGACTAACTGAGTATGCTGAAATAAGGGGAAAAAATTAAAATCTTTTGAATTGTACAATGCCGGTAGATTTTCTTTTAATGTACGAAATAACAAAAATTAACATTAATTCAACTGTTTCAATGTTTTATGATAAATCCATTTAAAATTTAAGGAGACCTAATAAATATTCCCGTAAGGACATGAAAATCATACTTATTAAAATTCTCCTTCATTGACTAAATAAAATTCAGCTTTCAATTAAATTATCATTAATTGTACATTTTTTAGAATGCTTTATGAGAAAAATAAAACTCTCTTTGCAACCAGTCAATGTCATGATTTGCTTGATAAGGAAATGAAGAAAAAAAATAATATTTGTTATATTACATGGTTCTTATCAAATGCATGCAAGACAAGAAAGGGATTTAAATATAACTGTTCCAAACGAATCTCTTTAAATCGTGGGAGACATGAATTTTTCTTTTTTTGAGAATCATCCTCACTTTTAGAGCTTTGATTACTTCTTCTTCATAATCTACAAATATGTTAAAAACTTTTGAAAAATTGTCTTGTTGTTTACACTCAAATTAAATTATAAGGAATGAAGCTTATTGCACCTTTGCAATATAAATTTTTTTTTTTAAATATGGCACATTTAACTTTTTAAAAATTTTATTCAAAATTTTTGTAATTATTTTTTTCTCATTAGATTTGCATTAAATGTACACAAAAAATACCTCTAATTCGTATACAGACCGATTAACTAGTGTTAGAAGAAAGTCTTTTTCGGTAATACAATGGCTTTATTAAATATGCATGTAGATCCCAATTGATATATTTTTCTGTGATATATTAAAGTATGAATACCACTTTAATAGCCACTGCAACAAGTGCCACAATAGCTACGCCTCCAACTGCACTGGAAATCAAAATGGCCCAGTTATATCCTTGGAACTGTCCCACTATCGAGGAACGCTTGAAGCTGTGATCCACTGACCTTTTCATTCTAGATGTATCTAAAACATTAAAATTGTATGATTGTTTGTAATTGGCCGAAATAACTAGTTTCTAAGTATGAGGCAATTTTGTACAGTAATTGAGGTGGTGTAAAGTTACCATGTGACAATGGGGTCTGGATGTTACACGTGGTTGATGTGTACAGACACCGTTTGGCTACGTCATCCCAGACAAGGACACCGGGACAATTCCTGACATATATATTTCCATGACTGCAGGTAACATACTTGCTACACGATTCACAGGATTGGTAGAATCCATTTGCAACATTCGTACAACTTTTAACACAGACACCAACACCTTTATAAAGCCAAACAAAATATATCTAGAATTGTTTTTACAATAGTGGAATTTCTTAAATTTTACCTACAACCGCTATGACTTAAACAAAAAGATATGTCCTTTATCATTTTTTAAAAATATTGTATGACTCTGACCCCTTACTGGAAATCTTAGACGAATCCTTAATTTACACAACTGTCAAAAAGCTAACCCCACTCTGATAATATAACATTTAAAATTTACTCCTCTAAGAAACTGTTTTAGCTACAGTGGAAGTGGAAAGTTTAGATCACACAGGATAGTTATAACTGACGTATTATACAAGACAATAAATATTAATATTTACATTTGCTGTGTTTTTCTGCATAACCAACTACATGTATATACAAAATAAGGAATCAATTCGTTTACATAAGGTTTTTCTTTTACAATTCCATCCAAAAATGGTGTATATTTTCAAGTATGTCTAAATTAACACATTAATACGAATTGTAATACTAGTATTTTATAAAATGGAAAGATAATTAAAAGTGATGTTCATTATATTAAATATTTTTTTTATCTGTTAAATAAATGTATATTCTATGTTCCTTCTAAAAGGAGTTAAAGAACAAGTATTCAAGAACAAAACTCCTCAAACAATACAAATCAGGAGCAGAGCAAACGCGGACTTCTAAGGCGTCTGGGGTTAGATCAAGTGCCATAATATACAGATAAAAGTAATACTCTCAAACATTTTCTATGCAAAAATAATTAAATTAAATATTGAAAAAATTCTTAAACGAGCAAAAGATCCAAAGGCCAAAGATCTTTTACATGTATCTCAATATAACTTTTCTGACTGATTTTTCTGACCGTGGCTCGTTCTTCCATGGCACTTAATCCCAACTCTGTTGTTTCTGGAGGTCCGTGTTTTTTCTGTTCCCAATTTTTATTGTTTGAATGAACTTTGAAACTTGGGCTTGAATACTTTTTGTTATACAGTATCCATATTTCATTTTTAAATGAAAGTTAACATTGATATGAAAGACCTTAAATTCAATATACATGGTAATGCAAGTTCACCAGAATCAATTAAATTTATATTGAAATGTGGCGATAACGATCTATAATGAAGCTGAAAAAAAAAATGGGAACAGAGCAACATGGACTTCTATAGCTAAAATGATCGGAAGTTGGACCATGCGTCACTCGATTGGAACCCTTCTTATTCCAGAATAACCATTCTGTCTGCTTGATTGGTTTGGTAGGGTAGACTTAGAAGGCCTTCCCAGCCTTCCACATCAAAGATGGAATGATAGCATTCTAATATGGCGTCACGCAGCTGGGTGAAAACTTTGGGGACTTTTATTATTGTAAATAAACCAAACTTAAAACAAAATACAGTTGCAAAAATATTTTTATAATGTATGAAGGGTTATTCTGTGAAGAAGCATAATTTCTGTTATGCAATTGCAGTGAAATCAACCATCGAACAGATTCGTAATTTACCATCTTGTCACAGGTAATGTTCATGTAAAATCGTCAAATATAAATGTCCTATTTTCTCTCATTTAAAAGATTTCAGCAATGTTTGTTTTTGGAAGGAAATCGGGGGAACTTGGTGTGTAAAGAAACAACATGTCACAATTAATGCACATGTCAATACATGTAGAACTATGCATGCCCTATTTTATCTTCTTCAAAAGTTCGCAACATAAATGATTTGTTAAAAATTAAGATGAAATTTGAAGGTCGATGACATGGTTTATTTTCAAAGCACATTCGAAAATGTTTTGTCACAGTTTGTTATATATTTGTTAAAAATGAACATCCTATATTTTCCACTGAAAAGGTATCAACAATTTTTTTAAGTTAAATCTTGAAGAATAAGTAATGGGATTAACATATATAATGATAAAACGTTTGTGAATACGCTGTCTTAGGTAATGCACATGTATGAAATATAAATGTTCATTAAAAAGTTAGAACTAATGTTAAAATTTTAAATAAATTGTTAAGAACCCTCTCTATACTGCACACTAAAGAATTCTGATTTTAAGGTAATTTTTTGCAGTTAGAGTGATCTGCCCTTAGATCTAAATTCTAAAAAATAGAAATTTACAATATATTACTCAATTTGTAATTAATTAAAGTATTCTTGACATTTCAAAAGACCAAGATAAATTAACTGAACGTGTTATTTTCTTGTATTTTCTCTAATGAAGTAATTAACATTGATTTCTTTTCACTGATACTGTCTTGTCTTTGAACATTTTTCCTGGGGGTAAATGCCACGCACCATATAGTGAAAATTAAATAAATATTAAGCTCAATATTAACTCCTTTATACAATATATTTTTCTCAATGTCCAAAAAAATATTTGCACTTGTGTAGAGAGGGTCCTTAAAGCGGTCAAACTAAAAGGTCGGGAATAGAGGTTCATAAAACATTTGGAAAGGGATAGTCGCAGATAATGTGAAATACGGAAGTTATATCTCTTCTCATTCAAAAGCATTGACCACTATGAAAGCAATGATAATTTTTTAAATAAGGTCAAATTTCATGGATAAGATTTTCCCAGTCAAAGTATATTGAGAAAGGTTTTGTCATGAGAAATGTACATAACTGTTGATGTGAAATATTTAATTAGTTAAGCCCTTTTGCGATTCATTCAAAAGTTATGACCCAGATTAAAGTTTTCGAGAGAGAAAGACTGGCAGACAAGTGATATTTGATATTCCTACGCTTTCGCAAAATAAAATGAAAGTTTTCATTGGTATGGTTTTACTCTCTTTAAATTTTAAAACTTATTTTTTTAACTTACCTGAATACAATTGCTGTAATCATAAGGGTAGATGCTATGAAAGAGAGACAGCCAATTACTGTCACAATAATTAATGTTGTCCCGGTTATATATAGAGGGGTTCTTTGTCATGTCCATTTCTAGTCTCCTCCTGACTTTGTTCCATCTCATTTTGAGCTAATTGAAACACCTCTGTAGACATCTGACTTTTTGGCCCGTCATCAGGCGATGTATTGGTACAGGAACGTGTTCGAATCTGAATGCCAGTACTACCACAAGGAGCCCGACAATGTCCCCATGACGACCACTCCGTCCAGTTTCCAGTGACTACAGAACAGTAGAATGCTATACTGTAAACCAACTATTCTGAGAAAACATATCTTTACAAATACTAAAAAAAGTGATTGGTTCGTGGCGATTTATATTCGCGAGTTAAAGGTCGCGGAACTCGAGGATATTTCTCGCACGCGAATAATAGGTGGTTTCAGTATGTTAAGACTTAAACCCTTTTTAAAATTCTGTTGCTCATTTTGAACTGATAGGACCTATGTGATATTTCATGCTAACATATTTTTGCTGAAATTCATTTATTTCTAAAAATATTAGTATAATAATGAGGATAATAGTTATATATGTATAACCAAATTAATTTGTATTGACACAATCATGTGTCTTAAACATATTATTAGAAATATGATAAGCTCTTCCTTTCTCACCCACGCTCACTTTTAATTAAAACACACCTGTGTATTGTTTTTCGGAGCACATTACAAGTTCCTTTACTTTTGTGTGACATCTGTAGTTGGTTGCTTCCTCTTCAGTCAAATTACAAAACAAAACTCGACTTCTCTGGCCTCCCCGGAACTTTGCTGAACATTTACTCCATGATGAAAACGTGGGAAGGCCGTTCTCACCTTGAACAATATCAAAATAATTTAATTTAATCCAATGCAATTCAGCAATTATTGAAAGAAATTATAATTTCCTTCCCATCGTCATTAAGGCCAATCAGCTAATTAACAAGTTCCTGCATGACTGTAAATTGTTCTTTACATTTTGATTGCATCAGCATTGATAATAATTGTGTTTTTGTCTAGCTTTATGTGTTTAAACATTGACCTTATTGAAAAGACATCAAAATAAAAAAAGTACCTGGACACCCCCAGCAATCTTCAAAATATTGACCTTCCCCTACACAATACACACCGCCAAGTTCTGGTCTGGGATTGTCACACATCCGGGACCTTGACCGGGAGTCCAAACAACATTCACTCCAGGTTGACCAATCTGACCACTGACCATCAACTTAAATTGTGAAAAAAGGAACAAAAATCACCAATGCTTTTTTCTCCAAATTTTAATTTGCCATATGTTTATTGATAAGCACTGCATTTCTTAATAAAGGAATATTACGAATATATCAAATGAACATGTTTGTAAGCGTCATGATTAATGTCCTTGAAAAGTAAAAAGTTATCTTTCCAAGAAATAATAACACGATGCACATAATGATTATTCAAACAAAACAAGATGCTTATACATTGTATGTGCTGAATTTTATATAAACTAACCTCTTTCATGACTCTGACACAGTATATTTAACCTGATCACAAGCTATATATTTTTATCCAAGATGAATGTTGAATTGTGAATAAACTAACCTCTTGCATGGCAATTGACAAAGGTTACCACAGCTGACCACAAGAGATATATTTTCTCCAACACCTTGTGGAGCATGACTTGTTGTCCATCACTGAGGACAGGAAGAAGTGAGGGAGCGAGAGAGGATTCTGTAATGGTTACCGTGGTATGCTAGTATCCGTATCCTGTAATTATTCAATTACTGAATGTAACGTACGACACATCCTTTGATTACAGTACACATAATAATTATAAACATTTGATAAGTATCCGATTCACTAAGCATAAACAACCATAAGCTTTGAACATAAGGAAAATCAATTTCATAACAACATACTATGTCAATGCAATGAATTTAATGTACAGGCAAATTATTTTTTATAAAGTATCATACAGCGAGGTTTAATTAAGGTTTATTTTGCCCATTTTTTCGTAATAAACATAATTTTAAATAAGAATCATTTAAATGTATCCATTCAATAAAAAAAGAGATCTAACCTTGCAGAATTACAATTTATGAAATGTATCTGTCATATAAGTAAAAGGGATTGAAGCTTGTGCAAATTAAAATTTGTATTAATTAAAGATTGTCTGTAATATAGTTTAACGACGTATTATCGTATCATTCTGCCTCAGAAATAAAGCTGCAGAAGTGTAGCTCGCTGGTTGAGAAAATTTACACAAACAAACCAGAGAGCTACAAATGTAAGAATTGTATTTCAACACCCTCCCGGTTATATAATTGTTCCTCCACTAAAAGCAAGAAATCTATTTATCAGCAATATATACATTCAAAATAAATCCCAACATATGGCATGCCTCAACAAAGAATGCTAAAATTTCAAGTGTCTATGATAAGAAGTTGCTGAGAAAACTGTGACAAATATTTTCTTTTCTATGGTACAGACACACAAACGGATAAAAAGGAAGTTGACATCGGATTTGTACAAAAATTATTCCCACCTCATGGCATCCCTCAGCAAAGAATGTGCTAAATTTTCAAGCACCTGCGATGAGTAGTTGCTGGGAAAATTGCGACGAAAATTTGTTAAGGATAGACAGTCAGACGGACAGAAACACAAGGGTAAAACAGTGTATGTCCCTCTCCTTCGGAACGTGGGTATAATTAAAGTTAAGTTTATCATTAACCTGGACAACCATAGCAATTCTTAGTTTCAGATATATCCCCAGTACAGGGTTTGCCTCCATTTTCTGGTTTCGGGTTTGTACACGATCTTTCTCTAGTCTTCTGTCCATGTCCACAGTTGTTTGAACAGCTACCCCATGAAGTCCAAAGAGTCCAGCCTCCATCAACTGCAACAAATAAAATTGTTTACATTAAAAAATCTGCCTATGAAGTTTATTTAAAACAAATATTTACTAACAGTCTTTCTTATATTACCATTGTTACAACACAAAGCTTACCTGGACATGGTTTCTCTGAACATTTTCCCCTTTCCAACACTCTTCTAGAACAGAGGTATTTGATTTTTTCTGCTAGTGTTAGATTACAAGTTAGCATCCTGTAGGTTTCCCCTACTCCACACGTTACCGAACATGTGCTCCAAGGCGTCCATTTTGGATCAGGCTTTCCACCTTTTTAAAACAAAATAAACATCTAAACAAACTACGTCAAAAACAATTGTAAAAATAACGAATATGACATTGTTAAAATTACAATATTTAAGGAATTAAGTCAATGCTTTTCTTGCATATACTGTGTTAAGATTCATAAGCTAATATTATCAAAATTTAAATAAATTGATCAAGTACATTCATGTTCATCATATTAAATGTATTATATTATATAGAGACGGTACCATACCTGGACATCCAAAGCAACTCCTAAATTCCATACCACTGCCTTCGCAATCCACATCAACAGTGCCTGGTGGCTGAATGTCACACTGTCGAAAACGACGCCTACCATTCACACAGCAGTCACCCCAAGGTCCCCAAGAAGACCATGCTAAGATAATCAATCTATTCTTAAAATTCATGTCGCTAATCTTAATGCAGATTTGGAGAAACAATTATCTTCCAGGTTGGAAGGAAAGGAAATTCATAACGGGCCTTTTCTTCGTGATTTATTTTCAAGATTTAAAAAAAATATAATCATTTCCATATATATTCCAAATACAATGTACTTTACCGATTTATGCAGTAAGAGATCACTTTTCTGCGATGCTCAGTCTATTAAATGTATACCTGGGCAAGGTTGCACAGAGCAGCTCTTCATTTGACTATCTTGTTTGAAGCATTTGTAACGGATAGCTTCATCTGGGGTCAAGTTGCAAGAGCGTGACCTTCGAGTCACTCCTCCTCCACATGTGACCGGACATATATCCCAAGAAGTCCATATTGGGTCTGGTTTTCCCCCTTTTAATAAAATAGAATGCACATCTTTTATACATGATATACCTGGACAAGGCTGTGCGTTACAGGTTTGGGTTTCTGTTGCGTCTCCCACACAGTACTTCCCTCCGTGTTTATTAGGGGGATTGGTACAGCTTCTTTTTCTTTCCTGAGAACCTCCACCACATGTAACGGGACAAGTACTCCATGCTGACCACGGCGCCCAGTTACCATCAACTGTTAAAAAGGCAAATACTTTTCTTTATTCAGACTTTTAAGTTTAAAGATACGGAATAAAAATCGTCCAATAGTTTTTTTTTATTCTCATCAGTGAAAAGGTAACGGTTTTCGTTTCGTGAATTGTATATATTTGATGAACGCTTTTTATTTACATATTTCATACCTGCTGTTGACTTTTCACACAAGGAGGGCAATGTCTTCGTGCAAAGCTGTGGATATGTAATGGGATATATAGTTCCATCATCATTCACCTTCACTGCTACACAGTGAAAGGAGTGAAGGTTAATTCCACCATATTTCTCGCTTTCTAAAAATCATTTTATAAAATCAAAAATTAAAGCAGAGACCAAGAAGTAATCCAGACACCCTTAAACCATGTTTTAGTTTTTACTGAATCTGATATGCTTTAATATAATGATATAAGAATGAAAACAGCCCCTTTTATAGTAGACAGAATGCTGGATTGTTAAATTGTTCAATGGTCCAGTGAAAGCAGCTAGATATTAAGATATTTTAAAATTGAGAATCTTGACATTTAATTCCATTCAAGATCTGCTGACAGTATTCAATTCATCGTTTCAGCTTTTTTTAAAATCGCAAATTAAATTTAAAACTATATTTGTAGACATACAGACAAAAAAACAGAATACAGAATTTATCAAACATCAATTATTTTTAGGGATGTCAATTTTACTCGGACAGCTTAGTCGAATACTCGGATGCTTTAGTCGAACGATAGTCGATTATTCGTTTAATTTTAATATATATTTTTTCGTACCAGTTTCACTATTTGTCTTTTACAGACTAGTTTACAATATTTAACCTACGCTATCACCCTTATACAACGAATTTCTGAATTGTAAACATGTACGTAGTGCAATAAAAACTGTACATGTACATCATAATGTATCCAATGTATTTAATTTCAAAATTAATTAATATATTAGCTGCACATTTATCTAAATGCAGGGTATCCGACGCCCGTATCTGTCCTTTCTTTACATAACGGTAGTACATGTACCCATTAATTGAAGCCTTGTGACCGTCAATGATCTTTGACAGGTAAAGAATTAAAGCGTGCATGTCTCTTACAAAAGCAAAGAAAGAGCGAGAGCTTGGGATAAATTTAAACTATGAAAAATTGTGCAAACAATCAATGAATGTATGAAATTAAATATCAGAAAAAGAAAACACGGTTTAATTACTCTCATATTAAATGACCCCGATTTTCATGTAATTACAATTTTGTAATAGCTGTTTACGAGTAATTAATATTCTATCTGAATAGTTGTATCACGTCAGATCTTAGTTGAATCTACGAAAACTAAACAATTGCCCTCTCCATTTAAAACAGTCAGATGTAGACAATTATTAATTAAAATGTTTGATTTCTTTTCCATTCTGCTTCTTTGTCATTTTTGCGGAGAACTTACTATAGGAAAGTTTCACTGGAGGACTGTGTATATGTTTCACTGATCTGCATATGATAGATCATGTCTGATGTTACACTGCAGAATGCAAGTTCTGTTTCATATAACCTTGATAACACTGTTTACCTTTTTTTAAGCTATACCAAAACTGTAGATTTTGAAGACATGTTTGCCGAACATACATCGACGTACAAATAATTTCCTTTGAACAGTTATACCATACCCGTAATTTTACATTTGAAAATATTGATCTGTAAATAAATGATATGGGCAAATATAAGTTTATTGCCTTGAATTCAAAATTACTTTGATGAAACACATTTTTAACGAATAACCGACTAAAGAAATTTTAGTCGATAGTCGGTATGATCGAACGATAGTCGAGTATTCGAATATTCGTTGACATCCCTAATTATTTTGTCTGAAATCATCAGAAGTAGGATTAGATCCCATGGAGGAGTAAGCATCTCCTGTCAGCTGGTCACACTGTCCGTTATCTTTACTCACGATTGGGTAAATTGATAAATCGGAAGTGACTTTAGGGTGAAAAAATTGAACAATATAGAATCTATATTGGGATAATGTATAATTAATTCAGAAAAAGTGAAAGGTTTAATTTAAATTGAAGTTTTTCTTGGTAATGATCATTTCTTTTAGAAATAACTAATATTTCTTAGTTAAAGTACTACATTTATAGATAAATAACACTTTTTTTTTAGTTCAGAGAGATTTGACTCCGTGGACGACTTGGACTGTCTGCTCTGTAACCTGCGGTGACGGATTACAGGCGAGAAGTCGGCAGTGTGATCTCACAGACAGTGAGAAGGACCAGGAACAGTGCTATTATCAAGAGGAGCAAGAGAAGAAATGTCAAACAAACACACCGTGTCCAAGTAAGTAATAGTATTATACTGCATTACCGGGTTGTTTGATCTGTGCTGAAGCGCCCTAAATCATATTTGATTTTTTCAATTGGGTCATTTTATATGGTAAAAAAGCAGAAAAGGTATATGAGATAGAAATGTTGATTTAGATTTTTAAATCTTAGAATTTTCATCTGTAGAAAAAGTTTTAAAAGGTAAATTTCAAATATATGTATTTCATACCTTAAATGTAAATTCGAAATTCTGTATTCATGAATATTCATGATACGTGTAGTTGACGGTTCCTGGTCATCCTGGACACAATGGGGAGATTGTTGTGTAAACAGTAGGACACGATCACGAACATGTGACAATCCAAAGCCGGAGCATGGAGGGGCAAACTGCGTCGGGGATGCTGAAGAGACTGGGAGTTGTCTTGGCTGTCCAGGTTACTATCTTACCTCTGTGTTTTCTAAGAATAAACGCAATACCTATAACAGTCGTCCTTATCTCGTTCATGATATTTTTCAACGTTAATTAACGTAAATAGAATTCTTTTATGCATTGTTCATTGTTCATAGCGTTTATAAAAGATGTGCATTCTATTTTATTAAAAGGGGGAAAACCAGACCCAATATGGACTTCTTGGGATATATGTCCGGTCACATGTGGAGGAGGAGTGACTCGAAGGTCACGCTCTTGCAACTTGACCCCAGATGAAGCTATCCGTTACAAATGCTTCAAACAAGATAGTCAAATGAAGAGCTGCTCTGTGCAACCTTGCCCAGGTATACATTTAATAGACTGAGCATCGCAGAAAAGTGATCTCTTACTGCATAACTTTAGTTACGAACATCAGAATGAAAAAATCCCGTAAGAGGAGGAAATTAAAAAAAAATTGTGGGGAATAAATTAATAATCGACATTTGTACATTTATTCTTGCTTCTTTTTTATGCTATCCTAACAGGCATTTTGCCCCTGGACACATAATGGTTACAAATAGGAAAGTAGAACATTTAATTGTTTATTTCATCATCTTTCAGTATGGGCCAGTTATCTAAATTTTGTGAGTTTAACAAAGTATATTTTAAAAATCAATTCTTTCAATATATCCTCTGTTTTTTTAATATGTGTTAGGTGAATGTGTAGACATTGTTCTAAAATATACTTGATACCTAAAATTATAATTCCCATCAGAAAACAGGCAGGGAGTATTAGGGAGTAGGGTAAAGATTTTTTTTAATTAAGTGTAATTTTTCTGGCTGCCACAAATGATACTGCATGTCTGTATATATTTGTATGTACTTGCTTTTTAATAGTTGAATTTTTTTTTTATCTTCAGGCCATTGTTCATTTCTTCCTCATATAGACAACTTCTCCCGTAGTTTTATTCATTACATCTGATGCATAAGTTACCCTTTTCTGAAGAATGATGATTAGACTGTAAGCTATCACAGAGACTTAAACAATGTCGCTGGCAATAGCTACTAAGGGCAGTTTTAAATCTGTGGGAAAAAAATAATTTACAGACAGATACTTTTGAATACGAAATTCGGAATACATATTCATCTCACCGGCATGTCATTGTGCAACAAAGTCGTCAGCATTTTATTTGTCCTCTAAACGGGTGAAACGTTTTAAATGACACACCTATCGATAATTTTTTAAACCAAACCAAGCCATGGTGCTGCTATGAACTTCGCAGATTTACTATTATTTAACCGCCATGTTCATCTTAAAACCGGAAGTACGAGTTCGTAAATATGAAAACTCGATCCCGACTCAAATTTGACATCGAAAAAAAAAAGTCTGTTTTATTTTTTTTCTGAAATTCGAAAACTAGAGCGGTGGGTTTGTAAACCTAAAAATTAAATAATTGCAGGCCTTAAATATGTATTTAGATCATTGGCATATTAATCAGAAGCAGAGAATTCATGCATTTCACTATATAATCATTAGAACCCCGCCCTAACGCCATAACCCCTGACCCAGGGGCCCTGAAGTTCACAAATTTGGAAGAATCAGCCTTACATAATTATGTGCCGTTTCTCACGGGCATTATTAAAAAATTATGAAACTCTTTAAATAGATTTATTATTTATGAAAAAAATATACGTTTGTCCCTAATAAATTTATCTACAAGTACTAAGTTATTTCCCGGAAGAAATTTACGCAATAAATTAAATATTTGTATTTAATGTCTAAAGCTTACAATCTCTAGTGTATCCAAAATTCGCAATTAAATATTAAAATCTTAGGAAAAAAATACATGTAGAAGACCGGCCGAAAGAAAGGTCCAAAGAAATCGGCTTCAACGAACTATATAATTCAAAAAAAAAAATAATTTCCTGAGTGGAAATTTAAATAATTGTTAATATATTGACGCTCCGGATTGATACATTTAAACTGTGTCAACAGAATATGAATCTGCTACAACTGCACATATACATGTACGTTTACGCGAAGCTCTCACTTATGTACATGTAAACATTTATATATCAGATACTTCAAACCTCGTATTAATTAACGAACATTGAAGGATAAAATACTTTTCTTCTTCACAATACAAGACACAAAAAATAATACACAATAATACACAAATATTAAAAGAGTGAAATGCGACTTTTCCGACTAAATAATTTAAATCATTGCTATTAAACTTTGTGTGTACTGTTTCTTATGCAAATGAAATATTAATCCCTGAAAATTATTTTAGACTTACCCGGTAATCTCATATAAGGCATATTCGAAGGGCGGGATGTTGAAAGTTCGTTACTGATTTAAAATTAGATAAATATGATTTAACCAAATAGCCAAAAATAATATTGACTTCTGAAATGAAGTTATAAACGTATGAAATGAAATCGATTAATACTATAAATTGATTCGGTGCAATACATATACTCGTCTTGCATGGTCACGACGGAATCAGACTTCTTTTTTTTAAATTATCATTATAGTAAAGTACCTTAAAAAATAATTCGAGCAAATTTTCATAGTTTAGAATGTTAGAATTATTTCAATCTTTCCTAGAAATTGTTTCCTAGAATTAATTCTGCCTGTAACCCGATGAAAACCCGGTGATCCGAAAGAAAACCCGATTCATCGGGAGAAAATGAATATAATTGCATTTAGGAAAGATACATATCAATCCCCTCCTAATAATTATTTATAATTTTTCGGGAGAGAGGGGGGAGGTACGTATACACCGTAACCTACCGAAAATCATCCTCTCTACTGATTAATTAAAGACAAATCTTATAAATATTTAATTTTGACCAAAATATCATACAGTTCGATGATTTAAAAAAAAATATGGAATCGAATATTTCCTTTTCAAAAATTGATTCTCTGCTTGATTATGATATGATTATTTTCTTAATTTAATTTATTATTAATTATTTAAATTATTTATTATATTTTTTTATTTTAACTTTTCCTTCTGCGCTTTAATATTTCTTTTAATGATGAAAAACTGAGGGATAAAACTTTCTTTTCTCTTTCTTGGTTAAAATAATCTTATTTTAGTTAACAAAACGAAAAAGAAACTCGGAATACCTCAGTAGTTTCTTCCTATAATAAAGATAAAAAGCGAGGGTTTCCGAATATACACGATAAACGCAAAACACGATACACGATAGAACCTGATAAACGATCTACACGATAAACGCAAAACACGATAAACGGAAAACACGATAGAAAACGCTAAACACGATAAACGGAAAACACGATACGATAGGATACACGCACGATACGATAGGATACACGCACGATACGATAGGATACACGCACGATAGGACACGATAGATTTGTAAAGAATAACGATGCGGGTACTGTACTACATATGTATTTGAAAAATGTCGGAAATGAAAACAAAAAATGTCAGAAATGAGAAGTTGATAATTACCAAAAATTCCGGAAATGAAATGCAGCCGATCATAGACTAGTTGTTTCATTAATAGGTCCAATAATCAATCAATTTACACTTTAAAATTCCATTCACGAAGAACGATAAAGACATCAACATCATTCCACGTGCAGAAATGAGTGTTCAGTAGAATTGACAACAATCTACGCAATCATGTTATAATCCATTTTGTTTTTTGATTGAAAATCAAATTATCAGATAAGTAAGTAAGAACCTTTAATTTGGAAATTTGACGTGCTTATTATTCATCACTTTCCAATACCATAAAAAAGCATGTGCAATTCTGAGTGTTCAAGGGTTAAATTTTGGTTAATAGAGTAGAAACATTCAGTAAAGGGTAACTGTTCAATTAATTTCATTCAATAACCACTCGTATGCAATCCAATAATTTTTATTCAACAGAACAAACATGGACCTTTAAAACATCAGAGGTGGGATCAAGTGCAATGGAGGAGTGAGCATCCCTTGCCGACTGGTCACACTAACCATGTGCACTTTGTAATATTCGGAAAAATGGAAAAATCTGTAAAGAATTCAGTGTGTAAAAAATGACCCAACAATCAATATGAAAAAGTCAGTCAGCAGTTGGCCTAATGATAGACTGTATTTGCTGATAAGATCATTGTATCGATCAAAGTTTTACGAAATGAGGTCTTTAAACGAGACTGCTGATATTCTTGCTCCATCAGCTTGTTTGTCAATAACTTACAGTACCTCGTTTAAGAATTTCAAACAACTAATAGTCCTCTGCGTCTCCGCACAGATATAAACCTTTGGTCTGAATGAAGATACACGTTAAGGATTTTATTGCATTTGGCAATATTTAAAAAAAAAAAGATTGCATAATTGATTTTTAAAACATGCAGCATTTACTACCACCCAGTAAATTCAAAATTTACAACATGACAGGCCTATGGCGCGTATGCGCGGCTCTTATTTTGTATTTGTTTAACGGAGTATTGAGCTTGAATACCGTTCCTTTATTATCTGCTAATATTTCATTTTATGGTTTGATAAATTTATTTTTATCTCAAGATATATATGATCGTTGAATTTGTATTTTTAAAGCACGCCTACGAGAACAAATAGTTACACTTGTCTATAGTTAAGTTCTTCGGTAAAAATCCGTATATTACAAATTATATACATATGTATGACATTTAATTTTAGAGGTTATATTTCCAGTTCAGTAAGCCCATAAACGTTTTAATGTTAAAAAAAAACAAACAAGAATTAAACGAAAGACACCAAGCAACTTTTGGACAATTTGAAATATCAAGGTTTTAACAAAATCAACAGTTTAAAAAATAAAAGTCCAGGCTTTTCAATATCACTGACAGCTGCTTTTTCAATAAAAATGGAACTCGTAAATTTACGTACCTTGTCATTGTTCATTTACAAAATTATATTATTAAAACATTCTGATTGTACACACAAGTCCTCTGAAGTCGATATCAAAAAGATGCTTGAGTTTCTGATTGACAATATCTATGTTAATTTTTGGATACCAGGTATTCCAATTAACAATTTATTGGAATTCCCGTGGGTTCCAATTGCACCCCGTTATTAGCAGACCTATTTTTATATTCATATGAAGCAAAATTTGTGCAAAATATTATGCGTGAAAAGAAGAAAACAGTTGCTGTGACTTTCAACTCGACAATTAGATATATCGACGACATATTGTCAATTAACAATTGTAATTTCCATATTTATGTCGATACGATAATCCTAGTGAGCTTGCAAGTGAGATAAAAGATACGATAGAGTCTGACACATCTGTTTCATATTTTGATATTTTGCTTGAAAAAGACGTAAATGGTAAATCAAGCAAATTCAAAGAATTGTGGTCCCCGGCTTTCGATGTCTTTGTGGGTGAGATGTCATTTTTTATGACATATTGTGTCTAATATGAACACCCTATCATATGTTATTTATTTATATATTACATGTATCACTAAAGTCGATTTAAAAAAATAAGATCAATCGTGAAGGTCAAGGTCAAAAATCATAGCATGTTCGGAAATATCTTGTCACAGGTAATGCACATGACAAGTATGAAAGCCCTCTCTTCTCAATATAAGGAACAAGATGTGTTTGTGAAACACTGATGACCCCGTATGGCAACATAACGAAGATTTAACTTTTCTTAAATGCAAATTCAATAAATTATTACCCAAAGTAGGGTTTTCAGACAAGAAATACGATTGTGAAATACAAAATCCCTAGCACTACATGTTCAAAAGTTATGGTCAAGGATAAATTTTTGAAAGGTAGGTCAAACTTCAACGTGAAAGATCTGAGTTGCTGATTTCTTAAGAAAGGTCACAAGTAGTACATATGTGAAGAATGAAAACCCTAACCCTAAACGTTCAATAGTTATGGCCAAGGTCAAAGTTTTTGAAAAGTAGGTCAATCACCAAGGTCAAGGTCAAAGTTCTTGGTATTCAATGAAAGGTCTTCTCACAAGGATTACATATATGAAGTATAAAAGCCCTAGCCCTTACCATTCAAAAGTTATAGTCAAGGTAAAAAATTTTTATAAGTACGGAAATCTCCAAGGTCAAGGTTAAAAGGTCATAGCTGTTGGTATTCAATGAAAGGTCTTGCCAAAAAAAATACATATGTGAAATATGAAAATCCTTGTATCTACCGTTCAAAAGTTGTGACGAAGGTCAAATTTTTTGAAAAGTAGCTCAAATTCCAAGGTGAACTCCAAGGTCAAGGTCAAAGGGTCAAAGTTCTTGGATTTCAATAACAATTCTTTTCACAAGGATTACGTGTGTGAAGTATAAAAGCCCTAGCCATTGCCGTTCAAAAGTTATGGTCAAGGTTTTTTTCATAAGTTCTGAAATCTCTAAGGTCAAGGTCAAAATTGTTTGTATCCAATGAAAGACTTTGCCACAAAAAATACATATGTGAAATCTGAAAGTCCTAGTTTCTACCATTCAAAAGATATGGCCAAAGTAAAAGTTTGGAATTTTTGTGTAAAAGGTCAAATTTGATGGTGCCCAAAGAAAGGTCTTGTCTTAAGGAATTCACGTGTGAAATATGAAAGTCATAGCTCCACTAAATCAAAAGTTATGGGCAAGGTTAAAGTTTTTGCGGCAGACGGACAGACTGTCGGCCAGACGAATGAGATTTAATGTCCCCTCGCTTTTGCGAAAGCGGGGGACAATAACAACCAAGCTATTTGATAAACGTTATGACTTTAACTTTTCTATCATAAACTTTCCTTACTTCTGCAGCAATATGCCTTCATCACCTGCCTACGGAGTTTAAGTATCTCAGTTGATTCGATACGCAAGAGCATGCTCTATGTATAAACAATTTCTAAAACGAGATAAATTATTGACAAACAAGTTGATTAAACAAGGATATCAACAGTCTCCTTTAAAGGTCAAGTACGGAGACTTTTGTAAAATTGGAATAATACATACATAATTGTCCACCGGTCTCACATGATTTAAATTTTCATAGCTGTTTAATTGAAAACCGCCTGGCATGACTTCTGCTGCGCGATTAAAATTTACCTGGGCTATCGATATTTTTAGAGTGACGCGAGTTATCCCCCATAACTTATTACGTCATCATGTCGTAAGTTCTATGGTCGATAGTTTGACCTTGTCACCAAATGCAATTTATCATTGAGTCAAATGCTGACAAACGTTTTTCATACTAATTGTTAGTCAATTGTTTATACACTGAATTGACGAAGGATTTGTCCATTATTTCCCAATCATGACTAGGAGCATATGGCGGGTGTGACCGGTCGGCAGGGGATGCTCACTCCTCCATGGCACCTAATTCAATTTCTAATGTTTTGGAGGTCCTTGTTTGTTCTGCTCTTATTTTGTATTGTTTTATGGACCTTTGATCTTGAATGCTGTTCGTTATCTCCATATGTTTCAATGATATTTTCGATAAGGATAAAGATAATCCTCTGACTATAAAAAGAAACATTTTCCCGATGAGACTGTGTATTATGTAAATATTACCTAAGACAAATAGGTAAACTTTGAATACTGTCAACATGCTTCAATATATATATATTTGTTTTAAAACAACCTTTCTATTTAAATAAACAAATATAAAAAAAAAACAAAAAAACAATTGCTCTTTAGAATTTGGGGGAAAAAATGATTCAGAGACTTTCCGCAGGACAAATGTCTTTTATGACGTCGTTTCCTGATTATGACAATAAGCACACGACTGGTGTGACCGATCGACAGGGGATGCTCAATCTTCCATGGCACTTAATCCAACGTCAGACGTCTTAAAAGTCCGTGTTTGCTCTGCTCCTGATTTGTATTGTTTCAGAAGTTTTTGTTCTTGGATACTTGTTCCTTATCTCCTTTTAGAAGGAAAATGGAATATGCATTTATTTAACATATTTTAAAAAAATCTTTAATATAATTTACATCACTCTTTTAATTACCGAGCAGGATTCAATTTTAAAACACTAGTATTACAATTCGTATGATTTAATTCAGATACGCTAAAAACTAAATGTTGAAAGGTTGCTTCACAAAAAATTTTATCCCAAGCTAAATCCTAAATATACTAAAAATTTATTGCATTAAAAATATTTGTTTGTATTTTGAAACTCGTAAAAAATTGCATGTTTAAAGATACACACAATAAGACCGAGAATCTTCAGCTGAATTACATCTACATGTAGTCGGTTCTTCGAGTACTTACGAGGACATGGCTGTGTATTGCATGTTTGACTCTGCTTATCTGTGTAGTAACACTGGTATTTATTAGCTTCATCACTTGTCAGGCCACAATCTCGGGATCTCTTCTGAACCCCACCTCCACAGGAAACAGAACATTGTCCCCACGGTGACCAGTTTGTCACCACTTTTCCTCCTGTGTATATATAATCAATTTGCATATTAATTTTTCTCAAAATCTTGACAAATGAAGACCTGACAAGACTTCTATTCACTCAAGTGTATATAATCACAAAGATTGTACAGCCTCATTATTTAGGTCGTTTATGTTCCCGAACAAACAACTCAGATTAATGAAGCGCTCAAATTACTGAATGTGGCTTACGCCCGTTCGAGAATTTTTCAATCATCTTGAGACGTCGCCGCTAGAGGAGAATAATAAATTTAGACCTGCACTCAATATTTAAGGTCTTTGAGTATTGAGGGAAACATATTTGGTATCATTTAAATTGTTTCTTTTTTCAAACATTTTGTCAGGTCGGAGAGAATACTCGAAATCGGGTATTATTCGTGAAATCGCGTATAATACCCGATATTAGGGTATCGTTGAATCCGCGAAATCGGGTATAGGAGGTGTAATCACCTAATAGAACTTAAACAATGGGATGGCGCATGTTGCCGAGTTAACTTTCATCTAGATACGAATGTTTTCCAAAGGTATCACAAGCCAAGTAAGAATTTTGGCGTCAAGGTTAATGCGCTCAGGACAACAAATATCCGTGGAGCTCAGTACATTTCATGATCTGCACACAAAAAGGCGTTCGATTTGCTTTATATTTTTCATAATGTTGAAAGTATATGCATCTTCCTCATGTTCATTTCCAACACAACATAATTGTAAAGTATCAGAATTCGGGAATTTATAATAATTCCACATCAAAACGACAAACATGAACAATTTGTAAATTAATCAAATTGTACGGAAACACATTTCACACACAAGATATAATGCCATGTATAAACAAGGGATTGTCTATCGTATCTAATTATACGTCATTAATTACTTTCACATTCATCTTGTGCATAAAATCAAATTTATTTATGAATGTATAATTAATGTATTGATAAAAATGTCTAAAATTTCGGCTAAAAAAAACCCTCTTTCTCTTTTTTTGAAAATCTTTTTTTTTTTATCATTCATACATATTTGCAGAATATGTCTTCAACATTTTAGCAGAGACAGTGATAGTTTCAGGAATACAGCTTATGAGAGAACATAACTGTTGATCGTTTAATTTCGCTAAGTCATCAATATTTTACCATTTCTTGGCGACTTCATTAAATTGGTATTCATGCTCTTATATACCACAGGAAAATATATCCATTGGGATCTAGATGCATATTTAATATAGCTAATGTATTAGAGAGAAAGACTTGATGCGAACACTAGCTAATAGTTCTGCAGAAGAATAAAGGTTATTTCTTGACATTTTTAAAATATATACCAACAACTATGAAAAAATATTTATGAACATTTAAAATTTAATAATAAAACGTAAATGTGCCATATCTTCAAAAAATATTTTTATTTTGCATAGGTACAATCCTTTCAGGATTTTTTACATAATATTTGTAGATTATGAAGAAGAACTAATCAATGCACCAAAAGTGAGGATGATGCTTGCAAAAAAGGAAAATTAATTTTCCCACAATTCAAAGAGATTCGTTTGTAACAGTTGTATTTAAATCTCATTCTTGTCTGGCATGCATTTGATAAGAACCATGTAATGTAACAAATATTATTTTCTTTCTTCATTTCCTCAATAAAGCAAAACATGACTTTGACTTTTTGAATAAAAAGTATAAAAACATCCCATTTTTGTGCATTTTTTCCATAAAGCATTCTAAAAATATACAATCTATTTGATGGTTTAATTGAAAGCTGAATTTTATTTAGTCTATGGAGGAAAATTTCTATAAGTATAATTTACATGTCCATATAGTAATACTAATTAGGCCAGCTTAAATTTTTAACGGATTTATCATATTACATGTAAACAGTTGAATTAATGTTAATTTTGGTTATTTCGTACATAAAATGAAAATCTACCGGTATTGCACTATTCAAAAGATTTTAATTTTCCCCCTTATTCAGCATATTATTTCTTTTTTATGATAAAAAATATCTTGCTTATTTTATACAAGACAATAAATATTTATATTTACATTTGCTGTGTTTTTCTGCATAATCAACTATCTACAAAATAAGAAATCGATTCGTTTACAAAGGGGTTTTCTTTTACAATTCCATACAAAAAATGGTGTGCATTTTTTAGCGTATCTGAATTAAATCATACGAATTGTAATACTAGTGTTTTAAAATTGAATCCTGCTCGGTAATTAAAAGAGTGATGTAAATTATATTAAAGATTTTTTTAAAATATGTTAAATAAATGCATATTCCATTTTCCTTCTAAAAGGAGACCGGACGAAAACGGATGGCAATAGGTCACCTGAGTTTACTCAGGTGACCTAATAATACAATACAAATGGAAAATTTAACAATACAAATGGAAAGAATCGAATATTGCAACGTTTGACTTGCAATAAAGAAAATTGAGCCATTTATTTTCATAAATTAGTTAAGAGGTCAAGGGGTCACATCGCTCACCTAAGCACTGTGGCCAGGAAAGGAGCAAAAATCATCTAGTATTAAATACCTTAAATTTACAAGTGGTCCCTACAAACCCGGTATCCCTAAAAAAGAGGGGGGGGGGGTATATGATTTGAACAAAATTGAATCTACACTAAGGATACTTACATATTCCTTTCGATTAACTGTGACTTTTTCCCTACAAGTTTGAACTTTCATGTCGCCCCACCCTACCCCTGGGGTCATGATTTGAACAAACTTGATTCTTCAGTATCTGAGGATGCTTCCATACAAATATGACCAAAAATGGGTTTGCTGTTCATAAGAAGATTTTAAAGACTAACTCTTCCTAAATGTTCCTTTGATCATCCATTATGGTCCCATCCTATCCCCAGGAGATGATAAATTTGAATCTACACCACCAAAGGATGCTGTCCTGTAAATACGACCAGTTATAGCTTTGCTGTTTTTGAGAAGATTTTTTAAAGATTTTTCCCTATATATTCCAATGCAAGACTTTGATTTCCATAATCGGCCCACCCTACCCCCAAGAGTCATTAATTCATCTTCGACTCAGATGAACTTAAAAGCCAACTTGAGGTATAAAGCGTCGTTAAAGACAAAAGAATCGCCTCAAGGGAATTCCTTTTGATAGAATGAATTGATCGGAAATAAATGAGGACGATCTTGAAAGAGATCGGAATTTTGATAAAGGCTATTCCTCTTTGTGGTTAAAATATGCTGAGACAAATGCTGCTTGCCAAAGTTATCCGAATTCAGCGATAGAGACTCGGACTGTATTCACCGAATTGATAAAACAGGTGTTCAGTCAGTCCTGTAAAACCCACACATGTTCGTGGGGTCCAATTTTTCGGGGTTTGAAAAAGAAATATTGGTTTGTGGTGATTTGATTACGTTGTTGGAGAAGTGTTGACTAGTAAAACGTATGAAACTTACTATTTCGAGGTGGTCATGAAACACGAAAACATAAAAAAAATTATTAACCTCTCACAAAAATTAGTGATATAACAGTGTCTTAAATCCACTGAAACAACTCATTTAGAAGGGTATTCGACTGTTTCTTGTTTGGTGTGGAAACCTATGTTATACTTATGAGAGTAAGGTCAGAAAAATGACCCGAAAAACGGTCGGTTGCAGACTATATGTTTTTATAGAAAGAGGTGAATATAGAATTATCAGGGAAAGAGAACTCACAATCAAAGAATAGAGGGGTTTTGAAGGCGTTTTGTGTTTTTAATTACAATCTATTTCTTTCATGGAAGACACGGTGTTTTAGACGCATTCAATATGAATCATTTAGCTGCATTACATTACAATGACAAACAAGAAATCTGTGAGCCAATGCTCACTAGTAATACCCCCGCTCTGATGTAAATAAGCACTATCATGTTAATGTTCTGTTTATATAAGTTCAATTACACATCCTTTGATTACAGTACACATAATAATTATAAACATTTGATAAGTATCCGACTCTCTAAGCATAAACAACTATAAGCTTAGAACATAAGGAAAATCAAATCCTTAACGACATACTATGTCAATGCAATGAATTTAATGAACATGCAAAATATTTTTTATGATGTATCATACAGCAAGGTTTGTAGAATTAAGGTTTTATTTTGACAATTTTTTCGTAATAAACATAATTTTAAATAAGAATCATTTAATGTTTCCATTTAATAAAAACAAGGGATCTAACTTTGCAGAATAACAATAATTATTAATGAAATGTATCTGTCATATAAGTAAAAGGGGTTGAAGCTTGTGCAAGCTAAACTTTGTAATAACTAAAGATTGTCCGTTATATAGTTTAACGACGTATTCTGCCTCCGCAATAAAGCTGCAGAAGTGTAGCTCGCTGGTTGAGAAAATTTACACAAACAAACCAGAAAGCTACAAATGTAAGAATTGTGTTTTAACACTCTCCCGGTTATATAAGCGTTCCTCCACTCAAAGCATGAAATCTATTTATCAGCAATATATACATTGTAATTACTTTTAATGATGTTACACATTGTAAAGCTTATTCATTAGATTGATATCATTTAGTGTATTTTATTTTTTTACTCATTAATATAAGTAGTGTCATACAAATCTCCAAATAACAAATCAAATTCGATATATATAGGCAAAAAAAAAAATTGTGCATTTCATTCTTAAACCAAGCATATTTTACATTTGTCAGGGTTATATGAGTAGATTTGTTTTCTTTAACAGATATCAATCATGATTCAGTACTTTGTATTCAAAATATACATGTAGATCATACGGATGCAAGAAATTGCCGTTTTCAACAATTCGGTCTTCACTTTTTACAAAATGATGAATTATTTTAATTTCTGAACTTAACTTCACCCTTCATTTATTTATCAGAAAAGTTATACAACTTGCCAATGACATTTACATTAAAAAAGCTGAAGAGCTATGGCAAGTCAAACGTTGCAATATTGGATCTTTTCCATTTGTATTGTAAAATTTTCCATTGTATTGTATAATTTTTATTTGTATTGTATAATTTTTCATTTGCATTGTATATTTTTCATTTATATTGTAAAATAATCATTTGTACTGTATAATTTTTCATTTGTACTCTATATTTTCCATTTGTATTGTATAATTTTTTATTTGCATTGTATCCGAGGGATTGTTTATTTTGGTTTGTTACGAAGGATTTCATTGGTTTTATCTAATCCTATATCGGATTTGGTAATACCCGAGATGTTCCGGGAAGTTTACACGTGTTACCCAGTCTGAGCATAGACAGGCCTGCCTGTCTGATCCTCGATATACAGACAGGTGACCAGTAATGTAAAGGGCCGCGCTCATTGGCTGATAGTCGCCCGCGTGGCACAGTGGTTAGAGCGTCTGCTCTAGAGTCGCAAAGTAAGGAGTCAATCCTTACATCGCGGGTTCGAATCCCTCTGTGGGACGTGAAAACCGGTCCTTCATATGAGTCCGTATAAACCGAGGCCCCGTGTCGCAGTAGGTGCAGGAACGAAAAAGATCCCTCACTGCTCAATGGCCCTAAGTGCCGAGTATAGGACAAAATTTGTAGCTCTCCACTGGCAAGTGGTGGCGTCTCCATACGAGTAAAACAAAATTCTCGAGAGGGACGTTAAACAACATACAATCAATCATTGGCTGATAAAAATTCACGCTTAATTCGTAGAAATTTAAATGTCTCGGGGAAACCAAAACAGATCACATAGTGCAAAGACATCGGCCGTTATAATTGATAGCCAATGAGCGCGACCCTTTACATTACTGGTCACCTGTCTGTATATCGAGGATCAGACAGGCAGGCCTGGGTAACACGTGTAACCTTCCCGGAACATCTCGGGTAATACCAAATCCGATATGATTAAACCAATGAAATCCTTCGTAACACACTAAAATAAACAATCCACCGGATACAATGCAAATAAAGAATTATACAATACAAATGAAAAATTATACAATACAAATGATTTTTTTTTACAACAACAGGCCCACGGGCCTTATAGGTCACCTGAGTATTGTGTAACAACTTTCAAACAATTACCTTTGGTTTGTGTTTTAAACCAGAGGCCATGAAATTCACAATTTTGAAAGAGGCACCATCAGTCAGAAACCAGAGAAGAATCCTACCTAAGTGTAGTCTACTTGTGTGCCAAAACTGTAGGAGTAGCATTTTGAAAAATTGTTTACAGACAGACGGACGACGGACACCTTACAATCGCATAAGCTCTTCTGCTTATATTAGATATACATGTAATATTATTAGACTGTTTCTTGTTTGGTGTTGAAACCTATGTAATACCTATGAGAGTAAGGTCAGACAAATGACTCGAAAAACTGTCGGTTGCAGACTACATGTTTTTATAGAACGAGGTTAATATAGCATTATCAGGAAAAGACAACTCACAATCAAAGAATAGAGGGGTTTTGGATGGACGTTTTTGAAGGCGTTTTATGTTTTTAATTACAATCTATTTCTTTCATGGAAAACACGGTATTTTAGACGCATTCAATATGAATCATTTAGCTGCATTACATTACAATGACAAAGATGAAGTAGTTGCCCGCGAGGCGCAGTGGTAAGAGCGTTTGCTCTAAGAGTCGCGAAGTAAGAAGTTAATCCTTACGTCGCGGGTTCAAACCCAACTCTATGACGTGGAGAACGGTGCTTAGGATGAGACCGTTTAAACCGAGACCCCGTGTCGCAGTAGGTAGTGGCACAAAAAAGTTCCCTCACTGCTAAATGGTCCTCAATGCTGAGTATAGGACAAAATTTGCAGCTCTCCAGCGGCAACTGGTGGCGTCTCCATAAAAGTGAAAAATTCTTTAGAGGGACGTTAAACAATATACAATCAATCAATCACCGATGAAAGAAACATAAAGCCTTGACAGTTATTGACAAGAGCCTGGTCAACTCATAGTATCCATGCAATTCGAGCACCCCCTCTTCAGTTATGGATGAGTGGACAAATTCAAAATCCTGTTGGCATCCCCCTTGGCAGGACCAACATGCAAGGTTATAGTGTAGAGGGTATCATTGACCACAACGATGTTGAATATGGCGACAGACCAGTATAGGACCGACATGCAAGGTTATAGTGTAGAGGTTACATTGTCCACAACGATGTTGAATATGGCGACAGCTGACCAGTATAGGACCGACATGCAAGGTTATAGTGTAGAGGGTTACATTGTCCACAACGATGTTGAATATGGCGACAGACCTGTATAGGATCGACATGCAAGGTTAAAGTGTAGAGGGTTACATTGTCCACAACAATGTTGAATATGGCGACAGACCAGTATAGGACCGACATGCAAGGTTATAGTGTAGAGGGTTACATTGTCCACAACGATGTTGAATATGGCGACATACCAGTATAGGACCAACATGCAAGGTTATAGTGTAGAGGGTTACATTGTCCACAACGATGTTGAATATGGCGACAGACCAGTATATGAACCACAGGCAAGTTCCAGTTATAAGTATTTAACAAGGTATCTAACTCCGAATTACACGGAGTACTCCCCTCCCGTAGAATCGCATTCATTTACACTGACAAATAGTTTATACCTATGTCTTCTACGATAGTTTATCTACACAACCATATACGGCATGCGTGTCTTTATTTTCTTTAGTCTCCATAAGCAGCGTCACAACTCTGCTCACCGAGTGGAAAAGTCGAATTCAACCATGAAACGGCATGTGTTAATCTCGCACAAAAAACAAAATTTAAAAATAAATGGGTTTAAGAATTCAATACCAGTGTTTAGATATTGCAGTGAGTTAATAGAACTTGTTTACATTGTACGTCTGATTTCCCTGAAAACATTTACAATGTTTATTCGATGTAATTTTAGAAACCTATTTTTAGCCAATCAAAATCTCTGTGCGGGATCAGCACATACCAATTCATGGTTGCGTCGACTTTTCCGCTCGTTGAGCATGAATCAGTTTTATCAAAAAACACATACAATTATAGATCACAGGCACCTGAATTTTCTTTTATCAATTATTCCTTCAATATTAAAGCCCACTATATATATAAATATACAAGGTGTGCAACGCTTGACCCCTTCGTCGATTCAGGCTTCAATTTAGTATATCAATCGGAAATGCCTACCAGTTTGCGTGCAGCATTGGGCTAAAATATTTCTTACTTTTTTTCATTAAGTTTAAATCCAACGCGTTGATAATCACCCCTTTATTATGCATCGAACAAAGATTTTCCTTTTGTTAATATTCATTTTCAGCATGTCTTCGGTAGACAATCGAACAATTTAAGTGCGGGGTTTGCCGATCATCTCAGGTGTTTGACAGAAAGATCCAAGTACGAAGGCACATTTTGGAGCAGCACTCCGGATACGCTTTCATGTGCTCCGGCTGCCAAAATAATGACATTCCCTGGGCAGGACAACCATACCAGCGGTTCCGGGAAATACTCTTAGTACTAGGCGTACGGAGGTAATGCGCCGCAGTGATGGCCTTGCTTATATAGACTTATATCTCCTTCCCAAAGAAACGCCGATGGAGTCCTTCACCACAGGTCTGGCGGCGCAGCAGGTTGAAAAGCTCGAGTAGCAGCAGCAGTAGTGGAGGTACTAGCCCAAGCAGGACCCCTCAGCTGAGGAGGTGCCTTCTGTTTTGGTCCACATACAGCCTGTCTCAGTGAAGCGATCTGAGCTCATGCCAGGACTGACTCTATATGTAGACGTTGAAAAGTTCAAGGAAGCTTTGTAATAACACTGTAAACAAGAGGCCCACGGGCCTTATAGGTCACCTGAGTATCATGTAACAACTTTCCAGCAATTGAATTTGGTTGGTGTTTTAATCCAAAAGCCATGAACCCATTTTTTCCACGGAGGGTGTGTTTGACTCATGATTGTATAATAGTTTACAATGAATTTTTATTAGAAATGACTTTTACAACAGAAATATTGCTCTTTTATCTGATTTATATCGAATCTATGTTATTTGTTTGACGAAAAAATTTCCGTTCCGCTTTCCGTTCCGTTTTCCGTTTCGTGTTTTAGCAACACCCTTTATTTAATGCCCAGAAGCAGAGAAGATTTTTAAAGAATTAAGTAATGTATTTTCACTGTATAATTAATAAAGCCCCGCCCTGACACCAGAACCCTTGACCCAGAGCCCATGACATTCACAATTATGGAAGAGACATTCTTGCTCATCATAACTTTACACTTGGTTAGTTTATTTTCAAAATACGCAGGAGACAGTGGCGGAGTAGAGAAGATCTTCGAAGAATTTATACAGTTTCACTTTATAAACAATAGAGCCCCGTCCTAAAGAAACAAATATAATCATACTAAAATGTTATTCCAAATTTTGCATAAATATACATTTTTATTGATAACAAAAATATGGGAAATAATTATCATCTTAATTAATTATGACGTCATACATGACATCATTGAAAAACTGGCAACCTTGAATTTGCAATAAGGGTTTTACTAGCAATTAGCAGAAATTGTGAAACTATTTCATAAAAGTATGCCACAAGTTCTAGTGATAAAAAAAAAAAAACGGTATCCAGGGTGCAAAGAGCTTAGTAAATGGAAGTTATACAGAATTATAAGAAAAAAAATTGAAGCCAGTGGATGATCAAAGAAAGGGAAAAAGTGTAAGTGCAAAGACAACTGGAACAAATGAAAACATTGAGAAAATCAGAGACATTGTTTCAGAGACTCCTGCAAAATCTGTTAGTAAAATAACCGAGCTTGTAATCGATTGTGACTCGAAAATAAGAAAATCAAGTGGGTATCGGATGCTTAAATATGACTTATGATTTACATCTTACACCTTATCGAATCAGTATTACGCAGCATTTAAAAACCTGCGATATTTACATCATGGGCGAAGGAACGTAACGAACATTTCTGGGAAAATGTCTGGTTTTCAGACGAGACGCATTTTTACTTAGACTCTGATGTTAATACACAGAACATCCGCTTTCGGGGAACAGAAAACCCTAAATTCTATACTCGATGGCCGTGTAGTGTAGTGCAGCGCTGTGAGAATTCCATCGGCATCGAAAACAAGGTTTTAGACTTGCCTAAATGGCCGAGCAGTCTAGCGCGCTGTTCCTGTACTGCTAGGAGACAGATTCCGAAGGTCGAGAGTACAACCAAGAGATATGTAATGAATTCGTTCAAACAGAAAAGATGCCCGATGGACTTGGATTATGTTCATGCAGCTTTGAGGAGTTTCAACAAAAACTGAAACTTGTTTTCAGAGAAGGAATTGAAATTAATGCTATTATCTCACAACCCAACTTTCAGACTTGATTTGATGATTTTCTTTGAATATGTAGCATAATTACAAGGCATCAACCTGATATTTCAATTTAGAAGATGAAGGTCAAGGAAGAAATTGTTTTCTTCGGCTCCTGATATTTTATGAAATGGTTTGGAGAGGAGAGTTTAATGTGTTATAGATGTTAAAAAGAACATAAAAGGTGAAAATACATATGGCAGGCCTGTAATCAAGAGAACACGGCATGCATCTTCTGAAGTGGATCCTTGCCTGCCAGATGCCCTTTTTGCTCAAGTGGAAGAAAGCGACGGCGTCCTGACATGTCTTGAACTTGTTGGAGCCCGACACTCTTGGTGAGGCGTTTGGTCGGATGCTCATACATGTATGTCGGAGCTGCTTGGGAGTGTTTCTGCGGTGTTTATGGCACATGTCGCTTCATATTTGTGGTGGGGCCAGCCTCATCACCCATGAAGAGGCGCGCCTTGTCACGGGTATGAAGTGACATTTGCTATGGGTACCACCAGGGCACTCTTGAGTAGTTTTGACATGTGAGCGGCTGACCAGGTGCTTCATTGGGAGTGTCGGATTCTAGTACATTTTGGACAAGTCTGGTTATTGGGATGTCGATTTTTTTGGCACAAAGTTTTTACCGTTACCATTATGAATACGAATTTGATGTTAAAGGAAGTAACTCTAAAATAAAGAACAGTGTATGTAGATCTGTGTCATGTTTCTAAATTTACATTTTCAGTAATGATATCTAGATATCATTGGAAATGAGGATACAATAATGTATATAATACATAAAACTTCTGAAATAAATTTCTACCCATCCCTTGAAGGCGAATGCCGATGAAGATTATTTTTGTCCTTGCATTTATTTTTAATTATATGTTTGACAGATTCCACAGAATGGAAGTTACCATTGTTAATTGACAATACGTCGTCGATATATCTAAATGTGGAGTTAAAGGCAAAACAGTTTACGTTACACGGATGTATTCAATTTGTTTAACTCTGTACACAACCCTGAGCATAGGCTTACGATACTAGTAGGCCTAATTGCCGCTAGGGTTCGCTGTTATGAACGATAACTCGTTGCTGAAACTTGTTTAAAGCAGGTTCGAGGTATCGAACTGTTTATACACAAGTGAGATTTTAGCATTTCCTTAGTGTTTCTTTGCTATCAGTAGAATCGAGTGGTTTTAAAATTTAGCACTAATGTTAAACTTATTTACTATACAGTTGCGAACACCGTTTAATTACATATAAGTAAAATTTTAAATTAAAATAAAAAGTGAAGTCTACCCTCCTTCTTAGTTCTAACTTATTTAATTTTTATACTCGGTCGTTCTTCTTCGTAGCAACACAAATAAGATAATTAATTGTTGCATTTACTTGTAAAAATATATATGTTTATATATAGGAAGCGCAAAAGTGCGCAAACAAAAAACATCACATTATATTTTCTTCTTCATAACAATCGTGAAAGACAGTTAAAAATGTTGAATATAGTCTGTTCCCCATTCATTTGACCCTGTTATATCAGATAGAGTGAAGACATTCTTCTTCTTTTGGTCAACTCTTTTGTGTATAAAACAATGCAAGGAACCGGTTACCTTTTTGTGTACATAACAATCTAAACAAACATACTAAAGCAGCCTATATGTCATTGCTATAAACGATAACTCATAAATCGGCACTTAGTTGGTCATTCTTCACACCTGAGTTACCTGTCCTTAAAACACAACATCGAAGTAGTCAACTACAAATAATTAACGTTTTTAGTGATTTAATTAAAGGTATGCTAAGTTATTATCCTTTTTGATAATTTCATGTACCTATAAATCAATCTCTGAAATGTATTTTACCATATGTGTAACTTAAAAAATTAGTTGAAAGGCCTAATACTATTGCTAGGGTTTTGCTTTCGTACATTTCTACTCTGAATGGTTTGGATTTTAGATGTAATAATATTCATTAACACACAGCAAAATCGCTTCATAAATATCAAGGATAAAGTTATAATTTATGAAAGTGCAGGGATGTGTGAATTTGTATTTCCAATAATTTCCAGATAATATAAATTATATTTTCGTTTTAAATGCTATTGCTATATATAATAAGTCGTGACATTATATAGAAAATATGTGTCTAAGCAACTTTAAAAATCGTAAACTTAAGCAAGTTTATTATTACGTGAAATATATGGAGATGACGAACAGTTCAAGCTCAAAAGTCCATTAAACAATACAAAATTTGAGCAAAGCAGGCATGGACATCAGAGGTATGATCAGGTGCCACGGAGGAATGAGCTTCTTCTTCCGACCGGTCACACCCGCCCTGTGCTCCTTGTCTTGATCAGGAAATAATGCATATTTAGAAATGGCGTGCAAATTATTCATGAGATTTTTTCCACGTGATTTACTTCTCATTAATATTCATAAGATCCTGCAGAAACTCAATATACAATTTCTTTATTTTCTTTTAATATTTAAACATGCAGCCTTTTTTGTTTTATTTCGTTAAGCCCCTGTCATATATGTATGAGTAGAATTTTGCGTGATGGACATTTGATAATTCATTATACTGACTTTTTAATTTAAAAAAGTGGGTCACATTGATTTAAGAAATGGCCGTTTATAAATTAAAAAAGCGGTCGTAACTCTTCATGAATACATGTAATAAAATCATCTGTATTTTACTATCTAAAAAAAAACCCCATTCATCTGTAGCTATCAATCGGTGGAAGAACTCTGTCATCTTCCGATAAACACTTACATATTATCACCAAAATGATAAAAACAATAGGTGCTCTTTCCTTCAATAAAGCAATGTATTCTCGATTTGATTTTTCAAATGAAAAAGGCGCTCCCAACTTCCATTTTGGCAATCTCTCACCAGAGGGCGTATTAAGCTTCGAATCTACCTTTCACCTGACCATTCACATTTGTGCGGTGCAGAACTGTTTTGAAGTAGTGGAGAGTTCCAAGAGAGTTCTCACCCCTGTTTGATCATTTGAAGTAAATTTAATTAAAATAAAAATTTAAATAATGATTATTCTTATAAGGTTATTTTCGAAACTGACATATGAAATCTAACATCAATTTACAATGTGTAAGGAGGGGGAAGGGCATTTATTTCTGTTATTAATTTGATGGTTTCTATTTTTGTCTGTCATAGTTATCACTTTAAATTTTAATCATAATCTTTGTCATGTAATTACAAAAATTCATGAAAGGTTCTAATGCCTCTAAAAAGTCTTGTTTGTTGTGCCACATCTCAAAGACGATGGGATTTAAATCATCATATCTTCTCTCAGATGTCACAGAAATGCTTCGCAGATTTTTTGCTTCCTGTAACCTCACTCGTGTTAGCTGGTCTTCCCCAAGAACAACCTGGTATTTTCTAAGAATCTCCAAATTACCAGTTTTCATGTGAAATACCAGTATATTTTATAGACATATAATTATAGATATACACAAAAAAAAACAGTTAACTGAAATTGAGTAGATTAAATTTTTGAAATCATTTCTATGAAAAAATAATTACTGGTCATTAATTAAAGGCACATTATGGTTTGGAAACATATTTACCAAAGGCAGCTTGGTAAAGTTTTGTAATCTGGTCTTCATAAGCATCCATAATTACCAAGCAGTCCTTATGCTTTGCTTCTGGGCAATGGCATAACATTGGAAGCAACAGCCTTTTTCTGGGAAAATTCATGAGGAATATGTTTGGGCAGAAACTTCTCATATTTCTCAAAATATGGTAGCTGACATAATATTCTGGAAAGGAGCATACAGCATACATCCATGAATTTAAGTTTTTCTGGACCATTTGTTTTGAAAAGAACATAATCAGCAGATAACTGTGCAACAGCAGTATCTGGTATCTCTGTATTCATGTCAACGGTTGCAACTCGACTAAAGATAATATTGGAGGTGAATAAGTGAAGATCCAGGTTTCTATTGTCTGATGTCAGTTTTGATTTTAATATAAATATCTAGGTTGTCACCTACAAAAGAGAACATTCACTTATTCAAAACTACAATAAAAAATATATTAGTTAAAAGAAGCTAGTAAATATATTTAGTTATTCCCACCTATCACCTTTACCAGTGGATTGGTATTCAATTGTTCAATTATAAGCTTCTGAGAAGCACTCCCAATAGATTCATGAAAAACCATTCTTCTATGGGATGACAATACGATACGCAATCTCTTTTGGCCCTGAACATTGAAGAAGAAACATTTTGAAAGTAACAAAACATTCTGATATATTTAAATCAATGTTCTGTAGGACAACAATAGAAAAAGCAATGCAGTAGTATATGTGTGCTGTTTACTACTAAATACACGTTCTGTATTTATTTATATTTTATCTCCTTGCTATTGAGATTTGACTTTAATTTGGTCTCATTAAATTTATTAATTAAAATAACAGTAATATGTTTTAATAAATGTACACTTGTATTCTGTGTTTCTTAAAAATTACTTTGTATTCTCATTTCACCAGGTAGATCTGCCTTCTGCTAGGTTAACGTGCATTCAAAATTGAATCAAATGTAACAATAATAGCTAAATAAGCATATCAACTGTAATGATAATAATTAAGCATCTCAAATTTTTTATACGAAAAATAAGCATATCAAACAATACTAACTATAACCATGCTTATCAAACTGTACTAAAAATAACAAGCATATCAAAATGTACTAAAAATATCTAAGCATTTCAAATTGTAATGATAATATCTAATCAGATCAAACTACTCTGAATTTTTTAAAAGCACAGGATGGTAAACATGAGACACCTGATAGAATTAAAGGTACTTAGACACAGATTTGAAGTTATTATTTTCTCTATAACATTACGACTTATATATTTTAATAGCATTTCACACAAAAATCAATTAAAAATCTTATTTCACAGATAATTTAGATTTATTAAAACTGACATAGTAAAGTTACCAAAGCTATGCCTCCGACTTCTTCCCCTTGCGATTTGAGACACCACCTCCCAGGGCAAATATTCTGGATCCACCCAACAACAAAAATATAATCGGGTTCGGGCTGTCGAGTTGAATATGACCGATAATGCTTAAATTATAAAGAAAATCGCTGTCTTTTGAGTGTTTTAATGCAGGGGAAATATACTTTTGTGATATTGAGATGAGATGGACGCGCTGGCGCGCCGAATAAAATTAGCCGACGTAAGGATCAGCTCCTTACTTCGCGATTTTAGAGCAGACGCTCTAACCACTGCGCCACGCGGGCGACTAGAGGTTGGTTGAGTTGCTGAAACAAGAATATCAGTAGTCTCGTATAAAGTCATAATTTTGTAAGTTCTATGGTTAATACAATGACCTTGTCAGAAAATTTTTCATTAAGTCGTATTTTGCCTGACATTTTTGATACTGATTGTGAGACATTATATACTCACTAAACTGTTGACGAATTTTCCCATATGGAGAAATGGTGTTCATTCTGCTCATTTACATATCGGCCATATTGGAGCGATAATTACGACAGAATCTGTAAGAGTTTATATAGAGAACACACAACAAATTGCAAAATTTCATATACTAACTATTTCGGTCAAAGTTCTTCCGCAGATGTTTGGATTCTTATTTATATTTTCTATCGGAAATAACAATTATGTTGATGCCAAAATGGCAACCTCTACCCAGAGTTATCGTTTCCGCTACGCTCCACTAATACATCTATCAACGTCTAAAAAGTAGTACGGAAAACAGAGACACGTGACCTGTATCACATGTTGTTCAAAATGGCGACAACGCCAAAGAAAGAAACCGAAATAAATTGCTGTATTAATTTTTCCCAAAGTAATATACTTAAATTATACAGAAGAAAGCTGATATCAGTTAACTTTGATGTTATTCTTTATTCACAGGATGCCACATTTATTAAAGGACATTTGTTCTGTAGCTGTCCCTGATAGTGGTAAGATATCCCCATCTATCATTCCAGTCTTTGCAACATGCTACAGTATTCCTAGGAAGCACAAGTACCACAACTTGTCAGCTTTCCACCGACTTACAAGTGCAATTGCAGTTGAAGGGGGGCCTGAGTGATAGAGTAAGTTACATTGAATTCAATAACATTATAAATTTAACAACTAACCTGTTATTACTGAATTTATTTTCAAGTAGTTATGATGGAAGTAGGAGACGGTAAAATCTCATGTCCGCTGTAAATTATGGTTCACAAAACAATGAATTCTATGATTATTATAGCAATATTGAATGGATATTTATGTAAGTCATTTTAAAGTTACTTGGACACAGATTTGAAGTCAATATTTTCAAAAAAATTGAAATTTTAATATCTTTTATATGAAATAAGATTTTTAATTGATTTTTGTGTGAAATGCCTGTATAAGCGATAAATTTTATATTATACAAAATCTGTTGCGCGAGCGCGCCGACTACAATTAGCCCTTACGTCGCGAGTTCGAATCCCACTGTGGGACGTGGAGACCGGCCTTTAGGATGAGACCGTATAAACAGAGGTCACGTGTCGCAGTAGGCGCTGGCACGAAAAAGATCCCTCTTTGCTCAATAGCCCTGAGTACCGAGCATAGGACAAAAATTTGCAGCTCTTCACCGCGGCAAGTGGTGGCGTCTCCATAAGAGTGAAAAAAATTCTCGAGAGGGAAGTTTAACAATATACAATCAATCCACCGGCAGAACACTCAGCTGAGAGTTGGAAATTCCATGATGTTCTTGACAGACAGCACCAGATGTGTGCCATCCAAGACATTGTGCATAGAAAAATGCGAAATAACATCAAAGCTCAGCAAACCAAAGCACAAAAAGCCCATGGAAGATACGAGACCCATTAAATATATAACTTGTTTTTGCTTCAGTTGGTGGTTTCAGAATACATGGCCATCTCACCAAGGAACATCTCGAGCTAATTCCTGCATCAAAAATAAAAACAATTTAGCGACCGATGTATTGGATAAAGAAATGTTATACCTTATGAAGGTATACCAACAGATATTGTCGAACCCCGACTTTCTAGCTTCTATTGTGCTGCTTCAACATACATCGGTGCTGATAGATTATTCTGCAAAAGAAAAGGGACCATTTCAAAGCTGACCGACCCAAGACTTGCTGAGATATGGATGGCTAGCCAGGAAAAGAACTGTGGAAGATCCCCTTTCCAACTCATCTGCAAACATTTCCTGTCTTGAGAAAAAGCGGAAGACTTACTATATAGAAGTCATCCCTAGTAGGATTTATATCTGTCAGCTGCACCTTACCTAATAATCCGGGGTATATCAATTCTGACAGTGTCGAAATATCTCTCAACAGAGTAAAAAAGATTGGCCTGAACACAAATCCACCCTTGTCTCAGCATGGACCTGCTAACAGAGTAATTATCCTTGGCCAATCTACTGTGTCTAGCAAGTCCAGCTCTGGAAACTCAGCTACCTACTTTACGGCGACGAGCAAGGAAGCATTGAGCCCTACTCGGAACGAGTAAAACATTGATTGATTGTATGTTGTTAAACGTCCAGCAAGTCTAGCACTGGAAACTCAGCTGCCTACTTTACACCGACGAGCAAGGAAGCATTGAATCCTACGCCCCTCTCGAAGATTTTTCACTGATATGAAACGCCACCACTTGCCGCTGGAAAGCTGCAAATTTAGGTCCTATGTTCGACACTCAGGGCCATTGAGCAGGGAGGGATCTTTTTCGTGCCAGCACCGACTGCGACATGGAGCCTTGATTTAAACGGTCTCAGCCGAAGGACCGGTCTCAACGTCCCACAGTGGGAATCGAACCCGCGACGAAAGGATCAACTCCTTACTTCTTCACTCTAGAACAGACGCTCGAATGACTGCGACACGCGGACGACAAACAAATAGAAGAGAATGAAGGGAATAAGAATATAGCTTCAAAAGCCTGAGGTGATTATAATCTACATGCATACTTAGTATATGATACTAGTAATCTGGACATCAGACATGGACACCTCTATATGATTTTTTTCTGGTCAACTTTCACCCACAAGTCATTAAAGGTTATAAGAATTGCCATCGATTACAAACCTGGTAGCTCTCTGAAATTTAAGAATTCTTCAGTATTGGGAATTTCGAAAATATCTCCTTTAAATTAATGGAAGAATCGGCAACCTTGAGTCCTCATCTTAATAAGTAACCATGTGTTTAATATCTTAATAAGAAATAAGTGCCAACTTGCAAAAGTTTATTAGAATTAACGGGGAACTATTGCCAGATAGAATATTTCAAAAGGGTGAGGATAGGTGTCGTACTATAGGAAGGTCTACTATATGCCCAACCCCACTCACTTCA